>JAMXDD010000009.1:31035365-31418645 GCA_024733475.1 Syzygium grande
ATTTTGAGCCAATATGGGCCGATCTTAGTAAGATAACGGATTTGATATAGTTAGTAACGTACGATTGGATCGCGGGTGATTCCCCACGATCGAAAGTACGCCTGACAAACAAATTCCAAATTTTATCCGAACGATCGCGACCCCGGTACTAGTGATAATCTCTCTCACCTCTCGAGATTTGAGACTATCGAGACTCGGACAGTCTTAGGTCGACACGCTGTAACACCTAAACACCGCCTGATTAGTAAGAGACCCTAAAACTGCAAAATGAGCAAATTAGATCGCAATATTGGACCCAAACTTCGATATCAAAATTTCAAGAGTAGTTACGACTATTTTGCAAGACGGACGTCATTTTAGAGTAGCCATTCATGTCTGGGACTAGTACGGCTGAAAACTGAAAATTCGTCAAAAATTGAGAAAATTACGATTTTGCCCCTGTGGGCACCGGGGTTGGATTCAGAGGCCGTTTGAGGTTATTTTTCGTGGCCAAGGTCATTTTGGGGCAACCATGCACGTCCGGAGTGCAAACGATCAAAAACTGGAATTTCGACAAAAATTGAAAAAATAATATTATTTTATTCTCGGGACTTCGCAGGCAATTTTCAAGGGCTTAGAAAGTGAATCTCGCGAATTCGACACCATATTATGTCTTCGATGAATATATAGGGCCGGTATGGATAAAAATTAAAATTTCGATCCGGGATCGGAAAATTACAAAAATGCCCTTATGCCATTTTTTAATTTATTTCGAATTTTGGATAAATTTTGGGGACTAACTAAGGTTAAGTAGACCAAAACGAGACTTGGTCAGCCTTGGTTGGGGCATTTGACCATCACACCTTGCATTATTGGAGGAGAATGAACCAAGGCCTTTGGATTTAGAGGCAAAATGTCCAAACCCTTGGATTGTTGACACATGGATTTCACTCACCCAATTTTGACCACATTTGACCCATTTTTCTCTCCTTAGCCTTTTCTCTCTCTCTCTTCCCGAGCCTTTCTCGCCATTCCTCTCGGTTCAACCTCTCTCACGCCGGAAATAGCCACCGCCGAGCTCTTGGCCGCCTTCACCACACACCGCCACCGGAAGTCACCTGGCCCTCCCCTTCCTCACTCCCTTAATTCCTCTGTTCCAGGCGGAGCAGTTGAGGGCTATCACGGTCATCACCCCGCCATCACCCGCCGCCACCGCCTTTCCTCCTCACCCTCATATCTCGCCCTTGTCGACCACCTCACCCTCACAGTCTCTCTCTCCATCCTCACACCGCACGCCTAGCCAGTAGCCTCCCAGTTTGGCCCGAGTACTCGAGCCACACCGCGCCTCGCGGACCGCCACCGCCTTGCCCTCGGAGTGTCGCTGTCAATTCTCACCGCGTGTCGGTAATCGACCGCTCGTTCCCGTCACCCGAGTCATTATTAGGCGAGTAAAAATCCCTAAACCCCGAACTAGTCTAATTTTGCGATTTATGGGTAAATTTAGGGTTAATTAAGTTAAATCTTGGCCTAATTAGGTGTATATGTGTGTGAGCTGATTAGGGTACTTAATTGAGGCTTAATAAGATTATTTAAGTGTGATTTAGGGCTGGAAAATGTATGCTGTAATGCACTGTTCACAAGGATCCGAAATTGCGCTAAATTGCCTAATTTGAACATTAAATGGACTATTGAGTAATGGCTTGAAATTAGGCAATTTAGAGACTATTTGGAGTTTGTATATATCTTAAGGGGTGTCTCTATGTTCGAGGACTAATTGGTCAAGTTTGATTGGTCATGGCGGACCTTAGGCGCAATGAATTGGATCGATGTGAGTGCGTGGTACAAGAGCCGGACTAATTAGGCTTGAATGGGATTAAACTGAACATGCCAGTAACGTATTGAATTTTTATCTAAATTGTGATAGATTGTGCCCGGCATGTTGATATTGATAATTGACTTTAGATTCCTGGGTATGTAAATATTTGTGGGCCTACGGGTCGTTTTAAATTGTGGCCTTCGGGTCGGGATAAACTGTGGCCTTCGGGTTGGGCCTTCGGGTCGGGACAAACTATGACCTTCGGGTCGTAGCCTTCGAGTCGGTTTAACTGTTGTTGGCCTTAGGGTCGTGGCCTTCAGGTCGATTTAATTACATATGTTTTATAATGATATTAAAAGTCTAACCTGCAGGGTGGAGTAGTGAATTGGGCCGTGGGCCCGAGTGAACTTATATTGATTGTTATACTGGTTCATTGATTTATATGTTTTATTTACCCTCTGGAGGTGCACATTAGCCTAATTTAGGATTAGGGGTTGTTACTTGCTGAGTTTTCTTACGGTTGTAGTAAAATCGACATTTCAGATCCCCGGCCATGAACTTCGACGATGCACCGTTACGCTTTAGGATTCCCTACCATATAGAGCGTACGCTGACCGTGCACCCCGTGGGGAACGGGGAGAAGTACTATAAACACTATATTTTAGTATGGGTAGACGTAGGCTTACCTCACCTTGAGACTCACGAGTACCTAACCAAGTGTTTCCGGGATCGTTTTGGAGACGAGTTCGGTCCCATCAGGTCCGCCGATGTCCCGTTTGTAGGAGAGAGTCAGCTAGATATTCAGTGTCCAGACGGTGATGTAGTAGATGTTGATATGGATGGCAATCCTAACTCTGAGGTTGAGTACGAGATTGTGGAAGAGGAGGAAGAGCACGAGGAGCTTGGTGGATTAGCCTTTGAGCCGGAGGTAGTCGATCTAGCTCCGCAGCGCGGTGGACCCAAGCCCCCGAGCCTATGGACATAGACGAGTACGAGGAGCAGGACCCTGAGCCAGAGACGGAATCGGAGGCCATGAGTTCTGAGGAGGACCAAGAGCAATTCGAGAGTACTTCGGAGTCGTTGGGTTCTGATCCCGACTGGGTACCGTAGGTTAGATATCAGTATAAGAGTGAGGGCCGACACTTTTTGACTGTAGCCCTCCGGTAGTTAGTTCGATACCTCTAGATCACCGATCCCTTTTTGTTCGTGGCCCTTTTGATGTACTTTTTGTTTATAAATGGATAATGTATATAAAAGGTTTAATCGATCGTAATTTGTTATCTCTTACTATTCATGGTTGCTTTCAAATTGTCCGGGTGTATATATATATATTATACATACATTGTTTCCGTATGTGGCGCGTTTTCTTTGATTTGGGTATTCGGGTCTCTGTGATGCAATCCTGGGAGCGTCGCACCGTTACGATCTATACGCGGATGTTCATGCTTCGTTAGGTACGGGGCGTGATATATAACTTTGGTCGGTATGTAACCACGGAAGCCATACCACCATAGGAAACTACCGTTGCTATAACCAAAGGACAAAGAAATGAATTTCTGTCAAGATTTCAGAAAAATGAGTAGGTTAATGGAAACCATGATTTCATGAGGTGTCCTGCTCCCAATGTAGATGGCCTATCTTTGATTGGATTAGGGAGGTGGACTTTATCTGGGGCGTGAAAACTTAGGTCTCCATCCACGGTTGATTTTTATGAAGATATCAAAATAAACACCTTGTGGGATAAGAGATTCTAGAGAGATTTTTAGGTAAGTTCATGGTGCAATGTTCCAACCCATGCATGCAGACCAAGTTGGCACGTGGTGATTCACTCGAGTGGTTAGCGATCTCGTGTTTTCGGGAGCACCCAAAGATTCATCCTGTCCGACCGAGAATTCATTGGGAGCACCTCTTCCGCTTGTAAATTTGCAATTGCTTCAAGACACAAAATATTAATTTCTTTATCAATTCAAACGAAATCGTCGTTAATCAATCATTCTTACCATAAAAAGAAAGTCAATCCAAACTCAGGTGTTGGTTCATTGCAACAACTTTCTTATAAAGTACACGTCAAAGAAGACTTCCATCTATTTCATTGGTTAAATGTGATAGCTAGACTAGATTATTAACTAAAAATAACAACAATGTGGCCCGCGTGTGGGTTTCTAAATTTGGAAACTATACGTTAAATTGACAAAAAAAAAAAGGGAATTCCAATAGGAGAGTAGTTTATAGCAGCCAGACAGAAAGTAAAAAGTGGGTCAAATTATTTAGCGTGGAAATCAGGTGTTTAATTCCTTTATCCGTCTAGTCCAAGGGACAGATGTTCAACGACCTAAGGGCCAAGCTTAAGCAGTAGCCTATTGACTCATGAAATGGAGAATCATATCACAATAAGCAAAACAACCCTCCTTTTTCACACTATTTCTTTCAAAATTGCTATTAGGTGGTATGATTTGATAGTATCCGTATCATCGATGAATGTGTAAAATGCCTAACTTAAATTATGATGTAGAATTTCAAAGAATGATATAGTATAACTGTCATTTATGATGTCATGAGAAAGAGTGTTTACTAGTAAACTTGCCATGTATAATATTACTAAATGTTTATGTGATTTAGATTTGATAGGTTGTAACAAAGCTCATATCTCGATTTGGTGTATTCGTGATTTTACTTCAAGTGCTTTGAACAAGAATTGAACACTAAATCTAAGTTTTCTCCCTCTTCTCTCTCTCGAAGCCATTTCTCACCCTGCGCCACTGCTTCCATTGCCGACGACTTTGCCATCGCCTTATCCACAACGAATGCCACCACACCAGCTGTTCACTATCATATCTTGACGATGTCTTGAAGCTTCCATTGAGATCTCGCCGGGGATCTAGTCATCACCGTCAACCTGCCACGGCCAGGTCTAACCATTCACCAAATCTCTCCTCAGGATCAACTAGCTATTCTTTTCCTCAAGAAGGAACTGAAGCATTATCACGATCATTTGAAACTTGAGATGTTCTCCGAATATAATAGAAGAATATAGTCCATGGTAGTGATTACATGTGGGATACTCGTTATAAAAAGAAAATAATGGAACAGTTTGCTTTTGCTGAAAAACAAAAATAGACAGCCTGCATAATTAGTGTGTCTGAAAAGCTAAAATGAGGCTCTATTGATTGTGGAAGCTGGAATGTCATATCATTCCATCAATCCATCTATAATCATACAAAGACCTGTCCATCCACCGTCGATGTGCCTACGTCCAAAATCGGAAATGTCGCATTGAAATCTGGCTCAGCATTGCTCTTTCGCCGTTTCCCAAAGCGAGCCACCATCGCTCAATGTGGCCAAGGGCAAGCAAGGGTTGGCCGACGGCCGCCTGGGGCTGACTCCAATGGGCTCGTATTCAGCCGATCCTATGAGGTGAGGGAAGTTTAGCTTGGCCTTGCAACCCCGCATTTTAAAAGCAGCCCGGTCATAGGCCAATGCTGCATCCTCGGCCATCTCGTAGGTCCCGAGCCAAATCCGGGCTCCACTCTTCTTGGGGTCTCTTATCACTGCCGCGTATTTGCCCCAAGGCCTCCTCCTCACCCCTCTATAGCGCCCCTCTTCCACCTTCTTCACCGGCCCCTTCTCCTGTGCCATATCATCAATGACGCCATGATCAAAAGTCGTCGTCGACCCTTAGCGGGAGGTCTTCACTCCAACTCTCCGTCAGCAAAAGACCTGTGTAGCTCGATCTCCGACGGTACATATCATCGTCAAGAAGATGATAGCGAATGGACTCGAGAACATCCAAATGAAAAAAGGGTTCTTCGGAATCAATTTCCTCAAGCATTTTTTCTTCTCTTTCCTTTTGTGGGGTTTTTCTCCGGGGACTGTATGGTTGCAGACTCTCAGTTGGTGACCATGAAGGGACGAAGCCAGATAAGTATATGTAGGTTGAGGATATGGATTAGGGAAAAAATAAAATAGAATTTTTCCTTTAATTTATTACTTCTTATGGAGTTTCCAAGGAACTTCAATCAGTGGCTAGATTGGAACACGTGTTTCAAATGTTGATTTCCTAGTTGCTTAATATGTAATAGCCGCCGCTATAAATAAATGTCTTTTCATTCTTAATTATACTACGCCAAATTTAAGAAAAAAGGGATGGTTCGCGTTCCTTTATTTTATTTTATTTTCTTGAACAAGGACTATAATGTACAGAATCCATGCATGCGTGTGTTATTATAATCGAGGGAAATATAAGGTGGAAGAAAAGCATAGGTTCGTACTGTAAATCTCTACAATAATTCATCTAAGCTCTAATAGCAAATGATGGTATATGCACGGAACACATCCAAATAAAGAAAGTGGGGTAGGTGAGAGCATGCATTTGAAACCTAATGCACCCTTTATTATATATCGTTACCTACATAGGTAGACAACAATATTAGCTAAAAATACCAAAAATGTGCCCCAGGTGTAGACAAAGTGAAGAAGTGGATTAAATTACAATCAATGAATTGATCCAAATCTATGTATCTAACGACCTAATTCACACCTCAATTTTCCCTTTTGCTCAATCTTCTTACTAAATAAATATAATTTCTTGGAGTTAGCCGAAAACAAAGTAAAATCTCGTGTTAAAAAGTTCAACCGAAAAGCTTAAGTTAATAAATATAGATAGACCACGTGAATATCAAAAATATTTAGAATCCATAGTCAAGTGATATGAGACCATATTTCAACACCTCACATGTTTTCATTTCATCGAGAGGTAATTAGTGACACATGTGATTCACAAACTACATTTTTTTTAGATACATGTTTTTGTATGCATGCATGATTATCGAATAATGTCGCAGGTCAAATGTTGCTACGCATTGCACACGAGGTTGACTGTGCACCTGCGAGACGTGTTGAGACTAAGGATAGATGGAGAGTACCAAAGCCAAAGGAAGGTGTTTTTGGTGTGTCCTTGAACGAGGGTCCGACCATCTAGAAACACAAACCATTGGACTTCAAGTGTCTTGATGGAGTTCAATATGATCCAATATATACATGCCATCAGTTTAAAGCTTTCTGAGAATAGATGCCTATGACTTTGGTTGGTATGTAATAATGGAAGTTAGACCACCACACGATACTATCGCTGCTATAACCAAACGACAAAGAAATGAATTTCCATCAAGATTTCAAAAGAATTAGTAGGTTAATGAAAACCATAATTTCATGAGGTGTCCTGGGCGAGGGCTCACCTAGGTGAGGGCTTGGCGGCCCTCACCCGTGGCCGCGATGGCCTAGGTGAGGGCCATGACCCTTACTAGGGTTGACAGCCACAATGGAAAAAAAGAAAAAACAGTACAAAATTCAAAAAAATATTGAAAATTTGTAAAATTTGTCAACATCAGCATCGGTCGTAAGTAGGATGGCCAACGTCCATATTAGCGATTTCCGACCATAATTGGCCGGAGTCCATGTTAGAAGGTGGCCACTAGGATTTGCTCTAGTAGCCACTTTTCCTACTTGGGAAGGGAGAAGTAAGGAGTTCGATTCCCCACCTTTTTAGAGGAGACTAGGGATAGGAACATTTGGTTTTAGCTATAGGTTTCAACTCTTATGCTCTGCAAAGAGGCATGACAAAATTCTGAGAATGAATTGAGAGTTTAAGTAGGATAGACAAAAAAGAAAAGAAAATATTGGTCCAATCGAAACGTTTAAAACTTTTTTTGGTACTTTACCCTACATTTTTCATATACATGTTTTTGCATGCATGATTATTGAAGAACATCGCAGGTTAAATGTTTCCACGCGTCGCACATGAGGGTGACTTCGTACCTTGAAGACGTGTTTTAGACTTAGGATTAGAAGGAGAGGGCCAAAGCCAAAGGATTGTGTCCTTTGTGTGTATACTTGAACGAGGTTCCGACCATCTAGAAACACGTACTCTTAGACTTCAAGCATCTTGATGGAGTCAAATATGATCCATTAGATGTCATTAGTTTAAAGCTTTGTGAAAATGTATATGTATGACTTTGGTTGGTAGTGACTTTTTGTTTTACCTAGCTATCCATATGGAAGGCGGACCTCCACACGAAGCTATAGTTGCAATGGCTCATAACCTGATGCGGTCCTGGGATTAAACAAGATTCGCTCTAGGTATTTTGACCCAAAGTGTCTTGTGTGGTCCTCCGTGCTAATTTGTCCATCCGATCATCTTATTCACAGATCGGAAGCACTGACATCCACTATTCCTACATTTCCAACCAATGAATCACTCTTTTATCTCTTCATTGCTTGATTTGCTTCTCCAAATCTTTGCGTGTATCAGTCAAAGCGGTGCGCAAAGTAATTCGGAAAGAGGAAGCAAGACCAACCCTTTCATGCTGAGATGCAGTGCGGTTTTTAAGCTTGGGCAAGTTTTTATCCTTTAGGCCAAGATTCACTCTAGTAAGTCTTGTACCATTAGGCCGGAAACTAACCCATCCTAGAACCAAACACCCTTAATTCAAATTGAAACATTGACTGAAAACAAACATGGTAATGATCTGCACTCCAACACGTGAGCAGCGGATAAAGGGAAAATTACCCAAAAAAGTCCTAAACCTTTTGCAATTGTGCCAATTCAGTCCTAAATCTTTTTTTTTTTGCCATTTCAGTCCTAAACCTTTTGCAATTGTGCCAATTTAGTCTATTCGGCCACTTTTGGCCCGCCGGCGCTGACGTGGATGCCGGCCAACTGACGTGGTATTATTTTAATATTTTTTCCTTTTTTTTTTCCTTCTTCCTCCTAGCCGGACTGGCTAGGGGGAGGCTCGCCGGCCATGGGTGACGGTGAGGCCTCGCCCAGATCTGGCAAGACCTCACTGTCGCTAGGCAAGGTCGAGCTCGCCGAGCGAAGGCGAGGTCTCACCAGATCTGGGCGAGGCCTCACCGTTGCTGGGCGAGCTCGGCCTCGCCCATGGCCAGCGAGCTCGCCCTCACCCAGCGATGGAGAGGCCAATGAAATTACATGAGCATTCTTCTACGGTTAATTTTCAATTACATGAGCATTCTCACTTATTCAGTGCATGTGTATTTTTCGACTATCGTAGTTGCTATGAAAATTTTACCGACAGTCAATGAAATTCATGACTATGCTAAATCGATACATATACACGGCATTGACATGAAAAGTAGAAATATAAGAAAGAGGGAAACATATTCAATTGAGAAGAGTAGGCTGACACTACAGTAAAATTGCCGGGGGCGTAATGTAATCAACCCTACTAAACACAACAAATTGCAACACTCAATCATCTGATCCAAACTAACACTGTATTATTTGGAGATTCTTACATTTTTTGCTTCAAGCTGTGATTGACATGTAGGTTAATTAGGTTAGAGGGAAGGGGAGGCAACTTTTTGAGAATGTCGCAATGTAGCAAATCAAGCGTCTGAAGACTTGACATGAACTGGATTTCTGATGGAAGGCTGGATATACGAGTACCTCGAAGCCTCAGTTCTCTAAGATGACATAGTTCCGAAATATTACTGGGAATGACACCCTCCAAGCTCCTACACCAGGAGGCATGTACTTCTTCCAGGTAAAACAACTTTGCAATGTCACAAGGAAATTCTCTTACGAAACAAGAATCCATTTTCAGCACTGTCAAATTCCTTAGGTTTTTAGTTGAATCAGGCAATTTCGAAATACCTGTACCTGAAATATCCAATTCTACTAATGAGAATCTCAATTTGCCAATGGATTCCGGAAGCTTTCCTAGCCCACGACAATCCCTCAAAGACAAGCGTCTAAGTTGCCACAAGTTTCCAAGTGACTCAGGTAGTTCAAGAATTTTCGCATCATCCAAGGCTAGCACTGAAAGAGATAATGTCTGGTCACAAATTGAACCAGGAACATGAACCAATGAGGAGCAATTAGTGGCACCAAGAATTTGCAATTGAACCAACTTGCCTATCGACGCAGGAAGTTGTCGAATGGAAGTGCCATCAATCAGGAGCTCTTTCAAAGCATTCATCCCATCCATTTCCACTGGCAACATGCTAAGTTCGGAGCAAAACTTCAAATTCAGGGTAACCAAGCGCTTTAGATCATTAATTGAAGGATCTAAATGAACCAATCGAGAACATTTCTCAAGAATCAGTCTCTCCAAATTTGGGCAACAGGAGAAGCTGGGGGTAACTAATAAGTCTGCACTACCTGTAAGATTTAAGACTTTCAAACGCTCCATCTGCAAAACAAGGGAAAAAATTCAGATGGTGTAGAACTCTCAATCTATTTAAGGGCTAACACAAACACAACAGCAAATGAGCTATAAACCCACCTTAATTCTTTTCCAACCTCTCCAGGATCCTGTAACCTTACTCCACGAAAGATCAAGAATAACTAGGTTCTCATTTTTCTCTAAATGAATGCGGATTGCATCTTGAGGGCACGTTGGCCAATGAAGCCACCGTACGTTCATTAAGGTATCTGCAAATTGTCCACCAATATTGGCGCGCCCCAAGCTGAGAAATGTCGCATTCGACGGGATCTCAAAGCCTGCCTCTTCAGTGTTATGGTAGTCCGTTCCCTGTATGATGGACCACAAAAGTCAAGTAGAGAAACAAGTGGAAGTATTCAGACAATAAAATAATTACCATGGATGTCTAAACTCCCATGAGGTAAAGAAACAAATTAAGGCCTAAATGCCCCTTTTTTTCCCTCGACATACCTTTTTCCCCTTGTTCGTGTCCTGGGCTATGGCAGGTAAGTGCAATCCAACAACTGTTCCTGGATCATGGAAACCTTTGCGGATGATCTCCCTGGCAAGGCACCTTAGCATGCTGTGCATGCCTATTCTATTTTCTTCCATTTTTATTAGGGACATACGACGAAGGACCCTGATTTCTTTATTAGGACCATAATAACCATGCGTCATATATGAGGCAATCCTATAATCCACATCTGGGGGAAAACATGCAATATCAAGATACATCTGCTTTTGCTTTTGATCTAATGCTTCATAAATTATGCTCAGAATCTTATGGTAATCTTCCTGACATTTTTGTATGAGATCTTCGAATTTAATCCATTCTTCTAGTCCTTTATCGTGCAAAAAAGAACCAAATACTTTGAGAAGTAGTGGAAGTCCCTTCGCAGCCTTCACTATTTGGATTGCAATTTTAACATAAGAACGTAGTTCATCACTCTTTCCTATTGCAGCACACTGCCACAAAAAGTTGAAAGCTAGATTATCATCCATCGGATTAACATTGTAAGTATGAGCCAAACCTCGAGCAACAAACCCTTGAAGAACGCTTCTTTTTTTTGAGGTGATAATTATTCTGCTTCCAGAACCAAACCAATCAAGCTCAGCTCCTACAAACATCTTGAGATGGGACCTACTTTTCACATCATCAAGAACAATGAGAACTTTCATATTCCTAAATATTTCTTTCAAAGATCGTACTCCTTTGAAAGAAGAAATAACCTCATACTCCCTTTTCAACATATCAAAACTCAACTTGGTTTGAAGATACAGAACACCACCAGGTTGCTGCGTCGTTTCTTCAATCTCCGCAAGAAAACTGCAAGCATCAAAGCGCTGGGATATTTGGTCATATACGATTTTGGCGAGAGCAGTCTTTCCAATGCCATCTCTCCCATGGATTCCAACAATTCGTACGTCATTTACTTCCAGTTCCAATAATCTCATTATTTCCGATTTTTGACTGTCTTGAAGCTCCTGTGAAGGTACGTAAGTTTAGGAAAATGTTAGTTAGAAGAGAAGTGAAGGAATATGCAGAGGTGCTGTAAGTTCCAGATGATATTGCCATTCTCCGAAACATGTGCTTTGAATGTGCCTGCCAATCTATCATATGCCTTGCTAGTTGAGATGTCGTAAGTAATGTTTAGCTGACAGAGTAGATAGGTTGTTGAAGATAACTTCCACTGAAGTTCCTCCAACACAATCATTCACTCCATGCATCTCCTTTAAGCTAAAGATAGGATAGTCAACCTGCTGTCTCTATTACGGAAAAATCTAATAAGAAAATCTAGCTTCTATCCATCGAAAAGCCTAATCTGACTAATATACCCTCCAGCCTTATTAGGGGCCATCTCCGAGTCGCCGTAGTGATAAATTCAGTAGGAGTTTACCTTTGAGACCTTACTTAGACGTTTAAGATCTATAATGACTAAAATTTAATGCCACAGAAAGAGTGTTGGTGTTTGCGGAAGCGTGAGCTAATTTTTGGTGTGTGCGTGCAAGTGGTTGTGCGTGAGTTCTTCATGCAACATTCAGGCAAATAGACAAAGGTTGACAGGAATTGGCAAGGGAATAAAGGCACAAAGGAAATGTTTATTAAATAGTTTGAGTATTGCAAGAGGAGGATGTGTGTGCGTGTGATAGTTAATACACTAATTGTTATTTCCCAGGCTGATCATCCTTGCCTATTTGTAGGCAAATTTCACCAACTATGGAGCCAACCATTTTAGACTTTTTACAGATTTTTTGTCCTACAATTTTTTACTTCAATAGCCGACTCTTCAAGATTTTTTTTCTGCAAATATTGACAATTTAGCCACCGCCTAAGACTTTTGCAGCTAGCTTTTCTTGCTTCCTACGTTGGACTAGAGAATTCTAGACAAAAATGGGTTAACAATTCAACAAAGAGGAAGAAAGCGTAGACATAATTTGAACAATCCCAACTCACACTGCTTCCCCTGTTAAAATGCTGATCCAATTTCTAGAGTCTTCTAAGATAGACGTGCTAGAAAAGTCCAGAAAAATCCTACAAAAAATTCTACTCCTTGGGCGGCAGTGGAAGTGTCTGGAGTCCAGTAAAGCTTGTGTAGAAGAATCCATAAAGAATATCTCTGCAACATGGAAGAGACATTTGCCTTGCAAGTCGGTTTACAAAGCTCTGACTTGAGCCGAGATTTTCTAGTGTTTAAGTCGGTTGTAAGCCTATAAAAAGGCTTGGGTGGTTCAAGACATATATTCTTAGAAGACCAACCAACTAGGCTCTCCTCCTTCCTTTTACAGTAACAAGTAAATAATAAAAGCTTCTTTTTCCCTTGTTCCAATGTGCTCCTTTGCCGTGAAGGTCCACTCTCATACACACATCTCTTGTTGTTTCTTTGCCAAGTACAACACACATTTGCACACTTGTACATCAATGCCAAAAATTAACAGCAGTATCAAAGCCCATTCGGTAGGTATTGGGCATTTATCGCGCCCTCTACTAAGGTCTCTCACCTAATTCTCCAATACCAAAACTATGGCCAATTCTACCTCACCACCCATGTCTAGTTTCGATGGAAATAACTATGTCTATTGGAGGTTTAAAATTACTATTTTCCTAATGGCTCAAGATTTATGGGACATCATGGAGCAAAACTCTAACTTGGCGATTCAATCATTACTAGCCGTCCTATATGGAATATGGCCTCAATAGGAAGGGTTACATTGAAATTTCGCACAAAGGTTTAGGATTAAATCGGCAAAATTGAAAAGTTTATGATTGAATTAATACTGTATAATATGTTTTGAACCAATTGGATAATTTTTCCCTTTCAAAAGTGCTCTCGAAACACTTGTTATGCACACAAATGAGGATATTAAAATTTTCAATATTGATAGTCTTTTGATATGCACAATCAATGCTCAACAAATTCTTTGGGTCAAGATCCATAAAAATTACGTACTGGATCTATTTGTTGAGGATTGAGAGTTGAGAGACACCACAAAACCCTAATTGTCTTATTTAACACTCACCTAATATCGCTAATTATCCTTCAAAACTCCCCCTCTAGAAGTATGTTGTATAATCGCGATCAATTTGAGAGAAGGATTTTGGCCCAAAAATAAGAAGAGGGAAATATTTTCAATTCCCTCTTCTTTAAAGAATAGTGTAGTAACATTTTCTTGTGGTAGTCTAAAACAACATTTGCTATACATCCAACTATTCTACTCGAATCGACAAGCAAACCGATACGATCTTTGCTGAAATAAACAAACGATAATTATGAAATGTAAAGTTGCCCCTCATTTGTTTGCGGATTCTATTCTCGCAAGAGTATATGCAAGCTACTTCAAAGTTTGGACGATGACTTGCATTCTCTTGGAGTTTCAGTTCATGTGTTTGCGTTCTTTTTTCCCATTATATTCCAACTTTAGAACAACTGTATAATCATGCAAAAGTATTTCGTGGTGATCAAAATTCTTATCTATTTGATGTAAAACACACTTTAGCTGAACCTAACTTCATCAACACTAACAATCTTCAGGAGAGAGTGCTCGAGAAGAGAGGAGAATAGGAGCCAAGAAACATACCAAGGTCATGGATGATAACACAGGATCTGCACCAGTGAATAGATCTTCAAACACAGGCTTGTGCTCTATCTTCAGCTTAAGTGAAATTTCTCTAACAATAATATTGATAAGTCCTTCTTGACCGACACTGCAGAAAAAATCCCAGCTCCAAACCATTAACTGAATCGATCCGAGGAACTACCAGCCCACACACTACACAATGAAAGGATGATTTGGATGCTATAAAAGATCACTGATATTTAACTGCAGAACCAAAAATACCTAAAGCAAAGATCTGTTCAACATATTACACTGATGTTTAGCAATTGTATGATCGTGTAATAATGCCACTGCAGCAAGAAGTTAGTCGGACGGATGGATTATATTGCCACCGTTCACCATTGGGGTAAAACTATCACTCAACCAGGGGTTGAACTAAAGAATGTCGCAATCATGGGGATGAATAGAATGCATTTTTAAAGAGAGTTCACTGAGCCAAACAGAGAAATGTTGCATAATCGTGGTCAATTTGAGAGGAGGATTTCGGCCCAAAAAAGAAGAACAGGGAATTGAAAATATTAACCGCAGTTAATTCCCATCAATAGTTTTCCTCTTTGAAACATGCATAAACCCAAGCAAGTGAGCAAAACAATTAGAGTAAAGTAGAGTCGACCGCTATTTGCATTTTCTGCTGAAAAACATTTGTTGAGTTTCCTTTTTTCTGACATTCTCGACAACACCTAGGTCGATTGAGCAAACAAATGAGAAGAAACCTACAAGTGAAGAAGACAGATGTAACATACCCTTTATATGAGCTTTAGATCCCATCCCTCGACTTTACCAGCCTCCCCGAGAGCCTTCTTCCACTGCTCGACTTTCTCATCGCCCCACTTCCGCCTCTGTTTGTTCAGGTCTTTTGTGTCGAGTGATTTTTTTTCCAGCAAATTCCGGTCCACGTCGTAGAATACGGGCAGGATCTCCTTCTTCCCGCCTGATGTAGACGTGTGCTCCACCATGAATGCAAGCGCATCAAGGCACCAAGAGCTACCGGTATAGTTTCTGGAAAAGATAGGTACGCAGATCTTGGAGCTGTAGACCGATGACCGAAGCTCTTCGGTTGGCGTGCGAAGGGTTCCGTCGTATCTGAAAACGCGAATTCTGTCAGCTACCAAGCAGTCATAGAGGCGATTGGCGATATCAGAGCCAACATCGGTTCCTGTGAAACTCAGGACCACATCATATACTGATTTAACCTCTGACTTCATCATATCCTGATTTAGTTTATCTTCAACTCTTCCCCCTTTTGTGCTAGCGTATTCAGCCGTACTTGAGTCAGCCTCTAACTTTACCATATCTTGATTCAGCCTCGCTGGTCCATCTTCACCACTTTGCCAATTTCTTTGATCCAGCCTCGCCGGTTCATCTTCGCCTTTTTTTCGATTTGTGCCAGATGATATCTCCTCAATTGCCATAACTCGTGACCGTGGCCGTGACCATGATCGTGGACGTGGTTTTGGTCCATCTTCACCTTTTTTGGCTCTTCTGCTTGTGGATTCAGCCATGATTGATTCTGCCTTCACCTCCATCTGTCGTCGTCCAGTTCCAACTTTAAACGATAGTCACGTCAAATGGTCCGGGTTGATCAGTCAATGTCGGCCGTTAGCGTAACAGAAAACAACACCCAAAAGAAATAATTATTTACGAGAATTCGAGAAGAATTGCTCGCTCTCCACTTTATTCTCAATCTTACCGAGAGGAATACTACCAAAAAAAAAAAATCTTACCATGAGGAAATTTACTATACATGAAAATAATTCTCATCGATAGATTCTTAATTTATGATGATTGATGTGAGTTACTAAAAATATGGAAAAAAGTAATTTACAATTTGTTCAAGATATTTCGTGGATAGGTACAAACGTTGGAACTCAGCCTTTCGAGACTTTCGGATAAACCACTACATTTGAAAGATGATTACTAAATTGCCATTTACAATGAATTACGGCAAGATTACAAGTATGGAGGAAAACTATTAAGTATAGATATTGTCGCTTGGGACAATTTGCAGTGTTTTACTATTCTACCGGTTCATCACTAAATGTTCCAATTTTCAAGTTACAAAATGTATAGCAAAATTATAGGCCTTAAAGGTAAATTGCTAATTATATGTGAAAATGAGTTACGATGACTGTAGATACATAAGGACTCACAATATTAAAATTACTATATATAGGCACGACAAATGTTACGATAATTTCAAGTACATTATGACAAATTCCAAAAGTTGGCGGACTTATCCGCTACGCTGTCCCTTTTTGTTTTTTCCGGGGCTGCGTCCCTGGATTTCTTGTAAATTATTGCTTGAAAACGACCTCATTTGCTCATGATTGCCCATTAATTAAGCCAGAATCGATTCTATCAAAAGCAAACTACCAAGGATTGACAATTTCATAATGTTCATGAGTTGTGCGACACTAGAATTGATACAAAATGAGAACTGCCGAAGAAAAAGTCTATGTCAGAAAATGGGCAAATTGTTTTATGAATTAATTAATAATGACCATTGGTCATTAAAAAAAACACAAAATACTTTTTTTTAAAATGAAGTCTACGTTACAGATTGGGCAAATAATTATTGCAAATTTTTAAAGCCACTATTTTGTAGCATTACCTCAGGCGGGACACCTTCCAAGGTTGCCGGACTACTTAAAAGACAAAACAAGCCAAGAACATGTTGGTCTAGTGGTTTCTCCGCGGTTCGAGTCCTCTCCGAGGTTTTGAATCATGTTACTTGGGTTGGTTTCGATTGGACTTATCTTATTAACGTATCGAAAAGATAATTTAAGCCGAAAGGTCTAAAATTTGCGCCGATTACTTACGTATCTGCTCGCACTCTTAAGTAGAGGTCGGGATCCCTTCCAAAGTTGGCGACGGTGGCTGCCACTGCCCAGCCACTTTCTTTTTTTCCTTTTTCAAAGTTTCGATTTTAAAAGCAGATTTGATATTTATTATAAGATGTTTTCATTTTACTTTATTTCTCTTATATATGGCTTTTCTTGGCGCGTTAATTAACCCTTATTTTGTTTGGTTCGATAATATTTCGTGATATCACAACTCATGAAAAGGAGATATTATGAACGAGCGATTTTACTATGCAAGAAATATGTTAACATAAATGGAATGTTTCTCATCATGGGAATATGCTTACAAGATATGATTAACTTTTGCCATGAATAATGGACATTAAAATTGGACGGCGAGACTAAGGGGGAACATTGGAATTTCCTAAGCCAAGTCAAGATTTTATGGCTTAAGCTTCTTAGACTGGGTTAGGTCTGTGAGCTTGTTCTCTTCCTCGAGCGATCTCCCAGTGGTCCCCCGTCAGACGAAAGACCTGGTCTTCAAAACTTTTCTTTGAGCTTTTCTCGCTCATGGATATCTGCAATGAGCACTCGTCGCTTCCATCTACTAGATGGCCCGATGTTTGCCGCTACGAAGTCTTTCTCAGTTTCAGAGGAGGAGATGTTCGGAGGAGCTTCATTCAATTTCTCTACGAAGGCCTTGCCAATTCAGGGATCGATGCATTTATCGATCATCGTGGGATCGAGATCGGAGAAGAGATCATGGATAAGATCTTCCAAGTGATCAGGCACTCGGAGATATGCATTCCCGTCTTCTCCAAAGATTTCGCTTCCAGTAAGAGTTGTCTGAAGGAGGTGGAGGAAATGGTGGGGTGTGAAAGGACAATCATGCCCATTTTCTACGACGTCACCCCTTCAGTCGTCGGCAAACAGCAGGAGAGTTATCAGCAGTCCTTCTGCAACCATGCGGCCCAGGGGGTGGAGTCAGCGACTATAAACAAGTGGAAGGAGGCTCTGCAGAGTGTTTCAGGAAAACGAGGATGGGAGTTGGAGAAATTTAATTACGGGTAAGTCGAAATCAAGATTTCGATGCTTTTTCGACTTTTGCAACAGTAGTGATCTGGTATGAAATCAAAGAAAGAAAAAAAGT
Source organism: Syzygium grande (assembly GCA_024733475.1). Classification (NCBI taxonomy): domain Eukaryota; kingdom Viridiplantae; phylum Streptophyta; class Magnoliopsida; order Myrtales; family Myrtaceae; genus Syzygium; species Syzygium grande. The sequence continues at coordinate 31,053,450 of JAMXDD010000009.1, forward strand.
CAACGCATCTGTTCTTTTGCCTGGTGTATTATCCGACCAGTTGTTCCTTTTCATATCTTACTCTTTCATTCTTTTCCCTTTGGCAGGGAGTATGAACTTATAAACGAGGTTGTTTCCACGGTCCGCCGGCTGTTGAGGAAGGATGACTTATATGTGACAGCACATTTAGTGGGAATGGATCACCCTGTGCAAGAGGTGATGAAAAAACTGGATGTTCGCTATGAAAATGGAGAAGTAATTGAAGGGCAAATGCTGACGGGAAAACGTGTGGTTGAGATATCGGGCCTTCCAGGAATTGGTAAGTCCACTCTTGCCACGGTTGTCTACAACAAAATCCATCATCTCTTCGAAGGTGGGAGCTTCCTTACAGATATCCAGGTTGAGCAAGGGAGACTCCTGTCTCTCCAGGAAGATTTAATCAGTGGCCTCCAAAAGAAAAGATGTACACTCAGATCTTCTACTCAAGGTACCGAATTTATCAAGTACAAATTTAGAGATCTGCGAGTTCTCATTATCCTTGATGATGTTAGTGATTTTGAACAAATCAATTCACTAGCCGGAGATCTAAGTTGGTTCGGTCCAGGAAGCAGGATCATCGTGATCTCTATGAGAAGCAATCTTGTTGACAAGTATAATCAGGCGCCTGTGACCTTTGGAAGCAGCAGTATTGTTAACAGTTGTGATGACATCCTCGTTGAAAAATACGAGTTAAGGCAAATGAATAATGATCATGCTTTTCAACTATTCTGTAAATATGCTTTTAGAGGAAAACCTCTTCAAGAGGAATTCTCCTCTTTGGCGTGGGCCATTAGTTTGGCTGCTGGAGGAATCCCTTTTGTTATTAAGATTGTTGGTTCATTTTTACATGGAAAGATCATAGAGTTTTGGAAGGAGGCATTGGGTAGATTGAACCGAGAGCCTTACAATGAGGAAGTAAAACGAATTCTGAAGAGAAGATATGAAGATTTAGATAGATATGCCCGAGAGATATTTCTCGATATAGCTTGTTTTTTCGTGGAAAAGGACAAGACAATACCCACTTACATGTGGGAAGCTTGCAAATATGATCCTTATAGAGGAATCGACGAGCTTTGTAGCATGTCTTTGGTAAAAACCAGAGAAAATAATGAATTGTGGATGCATAATCAGCTAAAAGTCTTTGGGAGGGAGATTGTCAAGGAAACAAATCCAAGTGAACCTTTCAAGTGGAGCAGGCTATGGAATCAGGAGGATATTGAACTAGTATTGAATGACATGAAGGTAAATTTTGAAGACAAGGAAGTCCACGATTGGCAGGTCGCTACGGTTGAAGCCCTCAGTGCCACATTCGACAACCCCCATTCATTCGCTAAACCTAGATTTTTCCGTAAATTCTCAAATCTTAGGTATCTAAAAATGAGCCACGTCATTATTAAAGGAAATAATCAGAGTGCAAAGAACTCCAGAGAGAATCTTTTCCTTCCACGATTAAAGTGGCTTGAATGGCAATGGTGCCACAATATCTCCAGTCTACTTGCTTTAGATCTGTCAGACTTGGTCGTTCTTGATCTGTCTTGGAGTACCTCCACAACTTGGCAGTGTTGGAGACAAATTATGAAGGTATGATGGCATACACGTGGATTTTGCTACATGTTTGACAGTACCTTGTAGTAAACAGGGCTTTTATATTCTCGTTTTGCAGAAGGCCGAAAACTTGAAAGTTTTGATCCTAAAACATTGTATTTGGCTAGCTGAATCTCCAGTTTCCGATGCACCTGTAAGTTTAGAGAGACTAAACCTGGAACATTGTTCTCCATTACCGGTTGTTGGCAGATCCATTAGAAATCTAAGGAACTTAGTTTCTCTGAATATCAAGTTCTGCAGCCGCGTGCAAGAGTTGCCAGAAGATATAGGTTACTTGGAAGATCTGAAAGAGCTTTACATCGATGGAACTTCCATTAAAGCCATTAATTTCCCTGAGGGTTCGTATGGGAAGCTTGAAATTCTGAGTGCTTGTGACTGTAAATCCTTGTCTCTACCCGATTCCATTGGTAACTTGAAATCTCTTTTGTGCCTAGCTTTGGACGACACTAAACTCAGTGAGCTCCCTGATTCTATTGGCTTGCTGGAGAATCTTCAGAAGCTATCTCTGAGTAACTGTAGGAACTTGTGGAAACTGCCAGGTTCCATTGGAAACCTCAAAGAGCTGCAAGTCATGGATCTTTCAGACACGTTAGTCAAAGAACTACCTCCATCTGTCCAGGATTTGAGAAACTTGAAAGTACTAAGGATGGCTCGCACTTTCATAAGAGAATTTCCTGGAGGCATTAAGGATCTAAAGAGGTTAGAAGAGATAGATTTCTCGGGCTGTAGAAGTTTGGAAGGGAAATGCGAAATCACGGGGTTATCGTCTTTGCGGGTCTTACTTCTGGAAAAGACCGATATTTCTCAGCTGATTGTGATAGATTTTCAATGCTCTAATCTCCAAAACCTCCGACTGGATGCCGGTGTTCCCATCTCGAAAATTAAAACTGCTAAAGGAGAATAGCATTGGTTTAACGGATGTCAGACTAAGGCACAGCTATAGGTTGAAAGACGTCGCGGACCACGAGCGAGAAAGTCAGCGGTCATGTCAAATTTGTAACTGATCAAGCATGTCAACCAATCGTCCTGCAGTAAGGGCCATTAGAGGCATAATTGAATACGGATTTTCGCTTCTATTCTTAATTTTCAGTTTACATTCTTCTTTCTTTCTTTTTTTTTGGCCGGCACTTTTTATTGTCTTGTATGTATGTCAATTTCCTGCGCGCGTACATGTTAGTTTGGATTTGACTCGATGAAAGTATCTCTCAATTTATTTGATTGATATGCTAGACAACTTCAAGGTTGTCAGGATGGGTTTTAAGGCTCCGTTTGTTTTGCGAAAAATGTGACATTTCTGGAAAATTTTTTTTGGAAAGTCATTTTCTAGAAAAATGACAATATTTCCAATAGTTGGTTGAGATCTGAAAATAAATTAGAAAATATTTTCCCTCATTTGATAAGGAAAACCTCATTTAGTCGGGAATTTCTAATGTGGAGGCCGTCCTACATGGCACGGACACGCTAACGTGGATAATTTTTGTAAATTTTTTTAAAAATTCAATTTTTTAATATTTTTTTTTTTTTTTTCTTTTCTTTTCTTTTCTTTTTTTTATTTTCTTTCTTTTTCTTTTTCCTTCTTCCATCGCCGGTCGCCAAGCCTCGGCAAGGGATGACCTCACAACCTCGGGAAGGCTCGAGCTCGCCGAAGGCTAGCAAGGCTCAAGCTCGTCGGCTCATGCCTGCGGTCGTCGTCGAGGCCTAACAATCAGTGGAGGAAGAAGGAAAAAGAGAGAAAATAAAAATATTAAAAATTTTGAAAATAAAATTTGGCCTCAATCAACTCGAGTCAACCTTGATATTATCAGGCCTGGTGTCCCGAGACGAGCACCGATGTCTCGAGGCGAGCACGGTGTCCCGAGACGAGCACCGGTGTCCCGGGTCTGGCCTCGATTGACCTAGGAGTGGTGGCTGGGGTCTCGGGTGCAGCCTAGATGAACCTCAAGCCAGAGTATCAGAGTCCCAGGCCCGACCTCAATGGACCCAGGCCCGAGCACCGAGGACCCGGCCCTGCTGACAAGGGCCCAAGAATGAGCATTGGGATTCCTATGCCCAAGTGTAGAGTTTTTAGTCCAAATGTCAATACCTAGTCCTATTCTAGAAAATGATTTCTGATTTTTAAAAAGAAATCCTTTTCTTGAATTTAAACTTTGGTCATGTCAAATTTGTAACTGATCGAGCATGTCAACCGATCGTCCTGCAGTAAGGGCCATTAGAGGCATAATTGAATACGGATTTTCGCTTCTATTCTTAATTTTCAGTTTACATTCTTCTTTCTTTCTTTTTTTTTGGCCGGCACTTTTTATTGTCTTGTATGTATGTCAATTTCCTGCGCGCGTACATGTTAGTTTGGATTTGACTCGATGAAAGTATCTCTCAATTTATTTGATTGATATGCTAGACAACTTCAAGGTTGTCAGGATGGGTTTTAAGGCTCCGTTTGTTTTGCGAAAAATGTGACATTTCTGGAAAATATTTTTTGGAAAGTCATTTTCTAGAAAAATGACAATATTTCCAATAGTTGGTTGAGATCTGAAAATAAATTAGAAAATATTTTCCCTCATTTGATAAGGAAAACCTCATTTAGTCGGGAATTTCTAATGTGGAGGCCGTCCTACATGGCACAGACACGCTAACATGGATAATTTTTGTAAATTTTTTAAAAAGTCAAATTTTTAATATTTTTTTTTTTTTTTCTTTTCTTTTCTTTTCTTTTCTTTTTTTTATTTTCTTTCTTTTTCTTTTTCCTTCTTATGTGACATCCGGATTTTGACCCAATTTGGGATTTAATAAAAGTGTAATTAAATCGGTGAGCTTGTAGTAAAATCTCTTGGGGCCCGATCACTCCTGGTTATTGTTTTTAAATATTTTGAGATTTCGCTAGAATCGCTTTTCGATCGAATTGGCTGTTATTTAGAGCCCAAACTTGGTGTCGATTTTCTCGGGTTTCGAGAAGAAATAAATTGACGGTGTCGATAGCATCGTGGCCAACATTGAGATTGTCAAGATTAGTGGAAAAGTGAAATTTTGACCGGGTGTGAATTTGGACTAGTAGACCTCCCTCGGGGTAATTTGACTTAATTGATTTGGCCTTTGTCCCTTATTATATTCGAGATTTAATTTGGACCGGTAGATCGTTTTCGATTTTGAATATGGGCTGTTGGATCGCAATAATTATTTGATTGAACATTTAATTTCTTTATTTTTCTCTTCTCTCTCTCTCTCTCTCTCTCTCTCTCTCTCTCTCTCTCTCTCTCTCTCCTCTCTCCTCGGCGCGTGCCGTCGTGCCCCCATGCAAAGCGTCCCCCGGCCCATTACCCCCCTGGGACCCTACTCCCCCCTAGCACTCTCTCTCTTCTCTTCCCTTCTCTTCCTTTTCCTTTTTCTTCTTCTCAGTAGGGGGACCGTTCTTTATTCATTCCGAGCCTTTGTTCACCGGGGCCCGTTCTTCGTTCATCCGGCCCATCTTGAGCCCACCGGCGGTTTTTTTTTTCGGCCAAAACCTTGTAAGTGATATCATAATCCCTATTTAGTATAATGGTTACTATTATACATGTTTAGAGATTGATTTGATTAATTTAGTGACTAATTTTAGAAAATAGATTAGTCAGTTAAATTATTATTAATGCGTGAATTACGTAGCGAGTGGTGGATTGATTTATGGTGATCACGTGGCTAATTGTGGTGTACTGATTGACCGTATCATGGTGGTGCGTGTGGATGAAAATTGGAGCTCGTATGTGACTGACTTAGATATCGGGAGTGTGGAGTGGTGTATTGAACTTGTGATGTGAGTGGGATTGGCTTTGACTGGAATTTGGTATGGTGCTTTGATTTGGCAAATTGAGATGTTGCGAGTGTGTCTTGAATTTGGTTGGTGCGATTTGTGAAAATAAGCGAAATTGTCTTTGTGGTGCGGTGTGTGTGCTTGTGAAAAAAGCCCGGATCAACCTGAGGGCTGCCAACCCTGAGGCGAGGGTTACGCCCCAAAGGTGGCGAACAAGGCATGACTAGATCCAGGCGCAGTTACGCTGGTTATTGGAAAGGAAAAATGTCTTGAGACGGGTTACGCTGACCCAGCCCGGCTTGATTCGAGGGGGCGATCGAGGCGCAGCGGGCGCAGTTAGTGAGACGGGGCCCGAGGGCAGCGGGCGCAGCTGAGTGAAAGGACCTAGGGAGTTCGTGGAAAGCTATTCGACCACGACGCGATTCGGAAAGTGTGATTGAAATTGATTGATTTGACCCGATTGATTGACCGATCGAAATGTTGGAATTGATTGGGTGCTATTGTGGCTGGCGTGTGAATGATCGTGGTATGTTATCGAATTATTATTATCATAATACATTTGATCGACGGTAAAGCTGGCACGCTTGATGGCGAGGTAAGTACTTTGAGGTAAATTCGTATATTGGGAATTAGATTGCATGTCTTTGCTTATGCAGGGGCACGCATTGGCCTACGTAGGGTTTAGGGTATTGCTTATTGAGACTCGTTCTCACGATTATTATATAACCACTTTCAGATCCGCGACCGTGATCGATTCGGAGATGCCGCCAGAGTACCACGGGGATTGAAGGATAGACCAATTTACCCTGTCTTTTGAGTACCTTTTTGTAGAGGAGATAGGCTTGTCAACCACCCCCCCTTTTGATAGTTGTGGTTTTGAAGATTGTAGCCTGGGTTATCATTCTGTAATAGTAACTACTTTGTGATATTATGCGATTATTGTTTCGTGCTATCCTTTTTGGTCATCATGTTAGTTGTCCGGGTTGTTTCATTTTGCTTCCGCTTGCGTAGTTCGTTTGGGTCGGCGACGCGTCCTGGGACGTCGCGTTCAATACGACCGATGGCGGGATGTCGCGGGCTCGGCGGGGTCCGGGGCATGACATCCCCGTTGAATTGGTATCAGAGCAAGGACAGCTCGATACTAATTGGTCGAAACCTGGAGTAATAAGGAGCGATGACCTTGGGGTAGCCAATTAGGGAGACTTGTGTGTCATGCGTAGCCCCGGACTGTTTGATTGTGATTGCTGAGTGGCGTATGCTATGACGTGTGAAGTGCAGGTGTGTCAGGACCTGAGGTAAGTGCATGAATCATGTTGGCTGAGACTGATTGATGTGAGTGATTGCTTGCTTGCTTGATAAAGGGTAGCTGCGATTAGTTGCCTAGGGTTTTAAAACTGGGATAGATGGCCTAGGTTTCTAATTCCATGTGGAATTATAGTCGGTAAGCATTTGTGAGATTCGGTAAGATGAGTGGACGAGGCCGAGGTAGAGGTCGAGGTAAAGGCCGAGGTCGAGGTCGAGGTCGAGGTCGTGTAGTTCCACCGGTGGACTTATGGGAGATCCCGGGTGGGCGAGATCCGGAGGGCGCTGGAGGAAGCGGGGATATTGTCGGGATGAGGACGGGAGAAAGGAGCACATCATATCAGCCGCGGGGCCAAACGAGGTTGTTGGGGAATAACGGGGCCAAGGAAACAATGTGATGGATGGAAATCCTGGGTTTGGCGAGTGAATGCGACTGTGCCAATGTCCAAACTTGTAGAGCAGCTCGAGGTCAAGCCCCAAGTTCAATGGGAAAGGCGACTGAGGTCAAAGGCCTAAGGTGGGTAGAAGAGCCAGAGAAAGCCTTCAAGTATTAGGTTGCACCGAGGAAGAGAAGGTGACCCTAGCGTTTACCAGCTCCTGTGAAAACGCAAATGATTGGTGGAGGGCCACCGTAAATCAAGTATTTCCCACCGGCGGCGACACGAATCGGATCATCTTCATCGAGGCTTTCAATGACAAGTATTTCTGAAAGTGCCCGAGAGCAAAATCGGGCGGACTTTATGGGACTTCGCCAAGGCCATATGTCGGTAAGAGATCAAGACGGGCCGAGTTCGCAAGATTGTCCAAATTTGCCCTTGTAGGATGGTGGAGGACCCAATAGACAAGGCAAGGAGGTTCCGGATGGGGTGAAATCGGACCTTCGGCAGCCTAAATGATCTCATTAAACTTGAAGGGCTATCATGAGATCTATGGAGAAGGCTCGCCGATTGAGCGAGACCAAATTGAACGGGCCACCGCTCGATCACGGTATGCCTGGCTTAGGGACCTCCGCCAACTCCGGAAGAGACCTACGGCGGGGGAATAGTCACCGCCCCTCCCGCCGGGAGGATTGTCGAGAAGCCAAACCACTACTGAGTGCCCCGTAGGCATGTGGAGGAAGGCACAGAAAGGATCTTGCCCAAGCAAGAGTGGGGGCATGTTTTTATGTGGAGGAAGGGCAACCAGATAAAGAGACTACTCCTAACAACAGTGCAGGCTAAGTCGCTCGCATTCACGCCACTACCGCCCGGGTTTAAAATCAAGGTGGAGCGCCCACCGGCTAATTAGAATAAAGTCACGCCCAAGGACGGCATATGCTACGGCAAGAAAGGAGGCCGAGAACGTGCACGGTGTGGTCGCAGCACGGTCTCTCTCTGTGATCATGCTGCATATGCCTTGCTTGATCGAGGGGCGTCGCATTCATTTATGTCCGAGCAATTCATTAGGTTATCTGGGATTGAGCCAAAGTCGCTAGAAATTTTTCTATGTGTGACTACGCCATTGAATGATAAAGTATTAATCGAGTTTGGATGCCCTGAGTGTAAGATAGTGATTGGCGATAGGGAAGAAAGAATAGATTTGGCGGTTTTAGCTATGCATGATTTTGATGTGATTGTCGGGATGGACTGGCTAGTGAAACAAAAGGCCATTATGGACTGTAGTAATAGGGTGATCCAATTTAATCCGGTTGGACACCCTAGATTCGAGTTTGTGGGGAACCGAGGAGGGACCTCGATCCCTTGGATTTCGTCACTGGAAGTGACTAAGCTACTAGACGAAGGGTGCCAAGGATTTCTGGCAGCTGTACTTGACTCGACGGTTGAAGAGCCGAAGTTAGAAGATATTGCTGTGGTGTGCAATTTCCCGATATCTTTCCCCAGGAATTGCCGGACTGCCACCGATAGAGAAGTAGAGTTCGTGATTGAGCTAGCCCTAGGGACCGAACCGATATCAAAGGCGCCCTATAGGATGTCACCGCCGGAATTGAAGGAGTTGAAAGTCCAAATGCAGGAGTTGCTAGATAAAGGCTTTATTCGCCGAGTGCGTCTCCATAGGGAGCGCCGGTATTATTTGTGAGGAAGAAAGATGGATCCCTAAGGTTGTGCATAGACTATAGGCAGTTAAATCAGGTGACTATTAAGAATAAATACCCATTGCCAAGAATAGATGATCCGTTTGACCAGTTGCAAGGAGCATCGATATTTTCAAAAATCGACTTAAAGACAGGGTACCATCAATTGAGGATCAAGAAGGAGGATATATAAAAAACGGCGTTCGGGACGAGATACGGACACTATGAGTTTACAGTAATGCCGTTTGGGTTGACCAATGCTCTTGCAAAGACCTTTATAGATCTCATGAATTTGGGTATTCAAAGAATTTCTAGATCGGTTTGTGATCGTGTTCATAGACGATATCCTAATATATTGAAAAGTTCTACCGAGCATAAGTTACATTTAGAAAAGATTTCGCCAACCTTAAGGAGCATGCACTTTACGCTAAGTTCGATGAAGTGTGAATTCTGGCTTCAACGAGTGGCATTTTTGGGACATGTAGTATCTGGTGAAGGAATCGCAGTGGACCCGGCAAAGATCGAAGCCGTCCTAAATTGGCCGAGACCGACAACAAAGAATGAGAGGTTAGGAGTTTCTTGGGCCTAGTAGGATACTACAGATGCTTTGTAGAAAGGTTTTCGGCATTAGCGACGCCTTTGACGAGGCTACTTAAGAAAGAAACAAGATTTGAATGGATGGATAAGTGCGAAAGGAGTTTCCAGGAGCTAAAGCAGAGGTTTACAACCGCGCCAGTGTTGATAATTCCGTCAGGTCTAGGGGGATATGAGATTTATAGTGATGCGTCATTAAGAGGACTGAGATGTGTACTGATGCAACATGGGAGAGTAGTGGCCTACGCATCACGGCAATTATGACCACATGAATTAAATTATCCCACTTAAGACTTGGAATTAGCCGCGATTATTTTCGCCTTTAAGATTTGGAGGCATTACTTATGTGGGAAGAAATTCCAGATTTATACCGACCACCAAAGTTTAAAGTACTTATTCTCCCAAAAGAAATTGAACATGAAACAACGCCGTTGGATGGAATTCCTTAAAGATTATGACTGCGAGATTATGTACCACCCCGGGAAAGCTAACAGAGTAGCGGATGCATTAAGCCGGAAATCAAGTATCGCGCAGAGATGATGGTCGGGAATGGACCTGTTGGAGGGAGTTCGAGATTTGGCATTTAAGTTCGAGGTGAGTTAGACCTCAAGCCTGCTTGCAGCCTTATGGATTGAACCGGAAATTCAGACTAAGATCAAGGCCTTGCGGGTCAATGAGACCCAAAAATTCAGAAGATTCCGAGTATGAATGTTACAAAAAGGAAATCGGACTTTCGGTATCTTAGGATGGGATTCTAAAGTTCATGAACGGTTGTGTGTACCCGATGAATGCAGATCTTAAGGAAGAGATTTTGTCCAAGTACACCGTAGCAATTATAGTATTCACCGGGTAGTACCAAGATGTATCGAACTTGAAACAACATTATTGGTAGAACGGCATGAAGGTAGATGTAGCCAAGCATGTGGCCAAGTGCCCGACATGTCAGCAGTAAAAGGCGCAACATTGCAAATGGGGTGGGATATTGCAGCCCTTTGGAGATTCCCAAGTGGAAGTGGGAACACATCACGATGGATTTCGTGATGGGACTATCGCGAGTCAAAGGAGCAATGATTCAATTTGGGTAATAATCAACGGTTGACAAAATCAACGCATTTTTTTCTACCGGGCGCAAGGACTTCGCCTTGGACAAGTATGCGAGATTTATGTGCGACAAATAGTCCATTTGCACGCGGGGGTGCGGTGGCGATCACTTCAGATCGAGACCCTAAGTTTACTACCGCTTTTTGGAAAAGTCTTCATACGGCATTAGGAGCGGTTACAATTGAGCCTTCGCTTATCACCCCAAGCGGATGGCCGATGCGAAAGGACCATTCAGACTGGAGGTTAATGCTACGGCGTGTGTATTGGATTTTAAAGGTAGGCGGGAGGAGCAAGTTGCACTTAGTGGAATTTGCCTACAACAACGGCTATCAGCGAGCATCGGAATAGCCCCATTTGAAGCGTTGTATGGCGAGCTTGCGGGACCCCGATGTGCGGATGAAATTGGTGAGAGGAGTATCTCGGATCGAGTTTGTTCAACGATCGGTCGAGGCGGTCAAGGTTATTCGGGACCCGGACTTAAAACCGCTCGAGCCGCCAAAAGAATTATTGAGACTAGAGGCGTAGGCCGTTGGAATTCGGTGGGGACCACGTCTTCCTCAAGGTGTCACCAATGAGAGGATTGTCGCAGTTTTTAGCAAAAAGGAAAATTGAGCCACGAGGTACGTAGGTCCATTCAAGTCTTAGAGAATTGGTACCGGCCTATCGTCCGTGGTGTACCGCCAAATTTATCTCACGTCCATAATGTGTTCCACGTGTCTATGCTAAGGACATATGAGCCGGACCCGACACATGTGCTAAATTATGAAAAAGTAGACGCGATGATGAGTGTCGTGCTTGAAAAAGCCGGTTAAAATCGAGGAGAATGGAGCGAGTCTTTGGAATAAGACAATTCGATTGTGAAGGTGATTTGGGAACATCATGGGGATTTGAAGGTGCGACATGGGAAAGTGAAGAATTGATGTGACACCAATACCCCCTTTTGTTTGAATGATTGGGTAGGGTTGTAAATTTCGATGACGAAATTATTATAGGGGGGAAGAATTGTGACATCCCGGATTTTGACCTAATTTGGGATTTAATAAGCGTATAATTCGTCAATGTGCTTGTAGTAAGATCTCGCCTGAGAACTGATCACTCCCGGTTATTGTTTTTAAATTTTGGGATTTCGCTAGAATCACACTCAATCGAATTTGGCCGTTATTTAGAGCGCAAACTTCGGTGTCGATTTTCTCGGGTTTCGGGAAGAAATAAATTGGACGGTGTCAATAGCATCATGGCCAACGTTGAGATTGTCAAGATTAGTGGAAAAGTGAAATTTTGACCGAATGCGAATTTGGACTAGTAGACCTCCCTTGGGGTAATTTGACTTAATTGATTTGGCATTTGTCCCTTATTATATTCGAGATTTAATTTGGACGGTAGATCATTTTCGATTATGAATATGGGCCGTTGGATCGCAATAATTATTTGATTGAACATTTAATTTCTTTATTTTTCTTTTCTCTCTCTCTCTCTCTCTCTCTCTCTCTCTCTCTCTCTCTCTCTCCTCTAGCCTCTGCGTCGCGCCTTTTTTTTGTCCGTCCCCGACCCCATACCCTCTGCGAGACCTACTCCCCCTAGCACTCTCTCTCTTCTCTTCCCTTCTCTTCCTTTTTTTTTCTTCTTCTTCTTCTTCTTCTTCTTCTTCTTCTCTTTCCTTCATGACTAGTTCTGTTTCGCTTCTACTTGAGCTCGCCTGACCGCATTCGACCCCCTCGCCTCCATGTCTTGGGCCACCAACCACCATCGCCCGACCAATTGCTTGCGGCGCCTCCTGCGTCGCCAGCGACCACCGCTCGCCGGCCACACTGCTGACACCGATGCTTCAGCTACTTGTGATCCGGCCTCGCCCGACCATCGTCGACCCTACCCCCACATGTGTCCGGCCACCGAGGGCGCCACCCCGTACCACCTCAAGCTGCCCGCGACCTTCTCCCCATTTTCTCTCTTCCCGGGCCTTCCCTGTTTTGGGCTTAGGCTTCATCGCCGCCCTTGTTTGCTTGGCCCACCTCACCCCGGCCTCTCCTGTTCACCCCGCCGCCCCTCACGCCCCTTGCCACCACCTCCCCCTTCCCTGTTTTTCTTCCTCCCGACGCGCCTCCCTGTTTTGGGTTTCTCTGCTTTGCCGGCCACCCAGACACAGCCCGGGCCGCCCGCCCGGCCTGCTCCGTCTACTACCACCTAGCCCCGGCGACCTTGCCCAGCCTAGCCCGGCGTGCCCCGGGCTGTGACCGAGCCCGCGCCCTTGCCCATTCTTGTTCACTCCGAGCCTTTGTTTATCCGAGCCCGTTACTATTCATTCCGAGCCTTTGTTCACCGGGGCTCGTTGTTGTTCATTCCGAGCCTTTGTTCACCCGGGGCCCGTTACTGTTCATCCGGCCCGTCTTGAGCCCGTGCGGGTTTTTCTCCGAGCCAAAATCTTGTAAGTGATATCCTAATCCCTATTTAGTATAATGGGTACTATTAGACATGTTTAGAGATTGATTTGATTAATTTAGTGACTAATTTTAGAAAATAGATTAGTCGGTTAAATTATTATTAATGCGTGAATTACGTGGCGAGTGGTGGATTGATTTATGGTGATCACGTGGCTAATTGTGGTGTACTGATTGACCGTATCATGGTGGTGCGTGTGGATGAAAATTGGAGCTCGTATGTGAGTGACTTAGATGTCGGGAGTGTGGACTAGTGTATCGGACTTGTGATGTGACTGGGATTGGCTTTGACTGGAATTGGTATGGTGCTTTGATTTGGCAAACTGAGATGTTGCGAGTGTGTCTTGAATTTGGTTGGTGCGATTTGTGAAAATGGTGAAATTGTGCTGTGGTGCGTGTGCATGTGAAAAAAGCCCGGATCGATTGGAGGGTCATTAACCCGAGGCGAGGTTACGCGGGTGTGGCGAATAAGGCATGACTAGACCTGAGGCGAGGTTACGCGGGTCATTGGAAAGGAAAAGTGTCATGAGGCGTGGTTACGCGGGACCGAGCCCGCCTTGATCTCGAGGGCCGAGGCGGCGCAGCGGGGCTGGCCGTAAGATGGGGCCCGAGGCGCAGCGGGCGCTGGCCGAGTGAAAGGACACGGGAGGTCGGGAAAGCGCTCGACCACGCATGCGATTCGAAAAGGACTGAAATTGATTGATTGAGTGATCGAAATGTTGGAGTTGATTGGGTGCTATTGTGGCTGGGCGTGGTGAATGATCGTGGTATGTTATCGAATTATTATTATTATAATACATTTGATCGACGTAAAAGCTGGCACACGCTTGATGGCGAGGTAAGTACTTTGAGGTGAATTCGTATATTGGGAATTAGATTGCATGTCGCTTGTCTAGGTACGCATTGGCCTATATAGGGTTTAGGGTATTGCTTATTGAGACTCGTTCTCACGGTTATTATATAACCATTTTCAGATCCGCGACCATGATCGATTCGGAGATGCCGCCAAAATACCACGAGGGATTGAAGGATAGACCAATTTACCCTGTCTTTTGAGTACCTTTTTTGTAGAGGAGATAGGCTTATCAACCACCCCCCTTTTGATAGTTGTGGTTTTGAAGATTGTAGCCACGGGTTATCATTACGTAATAGTAACTACTTTGTGATATTATGCGATTATTGTTTCGTGCTGTCCTTTTTGTCATCATGTTAGTTGTCCGAGTTGTTTTATTTTGCTTCCGCTTGCGTAGTTCATTTGGGTCGGCGACGCGTCCAGGGGACGTCGCGTTCAATACGACCAATGGCGGATATCGCGGGCTCGACGGGGTCCGGGGCGTGACATCTTCCATCGCCGGTCACCAAGCCTTAGCAAGGGATGACCTCGCAACCTCGGGAAGGTTCGAGCTCGCCGAGAAGGCTAGCAAGGCTCAAGCTTGTCGGCTCATGCCCGTGGTCGCCATCGAGGCCTAACAACCGTGGAGGAAGAAGGAAAAAGAAAGAAAATAAAAACATTAAAAATTTTGAAAATAAAATTTGGCCTCAATCAACTTGAGTCAACCTTGATATTATCAGGCCTGGTGTCCCGAGACGAGCACCGGTGTCCCGGGTCTGGCCTCGATTGACCTAGGAGTGGTGGCTGGGGTCTCGGGTGCAGCCTAGATGAACCTCAAGCCGAGTATCGGACTCCAGTGCCCGACCTCAATGGACCCAGGCCCGAGCACCGAGGACCCGGCCCCCCGCTGACAAGGGCCCAAGAATGAGCATTGGGATTCCTATGCCCAAGTGCAGAGTTTTTAGTCCAAATGTCAATACCTAGTCCTATTTTAGAAAATGATTTCTGATTTTTTAAAAGAGAAATCGTTTTCTTGAATTTAAACTTTGGTAGGAAAACCTTTTTCCGTTAACTCATTTTCCTAAGCAATCCAAAAGCCAGAAATGAGGAAAATGTTTCCCTAGAAAATATTTTTGTGAAACAAATAGAGCTTTAATTCCTTTCTTGATCCTCTATCGTCTATTCATCGCATAAGCACTGCCATTGGAATCTATTCTTCAATTTGCCCAAGTCAACTACTATCAAATTGACGCTTGTTTATGATGTTCGAACATTAGAAATTTCACTGTGAAAAGTTTGCTCGCTCAGTAATAAAATTGTCAAAATAGGTCATAAGCCCATAGTTGGGTTGTAAATGGGTCATCTCAAATGTAAAACATGGGACAATATGGGTTATAAAAGGAAATGGCTAAAACAGATGGGTTTAAGTGAGTATGATATAAAATCCACTTTCAAACCGCGTAATAAATAGGTCTTAGCCCACCTGCTCTTTGTTTCTTCTCTCTCCCTCTTCTGTTCCGCTATTCCACGATGATCGGGACTCACGAGCTTCTCTCCCAACTGATTGGCGTCGCTGCCGCCCCACCGCCTATCTCCAGCGTCACCCCGACGTGCTCACAAAAGCACCTCTTAGGGTTCCTAGAGAAGGCGCCTTCGTCCCCTGGCGTCGCTGCCGCCCCACTGCCTATCTCCAGCTGGAGGTGAAGGGCGGGGACACCATCACGCGCATCTTGGTGAACAACGCCTTCGTGATGCGGGTGTCGAAGGAGAACCTCGGGGTCAGCAATGAGGTGATGCTGCTGTTAGACGGGAACGGGTGGTTCACGAGGGCGATCGGGTGTGAGCTCGACTCAAGCGACAAGCCAGTGGGGCTCGGGAAGCGATCTGGGCGGTTTGCGCTGCTCGCAGAGGACGGCGTGGTGAAGGTGCTCAACCGGGAGGAAGGTGGGGCCTCCACCTTCAGTGGTGCCGATGATATTCTCAATGTCATGCAGATGTTTAAATGTTTCCTTTCTTCTGGCTTTAAATTTGGTGTTGAGAGGTGAGGCTTTTGTTGGGTTCTGAGTTTGACAGACTTTTTGTTCTGACTCGTGCCTAATCAATTGAAATGGAATCAGAACTGCGGTTTTAATGCAGACACATGAATTAAGATTTTCAATCTGGAATATCAAGATGCTGCCTTTCTTTGTGCTGATTTCGCTCAAAAGTCCGCCTTAGCTCACGCCGTCACTGTGCGCTTTGTATCGATCCGACCGATTTCATGGGATGTGTCGAGAAGAGGGGGATCGTTTGTGCAATTCTAAATTGGCCTGTCCAGATTGTAAATTGGTGAGGATAATGATCATGTTCCAGCTGGTGTGCGCTTCTGACAGAGTCGTGTTTGCAATTCCTGCTTCCTGGTTTTGACAACCCTTTCTTTGACATTAAAAGAAGGGCAATGGTCGGAGACAGATTAGAAACTTGTCTTGGTGGGGGCAGACTCCAGAGTTCCCTAGCAGATACGTGATTGAAATATATTTAAGTTTCAGTAATTGATACGGCATCTTTTGGTAGATAGATATCCATATACGTACTAGAACAATAATTCTAGAGGAAGCTCGATACTGTCTAGATCGAAATTCAATCAAGATTGAAATAGAAATTCTAAGTATCACAAGTTTAACTTTTTAACTTGGTGAACTAACAATTAAGAAACTACACATTCTCGCATGTTAGAAGAGTTCTTATAAGCAAATATTATTTTCATGTCAATGGTTAGCTGATCAAACTTTTTCTTATCAAGAGCTCTTTATAAATACTTCAATTTATAGATTTTTTACCTTTTTTATTTTATTTACTAATTTTTTATTGTTTAATTTACTTTTTTAATTTGAAGTAAAGTTTTTATTCAAGTGTTATATACATGTGAAGAGCTTAAAGTAGCTTAAATGGGTGCGAATGAATTTTTCTAGATTAGGTTGAATATTAATGTATTTTGGTAATATGAGTTGTTCGAGTATGAGTCGGGTACAGGTATAAGTTATTAAATTTACATTATATGGATATTGATTAATATGGGTTGGAATATTTTCGACCCGACCCGACCCACACATTTGATGATCCTACCGAGTAGGAATAATCCACATAAAGAATATGAAAAGACAAATAATATATAATAAAGTGAACGGGGTGGGAATAGTTAAAGGATGACATGACTTAATTTGTAATTTTGTTAATTTTTTTAGTATGAAAAAGAGCTAGCATCATAAATCTATTATCCCTATTTTATCATCTAATAAAACGCGAAGAAACTCTCTAGGAGGTAATGAAAGGAAACTAGTATTCAAGTGCTTATCGATTTCAAAATTAACAAGTCATTTAGCAAAGCGACTTTTTTCCGAAAGTTATCTTGTACTTTAAACTCAAAATAAGAACACAGTTGTCTTTTGATATCTTTAACCAAAGCCAAGGCTAGCGTTATCAATCATAAGATATAAACTAATAATATCAGTGATGACTTTAGAGTCAATCTCAATGATAATCCTATGAAAACCGAGTTGTTTTGCAAAGTTGAGTGGAGAATTTGCAGGTAAGTTATTTTTGTTATTTTCATATTTTGTAATCTGTTTGGTATTGGAGTTAATAGGTTATATTTAAGACTAGTTTTGTCTTAAATAATCCTAGATCAATATAAGAGAATAAAATCAAGCTATTGTTCCTTTTTTTGTCAATTTTAAAATAAAAAAAATGTTGATAATCCATTCGACTATTCAACAAAAATTCTTCAAAGATACAATACGTTTATTATTTTTGTCCCACTTAAACTACCAAATGGAAGTGGTTATTACTTGGTTCTCTTTATAATTATTTTTATTTAACTAAATATGAAAAATATAAATGTAATAATATAATTATAAGTCGATACATGTGTGTCAGTCAAAAGATATCTCCCATGAAAAATTGAGTTCACACACACAATAGAAAAGAAACTAGCTTTCTCACAATAGTATTATGGTTGATCTAATTAACAAGAGTTTAATGTACTTTATTTTCAAAATCTAAAGGGTTAAAATCACGAAAACTCCAAACTGATACACCTATAACAAATTTACCCAAAACTAATCTTTTGATCACAAAAAACTCTAAACTGGTACACTTGTAATAATTTTACCCTCCGTTAGTTTTCGTTAAATTTTACCATCAAATTTCTGAGTTGGATGACATGTGACAATTGACAAGTTTACCAGTTTGGGGTTTTGGCCTCCGTTTATCACAGGTGTACCGGTTTTTTAGATTTTTGTGGTATTAATCTAATTTAACGGATGGTAAAATTGTTACAAATGTACCCGTTTTGGGGTTTTTTAATGATAAAAAAATTAGTTTTGGATAAAATTGTTACAGATGTACCAGTTTTGAGTTTTTTGCAGTCAAAAAATTAGTTTAGAGTAAATTTATCATAGGTGTGTCAGATTGGCGTTTTTCGGGATATTAACCCCAATCTAAAACATAATGCCCTTAATAATTCTTAAAATCAATGGAATATATGCAACAGAATTAACATGCCGACCTTTTTCGAAATTTTGAGCGATATGTGCATGTGCCGTCGATAACCGTGGAGGTCGCTGGAGATGGCTATTGATGTTGGCGGAGCAGGTGGCGCGCGAGCGTCAAGGATATAGCTGGACTGTTGCTTGGTGGACTCGCAAGCGTTGGTGAAGAACCAAGGAGGAAGACGATGCTTTGCTCTTTCTTTTCTCTCTCGTCTTTTCTGTTGCTTTTTTCTATTCTGCCGACCTAGAGAACCCGCAAGAAGAAAAGAAAGCCTTTTTTTTGCTCTCTATTGTCACCGTGTTGAGCGGATATGCAACACGCATGCTAATTTCAGCCACCTTGGCTAAAATTTAGCACTTTCATGGGCTCAGTCCAATTAATTAATTAAGTTCATAACCTCTAGTCCATCCATCGTTGGTCCAATTAATATGCAAAATTAAAACATGCACCTAAAAACTATATGCTACGCAATTTAATTATATTATTTTTGTTAAAGATTAGCCCCTAATTTTCCATGCAATTAATCTTAAATGGTTAGCTGAAATTTAGATGTCAATAGAAATATTGAATGAGATTCTTACAAGATAGACGATGTTTTCTTGGACATCAAATTTTGTGTAATCAAATTGAAGCAAATGAAACCAATGAACATATGGATGGACTGATGTCATCATACAAAATTAGTACCCATGCCCTGCATTGTACGTTTCTGAGGGTACGATTCAATCAGAAATTCAGGACAAAAAAACCTGTCCAAGCATGAATAACAATGCAAACTATGATTTTTTTTTTGTTTTTGTGGCTTGAGTGCAAATTACAATATTTGGTGGCCGTACAATACCATAGGAGAGCTGCATTTTCTCAATGAATGTAAATCCACTGGCATTTGCTTTTATAAAAATAATAATTAATCTAACTTAAATTCTAATCTTCCCCCAAACTAATTACCTTATTACAAAAAAAGTTTGATGCCGCTTGTGTTCGTTCTAAAATAAATTTGTATCGTAATTCCTACGATAAACTACCAAGCAATGGCTTATAACTTAACGCGATCCTGGGATTAGGATAGCAGAAAAGAAAATGCAATTTGAATCTCAAGTAGTCATATTCCAAAGTTGCAGCCATAATGGATCTTGAATGCAAAGGATGCACATTTACACGGATTTTGAAGTCAAGAACATTCAAATAAATTCCAGAAAACTTTGAAGTCATTGAATGGTTTTACAAAAAAAGCAATTTGTTACAAATCAACAACTACAAACAACTAAAGGGCATGAATATATACACAAAGAGGATAAGCAATTTTCTTTAAGAATGCAGAAGATACAGCTACAGCTTTGTATGATATCCTCTTTGCAAAGTCAGTAAGGATCATATTACTCTAGTGGCTTTCTGTACACTAAACACTAAAAGCCCAAAGGAACAATCTGCCTGACTACACAAGAAAACTTTAGCCAATCCTCCTTCCTTGGTGTGTGAATGTTTATATTCATGTAATCATGTTCTTTGAATATTACAAGAAAGTAAAAGTAGCAGAGGAACAATCTGCCTGACTACACAAGATAATATGAAACTTCGTCTTATGTTTCCCACTTAGCCTGCTTAGAATCTGATAGGCAAGAACTATAACTAGCAGCTAGTTAAAAACTAAAGATCAAAACACAAAGAAACTGAAATATTGCATTTCGGCTATCAAACAAATAACAAAAGCTGTCCCCTTCAAGCACGATATACAAGTCTTAGCAAATTCTTGTTCCTAGTTCTGTGTTCTTATATGAAAGACCGCGACTAGAGAATTCTAGATAATTGCAACATCCATTAACAAAAGCCAAATAAGGAACAAGACAAGGCAAACGTTCTAAAGACTCAAACAAAAGAAGCCAATGCCACATAGGCTCTTAATTATACAGTTGTTCCACCGAACAACATTGAAAAGGAAAAATCACGTTTCGAAAAGGACACCATCCCGAGCCAATTGTGCTCATACAATTCGTGAACTGCCAATTGAAACCAACATATAATTGCCTCTGCATTCTTGAGTTTCCATTCACTCACATCTCAAGCAAAAATTCTTGCAAACCCACTTCACTTCGGAGTTGCAGCTCTCAATTAAGGACTAGGAAGTTTTGAGCTTTAACTGACCTATTAAACCAGCTAGAATCACCAAGAACAGCAAGCCCAAAACTCCCAGAAGCAAATCTCAAATCAAAACAAACAGACCCACAAAATCATAGACAAGCACCAAAATCTGCAGTTCAGCAACCGAAAAGATCTACATTCCGTACCTCGACTTAAATCAGTGACACCCAACACTTAAAAACACTTGGGTCACCTCAAGAATTAGCAAGAAGATGGGTAAAATCCGAAACAAAAATAGTCCTTGGAGCAAGAGAAAAGGCAAGTCTCCGGCTCCCAGAGCTTCAGATCTTTCTTCTACGGTCTTGCGGAAGCTTGTTCTGATGGCTCGAAACCAAGACGGAGAGGCCACTGAGAGCGAAAGTGCTTCCTTTCGAATCTATAGGCGAGAAAGCATGGTTCTTGAAAGCGGGGTCGAAGCTGGAGAGAATCGGAGCGAATCCGCGTGGGTAGATCACGAGACTTGCGGCGAAGAAGGCGGAGCGAGGCGGAAGTGGGAGAGAACCGTGGAAGCGGAAGCGGAAGCGAGAGCGAGGGCGAGGCGGAAGCGGAAGCGGGAGCGGGAGCGAGGAGCAAGGCAGAAGCGGAAGCGAGAGGGGAGGAACGATGATGGAGGATTGGGTGTGATTTGGGAATTAGGGTTTCTAAATAAGTTTATGTTTTTGGTTTCGGTACCGGTTCTGGGTTCCGGTTCCAGTTTTGATTCCAAGTTCAGATGCCAATTCCAGTTCCGCTTCCGGTTCCTAAAAATATGGAACCGGGAACTGGACCCTCTGTCCATGGAACCTGGAATCGAACTAGATCCACCGGGTCCGGTTCTCTAATTTTCGGTTTTACTCTGTAACTGCGCTCACCCCTATCTCCAACGGTGGACAAGGGTTGGCGACCCTTATCATTGCTCCGACAGCGGTCGAGGATCCCGCCAGAGTCAGCGGTGGTTGCCACTATCAAGCTGCTTTTCTTTTCTTTTTTTCTTTTTCTAATTTTCAATTTTAAAAATATTTTTTGTTTCTTTTTAAAACTTTTTCTTTTTAATTTTATTTCTCTTGTTTTTGGTTTTTCTTAGCGTGTAAATTAACCCTTATTTGGTTTGATTGATTAATCTTCATTTTTATCACACTCGTGAAAGGTAGATTTTTCTAGAAATAATATATTTTATTATGAATGAGTATTTTCCCTACACATGAAATACTCGACCACAAATGAAATATTGCGAAATATAATTGAATTTTAATGGGAATATTGAATAATAGGCGACCTGATCCAAGTCAACAAGATTCCATAGCGTTGGTCTGTAAGCTTCGTAGATCGGAGCAGATCCGTAAAGCTTGTTCTCTTCCTCGAGCGATCTTCCTGTCGTCCCCTGTCCGAACAAAGACCTGGTCTTTGAGCTTCTTCTCGAGCTTCTAACTCATGGATGTCTGCACTAATCACTCGTCTCTTCCACCTACTAGATGGCCGAACGTCAGCCGCTACCAAGTCTTCCTCAGTTTCAGAGGAGGAGATGTTCGGAGCAACTTCCTTGGATGTCTCCACCAAAGCCTCACTGATTCAGGGATCGATGCATTTATCGACCGCGAGGGGATTGAGATCGGAGAAGAGATCATGGAAAAGATCTTCCAAGTCATCAGGCAGTCGGAGATATGCATACCCATCTTCTCCAAAGATTTCGCTTCCAGTAAGAGTTGCCTGAAGGAGGTGGAGAAAATGGTGGAGTGTCGCGGGACAATCATGCCTATTTTCTACGACGTCACCCCTTCAGTGGTCGGCAAACAGCAGGAGAGTTATCAGCAGTCCTTCTGCAACCACGCGGCCCAGGGGGTGGAGTCAGCGACTATAAACAAGTGGAAGGGGGCTCTGCAGAGTGTTTCGAGAAAACGAGGATGGGAATTGGAGAAATTCCAGCACGGGTAATTTGAAATCAAGATTTCGATGCTTTTCTACTTCCCCAACACTAGTGATCTAGTAAACGACCATTTGTTCCTTTTCACATCTTCCTCTTTCCTTCTTTTCCCGTTTGGCAGGGATCATGAACTCATAAAGGAGGTCGTTTTGACGGTCCGCCGGCTGTTGAGGAAGGACGAGTTAGATGTGACAGAACATTTAGTGGGAATGGATCACCATGTGCAAGAGATGATGAGAAAACTTGGTGTTCACTATGAAAATGGACGAGTGGTTGAAGGGCAAATGCTGACGGGAAAATGTGTGGTTGAGATATCGGGCCTTTCAGGGATCGGTAAGTCGACTCTTGCCAAGATTGTCTACAACAAAATCCATCATCTCTTTGAAGGATGCTGCAGCTTCCTTAACGATGTCCATGGAAAGTTTGAGGAAAGGAGGCTCCTATCTCTCCAAGAAGATTTAATTAGTGACCTCCAAAAGAAAAGATGTACACTCAAATCTTCTGCCGAAGGTACTGCATTTATCAAGTACAAATTTAGAAATCTGAGGGTTCTCATTGTCCTTGACGATGTTAGTGATTTTGAGCAAATCGATTCGTTAGCCAGAGATCCAAGTTGGTTTGGCCCAGGAAGTAGGATCATCATTATCTCTATGAGAAGCAATCTTGTTGACAGATATAGTCAGGTGCCGGTTGAAAACTATGAATCTCCAGAAACTGCTCGTCTAAGTGTGCTTGAAACTGGAAGCCAGAGGCCTGACGCCTCCAGAAGCAGTGTTGTCAAAATTTGTGATGACATCATCGTTGAAAAATACGAGCTAAAGCAAATGAATGATGGACATGCTTTTCAACTGTTCTGTAAGTATGCTCTTAGAGGAAAACCTCTTCCAGAGGAATTCTCCTCTTTGGCACAGGACATTAGTTTGGCTACTGGAGGGCTTCCTTCTGTTATTCAGGTTGTTGGTTCATCTTTATATGGAAAGCCCATAAAGTTTTGGGAGGAGGCATTGGATAGATTGAAGCGAGAGCCTTTCAATAAGGAAGTCAAAAGAATTTTGAAGAGGAGATATAAAGCTTTAGAGGACAATGCCCAACAGATATTTCTCGATACAGCATGTTTTTTTATGGGAAAGGACAAGACAATACCGTGTTACCTGTGGGAAGCTTGTAAATATGATCCTTGTAGAGGAGTTGACGAACTTCATAACATGTCTTTGGTAAAAACCAGAGAAAATAATGAATTGTGGATGAATAATCAACTCAAAGTCCTCGGGAGGGAGATTGTCAAGGAGGAAAATCCAAGGAAACCTTTCAAGCGTAGCAGGCTATGGAATCGGGAGGATATTGAACGAGTATTGAATGAAAGGAAGGTATATTTTGAAGACAAGAAAATCTCTTTTTTAGTTTGAATTAGAGTACTTCTTTTGATTACATAATTCTGTTTTCAGAGATGATTGTGAATGCACTTCTATTTCACTTTCTCCTTTTACCATTTTTCCACGATTGGCAGGTCGATGCTGTTGAAGCCCTTAGTGCCACGTTCGACAACTCCCGTTCATTACCTGAACGCAGATTTTTTCGTAATTTCTCGAATCTTAGGTATCTTAGAATGAACCACGCTATTATTAAAGGAAATAAGCAGAGTGCAAAGAACTCCAGAGAGGATCTTTTCCTTCCACGATTAAAGTGGCTTGAATGGCAATGGTGCCACAATATCTCCAGTCTACTTGCCTTAGATCTGTCAGACATGGTCGTTCTTGATCTGTCTTGGTGTACCTCCAGAACTTGGCGGTGCTGGAGACAGATTATGAAGGTATGATGGCATAAATGTGCATTTTTTTGCTTCATATTTGACTATACCCTGTAGTAAACAAGGCTTTTATATTTTCTTGTTTTGCAGAAGGCCAAAAACTTGAAAGTTTTGATCCTTAAACATTGTGGTTGGCTAGCTGAATCTCCAGTTTCCCATGCACCCACAAACTTAGAGAGACTAAACCTGGAATATTGTGCTACATTACCAGGTGTTGGCAGATCCATTAGCAAGCTAAGGAACTTAGTTTCTTTGAATATCAAGTTCTGCAGCTTCGTGCAAGAGTTGCCAGAAGATATAGCTTCCTTGGTAGCTTTGAAAGAGCTTTACATCGATGGAACTTCCATTAAAGCCATTGATTTCCCTGAGGGTTCATGTGGGAAGCTTGAATTTCTGAGTGCTTGCAATTGCAAATCCTTGTCTCTATCCGATTCAATTGGTAACTTGAAATCTCTTTTATACCTAGCATTGGACGACACTGAACTGAGTGAGCTCCCTTGTTCTATCGGATTGCTGGAGAATTTACAGACGCTATCACTGAGAAACTGCAGGAGCTTGTGGAAACTGCCAGATTCCATTGGAAGCCTTGGGGAGCTGCAAGTCATGGATCTTTCAGATGCGGTAGTCGACGAACTACCTTTATCTGTCAAGGATTTGAGAAACCTGAAAGTACTAAAGATGCCTCGCACTTTTATAAGAGAATTTCCTGGAGGCATTAAGGATCTAGATAGTTTAGAAGAGATAGATTTCTCAGGCTGCAAAAGTTTGACAGGGGAATGCAACATTACGGGATTAGCCTCTCTGAGGGTCTTACTTCTAGTACGTACTGATATTTCTCAGCTGATTGTGACTGTTCATGGATACTCTAATCTCCAAAACCTCAGATTAGATGATGGTGTTCTCATCTTGAAAGTTGAAACTACTGAAGGGGCACGGCATCAGTTCAACGGATGTGAGACTGCGACCCAGTTCCAGGCTGATGGACATCACATCAGCATGACGATGATGAGTCAGACACTGAAGCAAGGTGGCGGTCAAACAGAAGCAAGAAAGTTATTGGTGGATGAGGTTTGGCTACAAAGTAAGTTAGCGCTCCAATCCCTTTAACTCATATTTGTAACTGACCAAGCATGTCAACTGATCTTCCTGCAATAAGGGCTATTAGGGGAATAAATAAAAATTTTCGCCTCTGTTCTGAATTTTCAATTTCCATTTTTCTTTCTTTGCTTTGGCCATCACACTCGCACACTTTTTATTGTCTCGTGTGTGTGTGTCAATTTACTGCGATTTTGCGCATACGTGTTAGTTTCTGTTTGACTCGGTGAAAGATTTCACAGTTTGTTTGATTGCTCTCAAGGGCAACTTCAAGGTTGTTAGAATGAGTTTTAGTTCCTTTGGTAACGAATGGGCCAATTTAAAAAGAAAAAAATAGAATTAGGCCCAAGAGACTCAAGCCCATCTCTCAGTTGAGGGAGTTCTAAACTTTATGTACAGAATGCAACTGAGTCCTATGGATTGATTCAAGTCCGAAATCTTTCTCAAAAAATGTAATCAAGTCATGTTGAGCACCACATTTATCATTGGACTGGAATATTAATGTTTGTTTTGATATTGTTGATCAAATGAGTAGTTTCTGAGATGTATAAAGTTTTGTTGAAGTGATTTAACTAATTTTTCATCTTGTACATATTTTTATATACTAACTTTTCACAAATATGTTTCGGTACCGTTTATAAATATATATAGTGGATGCTCACTCTACTTAGAAAAGATTTGTACCGCTTACTGAGTGGTGGATTACTCATACCATTTATCTCAATTCTTTCTCAGGTTCTACAATTACTGGCGAATAGGACGAGAGCTTGTAGGAGTTGGATTTTGGTATAAGTAGATATATTTGTATCGTTGGGTTTAGTTTGTTAGTCACTGGAGATGTATACATTCTTTTGGGTGGACTTGTGAACTCTAATCTTATAACTAGCTTGCTATTTTGTCGGATATATAGATGAATATATATTGTGGTAACAAATTAATGCTGGTTGTATATAGGAGACTGTGCCTTTTTGAGTAGGAGGACGATCTTATCATTTCCTCTATACTTGAGATGTGACACCTTTCTCGATCCTCCTTCGTGTATTCATTGCATAAGCATTGCTATAGGATTCTATTCTCCAATTTGCCAAAGTCAACTATTATCAAATTGCTTGCTTGTTTATGATTTTCGAATATCGGAAATTGACCACAAAAAGTTTGCTCGCTGAGTAGACAATAAATAAAAATAAGCGGGGTGGGATTAGTAATAGGATGATGTGACTTAACCCACAATATTTTCATTTTTTTATTCTTTTATGTTTTTATTTTGGTAGAGAGTTGGTGAATTAGTTTTTTTTTTGTTTTCTTTTTGGTATTAGAGCTAATAGGTGTTTTTAAGAATACTTTTGTCTTAAAATAATCCTGGATCAATAGTAGAGAATTGTCTTTGATTTGTTCTTTTTTAGTCAATTTTAGCGCTATAATTAAAAGTTCTAAATTTGACCATTCAACACAAAATCTTCAAAGGTATAATATGTGTGTGAATGTTGTTGCACTTAAATTACCAAAAAGTGGCAATTTGCTATTTCAAATAAACTTGAAAATGATTATATTTGTTTTCTATCAATGATTGATTTAATTTAACTAAATATGAAAATTATATATGGAGTTATCTGCTTATAGATCGATATGTGTTAGGTCATTCGAAAGTATTATTGTATTAAAGTTTGAGTTTACACGCAAAATAGAAAAGAAACTAACTTTCTGACAGTAGTATTATGGTCGATTTAAGTAACAAGAGTTTAGTGTATTTTATTTTCAAAATTTTGAACGCAATTCCCTCAATGTGCTAGGCAAGGGACTTATCTTATCCAGCGATTCTTATTCCAATTACTTACATGCCCGCACGCTCCGTATGTGGCTCTTAAGTACATTATGTTTTAAAGTGAAATAATTAAGCTAAATTATGCAAAATTCTTCTGATTAGCAGTGGATTCATGTTGTTTAATGGAAAAATTGTCCAAAAAGTCACAAACCTTTCGCAGTTTTGCCAATTTAGTTGTAAACTTTTTAATTTTACCAATTGAATAATATACATTTTCACACTTTGCCAATTGAGTCCATTAGGTCAATTTTGATTGGAAATAGCTGATATGGATGCCGGCCGTATCATGTAGGATTGCCGGCATTGATGTGGACAATTTTTAATAATATTTTAATATATTTTTATCATTTATTTATTTTCTTTTCTTTGTTGTTTTTTTCTTTTCTTCTTCCTCCTCTGGCTGATCTCTAGGCGAGGTCTGGCGTCTAGCGAAGCTCGCCTCCGGCCGGTCATCCACCAATGGTCGACGACCAACTAGAGGAGGAAGAAAGGAAGAAAAAAAATTAAAAATAATAAATAAATAATTGACAATCATTAAAATATTATTAAAAATTATCTACGTCAATGTCGGCCATCTTACGTGACACGGCCGGCGTTCACGTTAGCAAATTTCGACCAAAATTGACCGAATGGACTCAATTGGCAATATGTGAAAATGTTTAGGACATGTTTAGGACTGAATTGGTAAAAATACAATAGGCGTGGGACTTTTTGGACAATTTTCCTGTTGTTTAATACATTGTGCTTAAAAGACAATTGGATGTTCAAATTTTTTAGTTAGCTAAAATTTTGAAAAACGCATGCGTTGCATGGACATGATGATCTAAGTTCATTATAATGCGACTTTTCCTTATTTCACCAGAAGAAGATTAAGAAAATCAGTCAATTAGCATGAATTTGGCCATGAATAAATATATATAATTTTGTCTATGAAATGGTTCCTGCAAATAAATAGCATGTCCTTGTATTGTTTCTCAACTTATATAGTTCTTGGAAGAGTACCAGAACCCTAGCTTTCATTTTTTATTCAGAATAATCACTTGGACCGTCTACGAAAACGAATTTTGCTGATGGCCGTTAGACGGGTTTCATAACTAGGTATCTCTGCACTACTCATTTAAGTTGAAAAATTCCCAGGATAATGCTGCTGCAGATTTGTTTTGACACATACGAATGCGGCTCATTGAGGAACCGCGAGTAATGGAGAGAGAGCGCAATCGAGCTCATTGGTATTCTAGTCTCCTCATCAACCCAATCCTTCCTCTGAATACATATGTTGCTGCAGAAAAGCTCATTAATCTTCATACTTGGTCTCTTCATCGTCATCCTCGTTGTTTACTGCATGTCTCCATCCTTCCACATGTAGGGTTCATCAACGAAAAACAAACGCAGCGGAACATAGAACCCTAGACGGGATCCATGTGTATATTGAAATCGAAAGGGAATTTGAAGCATACCTCTTGCGGATCGAAGATAAAGCAACAACCGATTGTTAATGCGGATAAGCGCCACAAGTGTTGCGCCTCTATCGGTATCCACACACACGAATGGAATTCTTCAACGATCCGCGTGCTAGCGAAAGATCTTGAAGTTTCTTTCTAGAACGCTTTTTGATTTTCGATACTCTATCGAAGATAACCCTAGATAGAGAACGATTCTCTATCTATTTATACAGTCTCATTATCCAGCGGGTTCAAAATAAGTGGGCCCCACGATTTGGGCCAACGTTTAATCGTTATCTCATAACGCGCACGATCGCATAGATAATTTAAATAAGATAATAAATTAAAATTTACTTCTTAAGTAGATCAAGGCGTACAGAAAATATTAAGTCCGTTTGCGATTATATGCGATCCTGTAGGTTCACTAAACATTAGTAGTGTGCTCAAAACCTTTTTGGCTCACAAGTCAAAGCGGTCTCTAGCAAGACATTATGACTACCTAAGTATAGTGAGCGTCGATTTTTCCGACACAACCTAATCCACAACTAATATTAGAGTATCAGCATTGATTGATTCTTAGGGCAGACCACTAACAATATTCTCTTGGTCCTCTTCCGTTTCTTCACGCTCTTCCTCGGATGTCTTCTCCACGGTTTCTTCACCACATTCAATGTGACGGGAGTAGGGCTGGCAGCACCTTTCCTCTTAGCGGACTTTGCTGGTGGTGGCACGCTTCTCCTCCGTAATTGTCTTGATCACTAGCTTCGTCCATTTCATGACCCGCACTGCGAGTAGCATTCTCAGCATTCTCATCAGCCATGAACTCGGGATGCTCTCTTCTCAAGTGAAGTTTGAGCTTTACTCATGAATATAAGCATTGTCACACGTCTCATACGGACAAGCATAAGGGCGGTCAGATGATGCCGACCCATAAGCTCCGCTGGATGGCTTCGAAGCTTTAGTAGCGATCTTCTCCGGAGGTGATGTGAAATTTGGGGCTAATTGAAAAAAAAAAAAACATAAACTTTAGGTCGAGTGACAATTCTGACATTAACTTTTTTTTATTTCATAAAAAATCACTAACTTTCACCCTTATCCCAAATTTCACATCCCGTTGACTCTCTATTTTAAGTCACCCTTGTTTGAAAAAAAAAATTCTGGTCATGAGCTTGGTGGATCTCGTCAATGGCATCTCTCAACGAGCAGTGGTCTAGCACTTCATATTACAACAAAAAGGCGGAGTCTGACCGGAGAGAGATCTTTTCACTTGCTAGTGAAGTGAAGGAGACGATGAACAGTTTTACCGTTATTCTTCAAGTTGTGGCTCAAAGAAGAAGATAATGAATAGTACTTTAAATCCAGTCAACAAGCCACTTGAATTTATTGCTAAGGTGGAACAGACAAGTTGGAAATCAATGGTTCTAAATCAAGGGAGGCTAGATTTGGGATTTAAATGAAAATTAGTGATTTTTTTGGGACTAAAAAATGTTAAGGTTAGAATTGTCACTCGACCAAAAGTTTGTATTTTTTTTTGGAATTAGGCCGTGTAATATTTGTCACCTCAACTCACAGATTCACTTACTATCCATGCGGATTCATGGCCAGCTAATTCCAGCTGCTTTACCTTGCACAAATGTTTTCATTTTTTTTAATTTCTTTTCTTTCCCAGCTTCACTCAGTATTTATTATCTTGCCCATCTCGCCTCTTGCTCGCCTTTTTTTTATATTTCCCCAAAATAATGGACCCATTAACTTCCATAAGTTCGACCGAAAAAAAAAACTTCCATAAGAAATAAAGAGTATCTTTCTCAATTTCCTTGATAGGTACTAGCTGAAATTCGTAGTGAATATGCCTTATTGCTTTCCAAGTTTAATCAAATGATCCAATTTCTTAATTCAGCACATCCCATGAGCAATGCACATGCAATTTTCGGTTATGGCGAGTATTCAATGGGCTTGGCCGAAATTCATGCTCTCGCGGGCTTAGTCCAATTAATTCTAACTAAGCTCAAAACCTCCCCGCTTAAGTCAATCCAATTACAATACAGTTTATGTGGGCTTATTACTATTAAATGATAATGCTTATAACATGCAAATTAATAATATTTTTGTTTAGAAATTGGGGTCAATCCCTAGTTTTTTATGCAATAAATGGCTAGCCAAAATTTAGGTGTCAACAGAGTCACTCTTTTATCTTTTCATTGCTTGATTTGCCTCTACACATCTTTGTGTGTATCAGTGAAAGCGGTGCGCAAAGAAAATTCTGCAAAAGGAAGCAAGACCAACCCTTTCATGCTGAGATGCAATGTGGTTTTTAAGTTTGGGCAAGTTTTTATCTTTTAGGCCGAGATTCACTCTAGAAAGTCTGGTATCACTGGGCGGGGAACCAACCCATCCAAGGAATAGATTAGAGGTGGCAATATGGGTCAAAAATCCGTTTATCAACTCATTTTTAATAGGCCCACTAGGTTAAATATGGATCACTTGAAATTTTAAAAACAGGTCAAATTGGGTTTGCAACATTAAAGCTCAAGTTTATATGGGTCGAATATGGGTTTGTAAACCCATATTCAACCCATAAGTTATTAAGTTGTAGCCTTGTAGGGTAAATAGCTTAAGTGAATCATACTATCGTAACATGTCATTTGAAAAAAAAATATATTTTTTTTTAAATTGATTTTTAATTTTCTTTTTTTTTTTTTCCTTTTTTTTTTTTTTTTTTTTTTGATTCCTGGCAACCGCCATAGCCAAGTTTTGAGCTTGCTGGGTGAGCTTCAGCTCGTCTAGATCACGAGCTTGAGTTTGTTCGGCAAGCTTCAAGCTCGTCCGGATCGGCGAGCTCGAGCTCGTCCGGATTGGCGAGCTCGAGCTCGTCCGGCGAGCTTCTCACCGATTTGACCGAGCTCACTTGCGGCCAGCCAAAGAAGAAGAAGGAAAAAATTAAAATTTTATTTTTTAAAAAAAAGAAAAATAAAAATATATTTAAATTTTACCAAAAAAAAAAAGATATTTAAAAATATTTAAATTTATTTTTAAAATTATAAATGTTGTTCACTTATTTTATATTGCATTGAAGCATTTTAGCAGTATAAATATTTTTAAAAATTTATAAGAAACAAGTTTTTTCCTAAATTGGATTTGATATTAAAGTCTTTTAAAATAAGGGTTGAGTCGGATCGGTATAGATCATTAGATTTACACTTCATGAATATGGATCAAAACAGGTTGAATGGGTCAATATGGGTGAACCATTTTTTACCCGACTCGATCCACCCGTTTGACACTCCTAGAATAGATCATCCTTAGTTCAAATTGAAACATTGATCGAAAACAAACACGCTAATGATCTACACAACAAAACACAGGAGCTGTGGATAAAAGAAAGCAGCTAGTGTAACTTGGATGTGTAGTCCCAGTTCGGGTTTCAAACACAAATGAACTGGGGTGTAAACCGACCCATATGTATGACGTGGATCTAATAAACAAAACATTTATAAATGAAATGTTTCATTAAGAAAGTGATGTCATTCATGAGGTTAATTGCTTTTCTTCAGCAACTAATATGTACAATACGGCTAATTTCAACGACATAAAGCATAATCTCTATCGTTAATTTTCGATAACATGAGCATTTTCCATACGAATAATTGCAACAATTGTTGATGAGCAACTCAAGAAAAGATATGAAGCTGAAACCGAAATACGTTTGAACTCAATATAGTTCATCTATTTTATAGCTAGAAAATTTATAGTCCGGAGATCATTGCCAATTCTTTTAAAATTTAGGTTGTTCAATGTATGTATGCTATAATGTTAAGTGTTTTGATAGATAAGTAGCGTTGACTTTATTCTTTGAGAAGTTAACAGATCCAACCCATTTGAATTTTTGTACTTTTCATCTTGATGATGGCCCGAGGAGTACTAGGTACAATCCGACATTTGTACAGGTGAATCATTTCGAGAGGCCCAAACAATTATAATATCAGGGATAATTAGGCATTATTTTGCAATAGCTCCCAAATTTTAAAATGTCACAAATTATTTCCCTAAACTCTGATAATGTCGTACAATAGAGCCCAAACTCTGAAAAGTTACAGGTTAACTCTTGAACTTTGATATTTGTCGCAACGGCTAATTTTTCTAGTCTACATAACTATCAAGTGTTATTTGAGATTGGATTAAATTATTTTTCTTGACAAACTCAGCTGAATTGTTGTTAACTTCATTAGTCATACATCCTTTCTATTTTCTTAACTTCATTCACCATGTAGTAGAGATGATTCTAGACAAGAAAAATGAGCAAGTCCCTTTTTAGGGAACTTTTAATCTGCTATGCAGAGGAAAAAAATTAGTGACAAAAACAAAAACCAAAGCACAAGAGGATAATATGTAACTTCTCAAAATTTGGGGGTGTTATCGTGCGACGTCGTCAAAGTTCGAAAAAGTAATTCCCGACTAATATGTACAATAGGGCTAATTTCCAACGACACAAAGCATTTCTCTTTGGTTAATTTTCAATGACATGAGCATTTTCTCTTATTCAGTGCATGTGTATTGTTAGATTATCATAGTTGCTATGAATATATTCCCGACAGTCATTGAAATTCATGACTATGCTAAATCGATACATATATACCACATTGATATGAAATATAGAAAAATAGAAGAAAGAGGGAAACATATTCGATTGAGAAGAGTAGGTCAACACAACTTTGAAATTGCGGGTGGCGTAATCTAATCAACCCTACTAACCACGACAAATGACAAAATTCAACCATCTAATCCAAACTAACATTGTATTATTTATCACGATAAATGCCACCTATGGCAGAATTTTATAAGATCTTACATTTTTGGCATCAAGTCGGGATCGACATAGAGGTTAATTAGGTTAGAGGGTAGGGTAGGCAACTTTTTGAGAATGTGGCAGTGTAGCAAATCCAGA
This sequence comes from Syzygium grande, assembly GCA_024733475.1. NCBI lineage: Eukaryota > Viridiplantae > Streptophyta > Magnoliopsida > Myrtales > Myrtaceae > Syzygium > Syzygium grande. The sequence continues at coordinate 31,086,872 of JAMXDD010000009.1, forward strand.
GTCTGAAGACTTGACATGAACTGGATTTCTGATGGAAGGCTGGATATACGTGTACCCCGAAGCCTCAGTTCTCTGAGACGATGTAGTTTCGAAATATCACTGGGAATGACTCCCTCCAAACTCCTGCACCAGGAGGCATGAACTTCTTCCAGGTTTATCAACTGTCCAATGTCACAAGGAAATTCTCTTATGAAACAAGAATCCATCTTCAGCACTTTCAAAATCCGCAGGTTTTTAGTTGAATCGGGCAATCTTGAGATACCCGTACCCGAGATATCCAACTCTACTAATGAGTCTTCCAACTTGCCAATGGATTCCGGAAGCTTTCCTAGCTCACGACAATCCCTCAAAGACAGGCATCTAAGTTCCTCCAAGTCTCCAATTGACTCGGGGAGTTCAAGAATTTTCGCATTATCCAAGGCTAGCACTGAAAGAGCTTTAAGTTCATAAACTGAACCAGGGACACGAACCAAAGAGGAGCAATTAGTGGCACTAAGAATTTGCAGTCGAACCAATCTACCTATCGACTCAGGAAGTTCTCGAATGGAAGTGCCATCAATCAGGAGATCTCTCAAAGCATTCATCCCATCCATTTCCACCGCAACATGTAAAGTTCGGAGCAAAACCTCAAATTCAGGGAAACCAAGAGCTTCAGATCATTAATTGAAGGATCCAAATGAACCAATCGAGAACATCGCTCCATGATCAGTATCTCCAAATTTGGGTAACAAGAGAAGCTGGGGCTAACTAATAAGTCCACACAACCTGTAAGATTCATGACTTTCAAACGCTCCATCTGCAAAACAACGGAAAATGTTCAGATGGCGTAGAACTCTCAATTTACTTAAGGGCCAACACAAACACAAAAACAAATGAGCTATAAACCCACCTTAATTCCTTTCCAACCTCCCCAGGATTCTGTAACCTTACTCCACGAAAGATCAAGAATAACTAGGTTCCCTAAATGAATGCTGATTGCTTCAAAATCTGGAGGGCACCCTTGCCAGTGAAGCCACCGAACGTTCAATAAGGCATCTGCAAATCTTCCACCAATATTGGCACGACCCAAGCTGAGAAATGTCGTGCTCGGTAGGATCTCAAAGCCTGCCATAATAGTGTTAAGGTGGTCTGTTCCCTACACGATGGACCACAAAAGTCAAGTAGAGAAACATGTGGAAGTCTTCAGACGATGAAATAATTACTATGGATCATTAGGTAAAGAAAATGCTTCATACGTGAAACCTTTTCAAGGAAAATCAAAAAGAAGTAAGGCCTGCATGCTACTTTTTTTCCCCGGCATACCCTTTTCCTCTTCTTTGTGTCGTGGGCTATGGCAGGAACGTAGAATCTAACACATGTTCCTGGATCACGAAAACCTTCATAAACAATCTTCCTGGCAAGGCACCTTAGCATGCTGTGCATGCCTATTTTATTTTCTTCCATTTTTATTAGGGACCTACGACAAAGGACCTCGATTTCATCATAAGGACGATCATAATGATGCCACATATATGAGGCAATCCTACAATCCACATCTGGGAGAAAACATGCAATATCAAGATACATCTGCTTTTGCTTTTCATCTAATGCTTCATAAATTATGCCCAGAATCTTCTGGTAATCTTCCTGAAATAGTTGCACGAGATCTTTGAATTTAATCCATTCTTCTTGTCCTTTACCATGCAAAAAAGAACCGAAAACTTTGACAAGTAGGGGAAGTCCCTCCGCAGCCTTGACTATTGTGTTTGCATTTTCATCATAAGGATGTAGTTTATAACTCAATCCCATTGCATACTGCCGAAAAGGTCGAAAGCTCGATTATCATCCATTGGACTAACATCGTAAGTACGAGCCATCCCTCGATCAACAAAGCCTTGAAGAATGCTTCTTTGTTTTGAGGTGACAATTATTCTACTTCCAGAACCAAACCAATCAAGCTTAGCTCCTACAAACTCCTTGAGGAGGGAACCATTTTCCAAATCATCGAGAACAAGGAGAACTTTCATATTCCTAAATATTTCTTTCAAAAATCGTAGTCCTTTGAAAGCAGAAGCAACCTCATACTCTCTTTTCAAAATATCAAAGATCAACTTGGTTTGAAGATACTGAACACCACCAGGATGCCGCATCGTTTCTTCAATCTCCGCAAGAAAACTGCAACCGTCAAAGTGAAGGGAGATTTTGTTATATACGATCTTGGCAAGAGCAGTCTTTCCAATGCCATCTCTCCCATGGATTCCAATAATTTGTACGTCATTTACATCCATCTCCAATAAGCTAATTATTTTCGACGCTTGACTGTCTTCAAGCTCCTATAAAGGTACTTTAAGTTTAGGAGAATGTAACTTTAGTAGAGAGGAAAAGAGAGGTGAGGAAATATACAGAGGTACTGTAAGTTCCAGAAGATACTGGCATTCTGTGAAACATGCGTTTTGAATGTGCCTGCCAATCAATCATATGCCTTGTTAGTTGAGATGTTGTAACTAATGTTCAGCTGACAGAATAGATAAGTAGTTGAAGACAACCTCTACTGAAGTTCATCCAACACAATCATTCATCCCATGAATCTCATCTAAGCTAAGGATACAACAGTAAACCTGATGTCTCCATTATCGAAAAATCTTAGTAAATCTGGCTTACTAAGCATCAAAAAGCCTAAACTGACTAACATACCCTGTTTCTTATCCTCCGTAGTCTGAAAAGGAAGCACAGAAAGGTAACTACCAGCCTTATCAGGGACCATCTCCGAGTCGCCTGCAGGGATAAATCCAGTTAGAGTTTTCTTTGAGATCTCATTTAAATGTGCAAGATCTATAATAAATAAGATTTAATTGCACAGAAAGAGGAAGAAACACAAACATAATTTGAACAATCCCATGTCGCACTGTTTCCACCAGCACAGAAAATCATCAGCCATCAAGAAAGTTAATATTTTTGACACATCGATGACAGGCCTATCATAAATGGTAAAAGCAGTAAAATGCGAAAACCGTTTAAATATAGTATCCAGACGTTAAGAGGGCTGCTTTAGGTTTTGTGTGAAAATAGAAGTAAATATGTAAAACTTCTCAAAGTGCAAACTATCGATCACAACAGTCGATCAGAAATTTTCATTTTCCAGGAACCATGAGAGCTACAATACTCTTTATGAGTTACAACTTATAAATGCTCTTTTGCAAGTTCCCTGTCCTGCAGAGAGAGTTTCTAGTCTGGCATGTCATCTCTTTGTGGTTTTATTGCTTAAACAACATTTCTCTATTGATTCTCCAATCCCGCTATTTCTATCTTCATCTATAGTAATTTGTTGGAGGTTTTACTCTGATTAGTTCTAATACCAACAATCCTTCCTCAAACGAAGTGCACAGTATTAAGAGATAAATCCTCTTACCCATTGCATTCTTTACTGGATAATATTATTCATGCACCACAACTATTAAAGTGTCTCGGAAGCAATGAATTGAGACCACTATAAGAATTCACCACAAGATCAACAATTCTGTTTAATCAGCTCAACATCAGAGTCCACCAAACAAAAAAAGAAAGTGAAGAACCATTCCAGTCCTCTAATATGCTGAACTATTAGAAGTGGCAAAGAAGCTGATAAGACACAAGCTGAAGGTGACAGCTGCATAAGGCTATGGTGATGGGGATGCAAAACGGCGACTTAGATGTTTCCGGACAAAATGATGGGCTTCAGGCTATTCGAGTATAGTTGCATTTCAAGAGATGCTTTTGCGATCGACCTAGATGGTCATTTGGCAGGTAAATACTGAGTAGGCAATGATAATAAACATATATAATTAGAGGTAGTGCTGTATCAAAAAGATAAGTTTGATGCATTGCTGCTCCACTTAACATAAAGCTATAGACACTCTCATCACTGACATCATGAGATTTATAATTACCTGACATTAGCTTGCATAATTAAAAGAACAGATCACTATCAGATCAGCATTGTAGTGGTTTAAATCCACAATCACCAAACAGCAAGCTATTTACACTACAATGAGCTATGCTGGATATGATCTTTGATGACATAAAAAAAATCGAATCTATTATACACGTAAAAGTACATCGAATGGAGCTATATCATTGATTTATATCATCCAAAGCTCCGATCCCTCCAGCTACGCTTGTATAAAAAGAAAGATTAATGCTCCCACTTGCGCCACCATTAATGTACTTTGGACAATATTCCTACACTAATTTATCTAGGGTGTTAATTTCAAGGGTTTTTTTTTTTTGGTAAGGATGTTAATTTCAAGGGTTAATAACACGAAAAATCCCAAGTTGATACATCTATGACAAATTTACCCCCAAACTAATTTTTTGACCACCAAAAACCCCATCTTTGGTACACTTGTGACAAATTTACCCCAAGCTAATTTTTTTACTATCAAAAACCCCAAATTAGTACACTTGTGACAAATCTACCCAGAACTAATTTTTTTACTACAAAAAACCCCAAACCAATACACTTGTGACAAATTTACCCTCCGTTAAATTGGATTAATACCACGAAAAATCACAAACCGATAAATCTGTGACAAACCGAGGAGTAAAATCCTAAACCGGTACACCTGTCAATTGCCACGTGTCATCCAACTCAGCAATTTGACGGTAAAATTTAACGAAAACTAATGGAAGGTAAAATTATCGCAGGTATACCAATTTGGGGCTTTTGGTAGTCAAAAATTAGTTTGAAGTAAATTTGTCACAGGTGTACCAGTTTAGGGTTTTTCATGGTATTAACCCTAATTTCAATATAATTAATAATAGTAGTCAATAAGCTAAATCTGCCCATCTAAATTTTATTTGGTTTTTCCATTTATTAGTCATACATAGTTGCAAATTGTTCATTTCACAAATTATGTAGTTGTATCTAACTCTTTAGAATTATTTATCATGCGTTCGCACATATAATTTTACTAGAAAGCAATTATACATTCTTTACATTATAGAAAAGATTGATATCTTATATGGTGCTTTAGCCATGTTGATAACAATCACCAAAGTAATGAAAATCCTAATTAAGTTTTTAGTTTTTCTTTGTTAATTTATAAATCTAGTTACACTTCATTTTCACATAGTCCTTCTAGTTTGAAAATCTAAAGAGCTATCGACATTAGTAATCGTTGAAAATAAGATAATTAGAAACCTTATCTATTTAATGGTACTTGCATTATCATACTCCCTAGTATGAAATGAATAAATAAATGTAATTACTTCACAACTATCATATTAACCGCCAAAAGTAAGCTTACAAAAACCAATTAAATTTGTACTATAATCTCTGAAATTTCATGAAAATATTTTACCCCTTCTCCCTTCTAAGCTAGGGTATAGCAAAACTTTTTATCTTGTCCCCTGATCTAAGTTTTGGCACCCACCATTCCTTCTAGAATATTAACTGATAACTCTTCAAATTTTGTTTCCTGTGATCAAAATAAATCCCTTCTCCATTCCCGTAGAAAGATTTTAATGACCGCCTCTTAGCAATATCATTTAATGTCCTAGCAATCCAAGAGACAATCTTAATGTCTATATGGGTATCAATTTTATTTTTCTTTGGTATAAATTTGATTATTATTTAGTATTGAAGACCTATCTTAAATCATATCGATGTCAACATTCAAATTAAAGTGAGCATTTTCAAAATTTCTAAATTTATTTGGCAAGTATATTCAAGAGCACCAAGTGGGCCTCCCATTTACACTCTAGGCATTAGGAAATATCTAAGCAATTCAATGAAGACTTGGCATCTTAAAACTGCCACCTCTATGCCAAAAAAGTAAGGTGGAAAGCCAACTATCCCTTTCAGCACCTATAGAACTTTCCTCATTCTTAAAAGCCCACCTATCTTTCTTTCCAAATAACCCAGAAAATGGTACCGGAGCAAGACGCTTTTCCTATCTTTAGGGCATTTTAGCCTAGACCAAGGTAAGAGTTCCTCTCTAACAGACCCTGCCGCAACCTAACCAATGTGCAAGAGCGATAAAGTAGTATTCCAAAGTCTTCAAACCTCTAGGCAATGAAGGAGAAGGAGAGAAAAAAATGCTCACGGTGCATTATCAAGTCGTTTACTTTCCTGTCCAATAAGCTAATTATTTGCAATACTTGACTCTCTTTAAGCTCCTAACTGAATGTAAGTTTAGTAGAGAGGGGAAGAGTAGTGAAGAAATATACAGATGTACTGTAACTTACAGATATTAACATCATTCCCTCAAACGTGAGCTCTGATTGTGCCTGCCAATCAATTATATGCCTCGTTAGTGGAGATGTTGCAACTAATGTTTAGCTGATAGAGTAGATAGGTAGATGAAGATAACCTCCATTCTCTCAAACGTGACCTCTGAATGTGCCTGCCAATCAATTATATGCCTTGTTAGTGGAGATGTTGCAACTAATGTTTAGCTGATAGAGTAGATAGGTAGATGAAGATAACCTCTGATGAAGTTCCTCCAACGCTCACTCCATGCATCCCATCTAAGCTAAAGACAGGACCGTAAAACCCCTGTCTCCATTATGGAAAAATGTTACAACTAATCTGGTTTACTAAGCATCAAAAAGCCTAAACGGACTAACATACCCTGTTTCTTACTATTACAAAAGAAAGATTGTGCCACATAAATGCTTAACTAACATACCCTGTTTTTTTTTCGATTTCTGAAAAGGAGGCACAGAAAGGTAACTACTGACCTTATCAGGGACCATCTCCTGGTTGCCTGCAATAATAAATCAAGTAAGAGTTTCCCTGAAATCTTGCTTAAAGAAGAAAGATCTATGATGAACAAAAGTAAGTCCCACAGCATGAGGAAGGAAACACAAACATAATTTGAACGATCCCATTTCACACTGCTTCCACAAAACACCAGCACAAAAAATCATCAGCCATCTATAAAGTTCACATTTATTACCATCGATGACAGGCCTATCCTAAACGGTAAAAGCAGTAAAATGCAAAAACCACTTAAAGGTAGTTTCCAGAAGTTACGAGGGATCGTTAACGTTTCTGTGAAAATAGAAGTGGATATGGGAAGCTTCCTTTTCAAAGTGCAAACTATCAATCACCACAGTTGATCGTGAGTTTTCACTTTTGAGGAACCATGAAAGCTATAGTATTCTTTACTAAGTTACAACTTATAAATGCTCGGCAAGTTTCCTGACCTGCAGAGAGAGATTTTAATCTGGCATGTCATCTTGTTTTGGTTTTATTGCTTAGACGAATTTTCTCTATTGATTCCCCAATCCTGCTATGTATATCGTCACTGTCTGTTTAGTTTTTTCCCAAATACTTACAATCCTTCCTAAAACAAAGTGCACAGCATTAAGAGCTAGATCGTCTTTCCTGTGGATAATATGCTTCATGGCACCAGAACTATTAAGTGACTCGGAAGCAATGAATTGAGACTACTATGTGAATTCACCACTTTATCAACAGTTGTGTATAATCAGCTTAACACCAGAGTACACCAAACAAAAATAGAAAGTGGATAACAATAAGAAGTTTCCCAGTCCTCTAATATGCTAAACTGTCAGGAGTGGCGAGGAAGCTGATAGGACATAAGCTGAAGGTGGCAGCTGCATAAGGCTGTGGTGATGGGGGATGCAAAAGGTGACTTAGTTGTTTCAGAAGAAAATAATGGGATTCAGGCTACTCGAGTATAGTTGGGTTTCAAGAGGTGCTTTTGCAATCCACCAAGATGGTCATTTGGCAGGTAAATACAGAAGAGACGATGATAATAGACAAATATATCTAGAGGTATTGCTGTATTAAAAGGTCAAGATTGATGAATTGCTGCTCCACTTAACATAAAGCTACTCTCGATCACTGATAACATGAGATTAACAATCACCTGCCATTACTTTGTATAATCAAAAGAACAGACCAGCATCATGGTGGTCTGAAACCACAATCACCAAACAGCAAGCTATTTATACTCCAATGGGCTATGCTTAATATGATCTTTGATGAGATGACAAAACAACCGAATCTATTATACACGTAGAAAGTGGATAGAATGGAGCTTTGTCGTTGATCCATATCATCACAAAGCTCCTTTCCCTCCTGCTACTCTTGATATTAATTAGAAAAAGAAAAGGATTAATAGTCCCACTTGCTCTACCATTAATGTACTTTGGACAATACTCCTATGCTAATTCATCTAGGGTGTTAACTCCAACATAATTAACAATAGTAGTCAATAAGCTAAATCTGCCCATCTAAATTTTATTTGGTTTTTTCATTTATTAGTCATATATAGTTGCAAAATGTTCATTGCACAAATCGTGCTGTTGTATCTAATTTTTTCAAATAATTTATCATTTGTTCGCACATATCGAATTTAGCTCGTGCTTTAGCCATGTTGATAAATCACCAATGCTTTTGATTTTTCTCTGGTAATTCATAAACCTAGTTAGACATTTCATAGCAATTGTCAACTTTAGCAATCCTTGAAAACAAAATCATGAGAAACGTTACCCATCCAATGATAAGTGCATTATCAGAGGCGCTGCCGCCGGCGACGGAGGAGGACAAGGAGAAGCGCTCAATCTTGAGCGTGGAGTTCCAGCGGTTCTTGATGGCATTGGCAGTACGGCCGTTGAGGAGGCGGGCGATAGTGGCCCACTTGTTGCCGAACCTGGCGTGGCCGCGCACGATGGCATCGTCCTCCGCCGGGGTAAAGGGGCGGTGTTCCACCTGCGGCGAGAGCTGGTTGCACCACCGAAGGCGGCAAGACTTGCCGGACCTGCCTGGGATCGACCGGCTGATCAGGGACCAGTTCCTAGGCCCGTGCCTCTGGACCAGCCTCCGCAACGCCTCGTCCTCCTCGGCGCTCCACGGGCCCTTGATCCGATCCGCGCCTCCGCTCGCAGAAGCAGAAGAAGCCATGGCCGACTCTCGATGCTTGAAGCACACACTAACCCCTCTCTATATATCGAATAACCCTAGGCGCAAAGTAGCAATAACGGCTGAGAGATTTTTGCACAGTGGGTGGCGGCGGCGGCAGAACAAGAAGAGGAGGGTGAAGAGGGTGGTGGATGAGCGAATGTCAGAGAGAGAGAAAGAGAGAGTGGAGGGGTCAGGCTTTTTTTTTTTTTTTTTTTTTGGGTCAAAGAGGGGTCTGGGATGACTGGGCAAGCCGGTTGTGGTGACCGGTCATGAGCCGTTACTCGCATTACAGCTGTCATCAGGACACGCGTCGCCACTCCGTCCGCCGTCGGGCACGCACGAAAAAGGAAAGGTTGCCCAGTAAACTACTTTTATCACTCAATGCACAGTAAACTACCATATATTTAACCACACGAGGTTGCCCCAATGGCCACTTTTATCACTCAAGAAGAAGGAAAGGTGGAGAGTTCGATTCGTCATTTTCTCGAAAAAAGTTAGAGATGGGGAAGCATAATTTTATGTGTGGGTTTTGACTTTCACGCTTTCAAGTTAAACAGAAAGAAAAGTCCGAAAGTGTGATGAGAGGTAGAGTAGTAAGCGGGAGTAACCCAAATTGATATATTAACCCGCTTATGATCCATTTATTCATAATGTAAATTTCTTGACCCATGCCCGACCCGACCTATACCCAACACATACCCAACTCGATCCATATTGTTTAAACACTTATATATTTTACCCAATTTAGGAAAACTTGTTTTTATGATTTAAAAAAAATTATATTGCTAAAATACTTCTATGCAATACAAATCTAGTAGATAATTTTTATAATTTTTAAAAAAAATTGCTTTTCTTTTTGTTTCACGGAAAATGTGACATTTTAAAAAATGTTTTCTAGAAGTCATTTTTCAAGAAAATAACAATATTTGCCAAGATTTTCTTTGAAATCTAAAAATCAATTAGAAAATATTTTTTCGTCGTTTAGTATTGAAAATCTAGTTTAATTTTCCACCATGCACTCTTTTTAATAATTTTTAATTTTTCTTTTATTTAGCTTTTATTTTATTTCAAAAAATAAAATTCTAATTGTTTTTCTTTTCTTTTTTTTTTTCTCTTCTTCTTGACGGTCATTTGGCCATGGCAATGATAGGCAACCGCCCTCTAGCGAGGGATGAGCTATCCTAAGGATGGCAAGCTCGATTCTAGTTGGATCGGTGAGGCTCTAGCCTCGCCTAAGGCTGGTGAGGTCCGCCTCGGCCTCGCTAGATTGACAAGGCTTGAGCCTCATTTGGAGGCTAAGCGAGATCACACCGAGGCCATGAGCTCATCCCTCGCCTGTGGCCTTTCATTGGCCATCGCTGTAGTCGGCGATCAACTGAAGAAGAAGGGGAAAAACTAGAAGAAAAAAAAAAAAAAAAAAAAAAAAAAAAAAAAAAAATTATAATTTCAATTTAAAAATATATTTTTATAAGGCTAAAGAAGGAGAGAGAGTTTGTGAGCCTAGTGGGTTGAAAATGAGTTTTAAACTCAATCAATTTAGACCAATTTATTTTAGGTTTCAAATTTTAAAACCCATTTAAAGTAAACTCTTTAAAATTGTAGTGACCCATATATGACCCGTTTATTTTTTTAAATAGGTCATATATGGGTTTTCAACCCATTTTGACAAGTCTAGCAAGTACGAGAATTAAAAAAAAAAATTCATCATTACCAAAGAAAAAAATATTTAAAATGACCACAACCAGTCTATGTGAGAGAATGGCTAAATTGTTTTATGAATTAATTAAAAAAATGACCATTCATCCCTTGGTCATAAAAAACGAAAAATAACTTAGAACAACCACTCTCGAAAGAAAAATATTTTTAATGACAAAAAAAGTTGCGTCATAGATTGGGTAAATAATTATCGCACTTATGAAAGCCACCATTTTGTAGCATTATCATATGCATGAAAAAAAAAAAAAGCCAACACTTTTCCCTTTTTTAGCAAATTTTCAATTTTCAATTTTTTTATTTCATTCTAAAAAAAAAAATTTAAAATTTTATTTCTTTTTTTTTTGTCTTTTCTTAGTGTACTAATTAGCCTTCATTCGATTTGGTCGATTAATTGTCGTAGATATTACACTCGTGAAAAGGAGATATTACCAAAAATGATATATTTAAATACGAATGGGTGGTTTTACTATACATAAAATATTCTACAACAAATGAGAAATTACTTATGTTTCACTACGGATAATGGGTAATCTGATCAACAGGTCAAAAATGGACAGTAAAGCTTGATTGTAATGTAATATATTTACCGACAGATGTCACTTCGGGTTGCTCATTGGTGTAGCCTAGCTCGAAGTCAAGATTCCATAGCATTTGGTCCGTCAGTCTTAGATCGGAGCAGGTCTGCTCGGCCTTGTTCTCTTCCTCGACCTGGTCTTTCCGCTTTTTCTTGAGCTTCTCAATCATGGATGTCTGTAACAACCACTCGTGGCTTCCATCTACCAGATGGCCCAACGTTAGCCGCTACGAAGTCTTTCTCAGCTTCAGAGGAGGCGATGTTCGGAGGAGCTTCATTCAATTTCTCTACGAAGGCCTTGCCAATTCAGGGATCGATGCATTTATCGATCATCGTGGGATCGAGATCGGAGAAGAGATCATGGATAAGATCTTCCAAGTGATCAGGCACTCGGAGATATGCATTCCCGTCTTCTCCAAAGATTTCGCTTCCAGTAAGAGTTGTCTGAAGGAGGTGGAGGAAATGGTGGGGTGTGAAAGGACAATCATGCCCATTTTCTACGACGTCACCCCTTCAGTCGTCGGTAAACAGCAGGAGAGTTATCAGCAGTCCTTCTGCAACCATGCGGCCCAGGGGGTGGAGTCAGCGACTATAAACAAGTGGAAGGAGGCTCTGCAGAGTGTTTCAGGAAAACGAGGATGGGAATTGGAGAAATTCCAGCACGGGTAATTTGAAATCAAGATTTCGATGCTTTTCTACTTTCCCAACACTAGTGATTTAGTATGAAATCAAATGAGTGCATTATCCGACCATTTGTTCCTTTTCACATCTTCCTCTTTCCATCTTTTCCCGTTTGGCAGGGATCATCAACTTATAGAGGAGGTCGTTTCGACTGTCCGCCGGCTGTTGAGGAAGAAGGATGAGCTAGATGTGACAGACCATTTAGTGGGAATGGATCACCATGTGCAAGAGATGATGAGAATTCTTGGTGTTCACTATGAAAATGGACGAGTGGTTGAAGGGCAAATGCTGACGGGAAAATGTGTGGTTGAGATATCGGGCCTTTCAGGGATCGGTAAGTCGACGCTTGCAAAGATTGTCTACAACAAAATCCATCATCTCTTTGAAGGATGCTGCAGCTTCCTTAACGATGTCCATGGAAAGTTTGAGGAAAGGAGGCTCCTATCTCTCCAAGAAGATTTAATTAGTGACCTCCAAAAGAAAAGATGTACACTGAAATCTTCTGCCGAAGGTACCGCATTTATCAAGTACAAATTTAGAAATCTGAGGGTTCTCATTGTCCTTGACGATGTTAGTAATTTTGAGCAAATTGATTCATTAGCCAGAGATCCAAGTTGGTTTGGCCCAGGAAGTAGGATCATCATTATCTCTATGAGAAGCAATCTTGTTGACAGATATGGTCAGGTGCCGGTTGAAAACTATGAATCTCCAGAAACTGCTCGTCTAAGTGTGCTTGAAACTGGAAGCCAGAGGCCTGACGCCTCCAGAAGCAGTGTTGTCAAAATTTGTGATGACATCATCGTTGAAAAATACGAGCTAAAGCAAATGAATGATGGACATGCTTTTCAACTGTTCTCCAAGTATGCCCTTAGAGGAAAACCTCTTCTAGAGGAATTCTCCTCTTTGGCACAGGACATTAGTTTGGCTACTGGAGGGCTTCCTTCTGTTATTCAGGTTGTTGGTTCATCTTTATATGGAAAGCCCGTAAAGTTTTGGGAGGAGGCATTGGATAGATTGACGCGAGAGCCTTTCAATAAGGAAGTCAAACGAATTCTGAAGAGGAGATATGAAGCTTTAGAGGACAATGCCCAACAGATATTTCTCGATACAGCATGTTTTTTTATGGGAAAGGACAAGACAATACCGTGTTACATGTGGGAAGCTTGTAAATATGATCCTTGTAGAGGAGTTGACGAACTTCATAACATGTCTTTGGTAAAAACCAGAGAAAATAATGAATTGTGGATGAATAATCAACTAAAAGTCCTTGGGAGGGAGATTGTCAAGGAGGAAAATCCAAGGAAACCTTTCAAGCGTAGCAGGCTATGGAATCGGGAGGATATTGAACGAGTATTGAATGAAAGGAAGGTATATTTTGAAGACAAGAAAATCTCTTTTTTAGTTTGAATTAGAGTACTTCTTTTGATTACATAATTCTGTTTCAGAGATGATTGTGAATGCACTTCTATTTCACTTTCTCCTTTTACCATATTGGCAGGTTGCTACGGTTGAAGCCCTTAGTGCCACGTTCGACAACTCCCGTTCATTACCTGAACGCAGATTTTTTCGTAATTTCTCGAATCTTAGGTATCTTAGAATGAACCACGCTATTATTAAAGGAAATAAGCAGAGTGCAAAGAACTCCAGAGAGGATCTTTTCCTTCCACGATTAAAGTGGCTTGAATGGCAATGGTGCCACAATATCTCCAGTCTACTTGCCTTAGATCTGTCAGACATGGTCGTTCTTGATCTGTCTTGGTGTACCTCCAGAACTTGGCGGTGCTGGAGACAGATTATGAAGGTATGATGGCATAAATGTGCATTTTTTTGCTTCATATTTGACAATACCCTGTAGTAAGCAAGGCTTTTATATTTTCTTGTTTTGCAGAAGGCCAAAAACTTGAAAGTTTTGATCCTTAAACATTGTGGTTGGCTAGCTGAATCTCCAGTTTCCCATGCACCCGCAAACTTAGAGAGGCTAAACCTGGAATATTGTGCTACATTACCGGGTGTTGGCAGATCCATTAGCAAGCTAAGGAACTTAGTTTCTTTGAATATCAAGTTCTGCAGCTTCGTGCAAGAGTTGCCAGAAGATATAGCTTCCTTGGTAGCTTTGAAAGAGCTTTACATCGATGGAACTTCCATTAAAGCCATTGATTTCCCTGAGGGTTCATATGGGAAGCTTGAAATTCTGAGTGCTTGCAATTGCAAATCCTTGTCTCTATCCGATTCAATTGGTAACTTGAAATCTCTTTTATACCTAGCATTGGACGACACTGAACTGAGTGAGCTCCCTTGTTCTATCGGATTGCTGGAGAATTTACAGACGCTATCACTGAGAAACTGCAGGAGCTTGTGGAAATTGCCAGATTCCATCGGAAGCCTTGGGGAGCTGCAAGTCATGGATCTTTCAGATGCGGTAGTCGACGAACTACCTTTATCTGTCAAAAATTTGAGAAACTTGAAAGTACTAAAGATGCCTCGCACTTTCATAAGAGAATTTCCTGGAGGCATTAAGAATCTAGAGAGTTTAGAAGAGATAGATTTCTCAGGCTGCAAAAGTTTGACAGGGGAATGCAACATTACGGGTTTAGCCTCTCTGAGGGTCTTACTTCTAGTATATACTGATATTTCTCAGCTGATTGTGACTGTTCGTGGATACTCTAATCTCCAAAACCTCAGAATAGATGACAGTGTTCTCATCTTGAAAGTTGAAACTACTGAAGGGGCACGGCATCAGTTCAACGGATGTGAGACTGCGACCCAGTTCCAGGCTGATGGACATCACATCAGCATGACGACGATGAGTCAGACACTGAAGCAAGGTGGCGGTCAAACAGAAGCAAGGAAGTTATTGGTGGATGAGGTTTGGCTACAAAGTAAGTTAGCGCTCCTATCCCTTTCACTCGTATTTGTAACTGATCGTGCATGTCAACTGATCTTCCAGCAATAAGGGCTATTAGGGGAATAACTAAATACAAATTTTTCTGTTCTGAATTTTCAATTTACATTTTTCTTTCTTCGCTTTGGCCATCACACTCGCACACTTTTTATTGTCTCGTGTGTGTATGTCAATTTACGGCAATTTTGCGCGTACGTGTTAGTTTCTGTTTCACTCGGTGAAAGATTTCACAATTTGTTAGATTGCTCTCAAACACAACTTCAAGGTTGTTAGAATGAGTTTTAGTTCCTTTGGTAACAAATGGGCCAATCTAAAAAGAAAAAAAAATAGAGTTAGGCCCAAGAGACTCAAGCCCATCTCTCAGTTGAGGGAGTTCTAAACTTTATGTACAAAATGCAACTGAGTCCTATTGATTCATTCGAGTCCGAAATTTTCTTCAAAAAATGCAATCAACTCATATTGAGGACCACATTAACCAATGGACCGGAATATTGATGTTTGTTTTGATATTGTTGATCAAATGAGTATTTGTGAGATGTATAAAGCTTTGTTGAAGTGATATAACTGATTTTCTTTTTATTTTGTACGTATATTATATACTGAATTATGATGAATGTGTTTCCAGTACCGTTCATAAATGTGTATCGCAGACGTTCAATCTGCTTAGAAAAGATTTGTACCACTTACTTAGCGGTGGTTTACTCATACCATTTATCTCAATTCTTTTTCAGGTTCCACAATTACTGGCAAATAGGACGAGCGCGGTTTTAACTGGGGGTTTTTAGGAGTTGGATTTTAGTATAAGTAGATATAGTTGTATTGTTGGGTTTTGTTAGTCACCGAAGATGTATACATTCTTTTGGGTGGACTTGTGAACTGTAATCTTATAACTAGCTTGCTATTTTGTCGATATATAGATGAATATATATTGTGGTAATAAGTTAATGCTGGTTATATATTGGAGGCTGTGCCTTTTGGGTAGGAGGGCGGCCTTATCATTTTCCCCATACTTGAGATGTGACACCTTTCTCGATCCTCCTTTGTGTATTCATTTGCATAAGCATTGCTATAGGATTCTACTCTCCAATTTGCCAAAGTCGGCTATTATCAAATTGACCCTTGTTCATGATTTTCGAATATCGGAAATTTGACCGGAAAAAAGTTTACTCGCGGAGTAGGAATTGCCCAGGTTAAAGAATACGAGTAGACAATAAATAAAAATAAACGGGGTGGGATTAGTACAAGGATGATGTGACTTAACCCACAATATTTTTACTTTTTTTATTCTTTTGTGTTTTTGTTTTGGTAGAGAGTTGGTGAATTAGTTTATTTTTTGTTTTCTTTTTGGTATTAGAGTTAATAGGTGATTTTAAGACTAGTTTTGTCGTGAAATAATCCTTTATCAACAGTAGAGAATAGTCTTTGTATTGTTCCTTTTTTAGTCAATTTCAATACTATAATTAAAAGTTTTTTTTTTTTTTGGTAAGGGTAAAGACTATAATTAAAAGTTTTTAATTCGGCCATTCAACAAAAAATCTCCAAAGGTATAACATGTCCGTGAATGTTTTTTTTTTGGTAAGTTCATGTCCGTGAATTGTTTTTTTTGGGTGACCCGGGAACCGCCCATTACAACCGACGATCGGCGATGTAAACCCGGGCGACGCTTAGTGCGGGGACCCACCACCCACGGCGCCCGCACTTAAGTCGCTTATTACAAAAGTGCAATTGAGTCTTAAAACTTGCAAAAAGTGTAATAAAGTCTTAAAACTTGTCAAATTGGTTCAATCGAATAATAAAGTTAACACCGTCTAATTTGACTAACGAAAAATGCTAACACGATTTATTTTAATATTTTCTCTCTCCTACATGGCTAAAACAACGTCGTTTTGGCCCAAATTTGATTTTTAATACTAATTTTATTTAAATTAAATATAAAATAAGCAAATTTAAAAAAATTTAAAAAAAAGGGAGGAGGACAGCCGAGGAGGGAGGGCTTGCCCTCCCCGTCGCCGTCGCCAGCCCACCATTGCCGGGAGGCGCCGGTAAGAGTGGGGTGACGGCAGTGGGGTCATGCCGGATGGCAGGCGCAGATACTGCTCGATTTGGGGAGGATCGCAACTCTCGCCCACATTTGGGGGAGGGCCGCGACCCCTCACCCAGATCAAGCCCTTGCCTATTGTCCCTCCACCCTCGCTGGCCCCTCCTGGCGATGGTGGGGCGGCGATAGCAGCGGGGAGGGCAAGCCCCCCTCTCCTCGCCTGTCCTCCTCCCTTTTTTTAAAATTTTTTAAAATTTTAAAATTTGCTTATTTTTATATTTAATTTAAATAAAATTAGTATTAAAAATTAAATTTGGATCAAAACAATGTCATTTTAACCACGTAAGAGAGAGAAAATATTAAAATAAGCCACGTCAGCATTTTCCGTTAGTAAATTTGGTAGTATTAATTTTAGGACTCATTTGAACTAATTTGACAAATTTTAGGACTTGATTGCACTTTTTACAAGTTTTAAGACTTAATTGTACCTTTATGACAAGTTTTAGAACTTCTAGCGAATATATCTCTCAGTTTAACTAACAACAGTGTAGTGTACTTTATTTTCAAAATTTTGAACGCAGCATGTGCTGGGCAAGGGACTTATCTCATCCGGCGATACTTATTCCAGCTACTTACATTTCCGCACACTCCGAATGTGGCTCTTAAGTACATTATGTTTTAGAGTGAAATAATTAAGCTAAATTATCCAAAATTCTTCTGATAAATAATCGATTCATGTTATTTAATACATTGTGCTTAAAAGACTATTGGATGTTCAAATTTTTTAGTGAGCTAAAATTTTTAAAAACATATGCGTTGCATGGACATGGAGATCTTGATTCTAAGTTCATTATAATGCCACTTTTCCTTATTTTACCAGAAGAAGATTAAGAAAATTAGCTAATTAACATGAAATTGGCCATGAATAAATATAGCAAATTTTTTCTATGAAATGCTTCATACAAATTGTAGTATGTCCTTGTATTGTTTCTCAACTTATAGCTCTCATTTGATTCAGAAATTAGAGGGCAGCATCTAGGTTCAAATTTAGAACGGGTGTCAAACAAATTTCAGAGCAAAGCCAATAGCCATTCTTTTGAAATGACAGCACAAGTAATCTTTATACTCTCAATATGAGTTCCTCCCTTGCTTTCATTTGATTCAGAATAATCACTTGGACAGTCTACGAAAACGAATTTTGCTGATGGACACAGTCTCAATTTGGCCGTTAGACGGGTTTCATAACTAGGGATCTCTGCACTGCTCATTTAAGTCGAAAAATTCCCGGGACAATGCTGCTGCAGATTTGTTTGGACACATACGAATGCGGCTCATCGAGGAATGGCGAGTAATGGAGAGAGAGCAATCAAGCTTCACTGTGGAGCTAATGGTAGCATCCTCCAGGTCTAATCTAGATATTCTTGTCTCCTCATCAACCCAATCCTTCCTCTAAATACATATGTTGCTGCAGAAAAGCTCAATAATCTTCATACTCGGTCTCTTCATCGTCATCCTCGTTGTTTTCTGCATATCTCCATCCCTCCACATTCTCTTGGTCCTCTTCCGTTTCTTCACTATCTTCTTCCTCGTTTATGTCTTCTTTAACTGGCCACGGTTTCTTCACCACATTCTAATCTACGGGAGTAGGGCTGGCGGCACCTTTCCTCTTAGCTGACTTTGCTGGAGGCGTCTTCAAGTTCGGTTTATGTCTGCTTTGTTTCTGGCTACTCCCGTTGGCGCGCTTGAACTGTAGCTATCTTGATCACTAGCTTTATCCATTTCATGATCCACATTGCGCGTGGCATTGTCAGCATTGTCATCAACCATGTAATCGGGATGCTCTCTTCTCAAGTGAAGTTTGAGCTTGTACTCATGAATATAAATAAGCCTCGTCACACCTCTCACACAGACAAGCATAAGGGCGGTCAGATGATGCCGAACCATAAGCGCCACTGGAAGGCTCAGAAGCATTTGTAGTGATCTTCTCCGGAGGTGGTGTTGAACTTCGTCACCTCAAACGCATTACTATCCATAAGGATTCATGGCCAGCTAATTCCAGCTGCTTTGCCTTCCACAAATGTTTTGGTTTTTTTTTTTAAATATATTTCTTCTCTTTTCCAGCTTCGCTCGGTGTTTAATAACTTTGCCGATCTTGCCTCTTACTCGCCCTTTTTTATTTTTCCCCAAAATAATGGACCCATTAACTTCCATAAGAAAGAAAGAGTATCTTTCTCCATTTCCTTGATAGGTGCTAGCTGAAATTTGTAGTGAGCATGCCTCATTGTTTTCCAAGTTTAATTAAAGGATCCAATTTCTTAATTCAGAACACCCCATTTTTGGTTATGGCGAGTATTCAATGGGCTTGGCCAAAATTCATGCTCCCGCGGGCTTAATCCAATGAATTCTAATTAAGCTTGGAACTTCCTCGCTTAAGTCAGTCCAATTACAATGCAGTTTATATGATCTTATTAATACTAAATAATAGTGCTCCTAACATGCACATTAATAATATTTTTGTTTAGGGATCAGGACTGATCTCTAATTTTCTATGCAATGAGTGGAATTGCCAAAATTTAGATGTCAACACGGTCATTATTTTACCTTTTATTGCTTGATTTGCTTCTGCATATCTTTTAAGCTTGGGCAGGTTTTTATCTTTTAGGCCGAGATTCACTCTAGTAAGTCTTGTACCACTAGTCCGGGAACCGAACTATCCGGGAACCGAACACCTCTAGTTCAATTTGAAACATTGACGGAAAACAAACATGCTAATAATCTACACTCCAACATGCGAGCTACGGATAAAAGAACGCAGCTAGTGTAACTTGGATGTGTAGTCCCAGTTCGAGTTTCAAAGGCAAAAGATTTTTAAATGAAATCTTTCACTAAGAAAATGATGGTCATTCATGAGATCAATTGCTTTTTTTCTGCAACTAATATTTACAATATGGCTAATTTTCAACAACATAAAGCATAATCTCTACAGTTAATTTTTAACGACATGAGCATTTTCCATGTGGATGATTGCAACAATTGTTGATAAGTAGCTCCAAAAAGATACGAAGATGATACCGAAATACGTTGGAACTCGATACAGTCCATCTATTTTATAGCAATATAACGTATGCTAGAAAACTATTTTTATAATCCGGAGATCATTGCCCACTCATATGAAATTAGCGCTGACTTCATTGTTTGAGTAGTTCACAGATCCAACCCATTTGGAATTTTGTACTTTTCACCTTGATGATGACCCGAGGAGTATTATGTACAATCCGACAATTGTACAGGTGATCATTCCCAGAGGCCCAAACAATCTAATATCAAGGATAATTAGGTATTATTTCACAATAGCTCCCAAATTTGAAAATGTCACAAAATCACTATCCGGAACTCTAATACCGTTGCACAATAGACCCTGAACCCTGAAAAGCTATAGATTAACTCTTGAACTTTGATTTTTGTCGCAATGGCTAATTTTTCTAATCTATATAACCGTTAAGTGTTATTTGAGAATGGATTAAATTATTTTTCTTGACGAACTTAGCTGAATTATTGTTAATTTCATCAGTCCTACATCCTTTCTATTTTCTTGGCTTCATTCACCATGTAGTAGAGACCATTCTAGTGAAGAAAAATGAGCGAGTCCCATTTTAGGGAACGTTTAATTTGCTATGCAGAGGAAAAAAAATAGTGACATCAACGAAAGCTCAAGAGGGTAATATGCAACTTCTCAAAATTTGCTGCTATTGTGCAATATTGTCAAAGTTCGGAAAAGTAATATACGAGTGATGCGTGCTTGCATTGTATGGGACAAATTGCATGGCATTAGTCTCATGAATCACTTCCCTGGGCTTGCATTGGAGACTTCAATGAGATTCTTTATCATTGGGAGAAGGTTGGGAAACGCATGGCCGAGCATTATAGACTCAATGCTTTTCGAGATTTCCTACATGCTTGCTCATTGATGGATATGGAGAGTGAAGGTTGTGCTTTCACATGGTCTAATCACAGGGAAGGAGAGGCTTTCATTAAGGAGAAACTTGATAGGGTGTTATGTACCATGGATTGGAGGGTTAGCTTCCCCAATGCTGAAGCATTTGCACTCCCAGCAGTTGGCTCAGATCATAGTCCTTTATTGCTATCCTTATTTCCTAAACCAGTGAGAAGGAAAAGAGAATTCAGATTTGAGATGTTTTGGCTAGAAGATGCCGAATGTGAGCAGATTGTTAGAAATAGTTGGCATTCCTCTGAACTAGAAAATGAGGAACTTTCCAGGCGTCTACAAATAGTTTCAAAAGCTCTGCAAGAGTGGAGTAGGAGGAAATTCTCAAATGCAAAAAAAGGAATCAAGATCATGAAGAAAGAAATTCAGGAACTTACTAACAGCAAAACAGTCCTCATTGATGGAGAGAGAGTGCGGTACCTAAAAAAGGAAATAGAGAAGATATGGATACAAGAGGAGATGTACTGGGGTTTGCGATCGAGAATCAGTTGGCTAAAGTGGGGGGATAAAAATACAAAATACTTCCATGCCACTACAATACAGAGAAGGCAACGAAACAAGATCTCAATGTTGAGAAACTCAGAAGGGGTTTGGATCCGTGACTTAGGTCAACTAAAACAGCAGACAACGGATTTCTTCAGAACTTTGTACAGCTCTGAGGGCCCTCGACATTTTGAACCTATAATGGAACTTGTTCCTAACTTAGTGGGAGAGGAGATAAACCAAGTCTTAACTGCAGAACTGACAATGAAGGAAGTTACAGAAGCTGCTCATCAACTAGGTGCCACTAAAGCACCGGGGCCTGATGGACTACATGGGAAATTCTACCATCATCATTGGGAAGATCTAAAACAAGGGGTGTTCAACGAAGTACAAAGCTTTCTAAACTCTGGGATTCTCAACCCGAGCTAAATAGAACGCACATATCACTTATCCCAAAGATCCCTAACCCAGAGAAGCTGGAACAATACCGCCCCATTAGCTTATGTAACTTTGCTTATAAAATCTTCTCAAAAGTCTTGGCGAATCGACTGAAACCATGGATGCCAAACTTCATCTCGAAAGAGCAAAGTGCATTTGTAAGTGGCAGACAGATTCAAGATAACATCTTAATTGTCCGAGGAAGTGCTACATCAACTCGAATTAGAAAGAGAAAGAAGAAGTTCCAAGCTGTCCTTAAACTTGATATGAAAAAGGCATTTGACAGAGTTGAATGGGATTTTATGGAAGCTTGCTTGCTAAGAATGGGATTCAAAGTGCTCAATGGGTTAGATGGGTTATGCAATGCATCACAACCTGTGTCTTATAGTGTAAAGTTAAAGCGGAGAGCCATTGCCCTATTTTCATCCCTCAAGAGGTCTTCGCCAAGGTGACCCACTTTCTCCATATTTATTTATCATTATGATGAATGTATTATCCTTTATGATGAAAAATGCACTGGAAAATGGGATCATTAAAGGAATACAATTAAATAGATCATGTCCAACTTTGACCCACTTACTCTTTGCGGATGACTCAATCTTCTTCCTGGATGGAACAATTAATGAGTGCCAAAGTGTAGCTGCAATCTTGAATCAATCTTTGCTATGCCTCGGGTCAAGCTATTAATTTGAATAAACTGGATTGTTTGCTAGCAAAGATTGCCCACAAAGATTGAGGCAGAATATGGTGTGGAGATCGAAAAGTGCCGATTATAGAAAAACGGCAAGTATTTGGAAATTCCTTCCGACCGAGGTGAGTCAAAGAAGCAAATGTTTGCGTGGATTATGGCGAGAGTCAATATGAAGCTAGAAGGCTGGAAAGAAAAGTTGATATCTAAAGCAGGAAAAGAAATCCTCATCAAAGCAGTGGTTCAAGCTCTCCCACAGTACGCTATGTCTATCTTTAAAGTTCCTATCTCCATTTGTCGTGCTATTGAGCAGAAAATTGCTACTTTTTGGTGGAGCAATGGGGCAGGCAAATCAGGATTGCATTGGAGAAACTGGAATGTGCTAAAACTTAGAAAGGATAGTGGAGGATTGGGCTTTAGAGACCTCATCACCTTTAATAAGGCTATGTTGGGAAAACAAGCATGGAGAATGACTCAGAACCCAACATCTCTATGGAGTCAGGTACTTAAAGGACTCTACTTCCCTCATGTGATTTTAGACATGCTGGTAAGGGGACACGACCATCTTGGGGGTGGCAAAGCCTCCTAATGGGTAGAGATGCTATTCTTCCCTCCATTATGTGGTCTAGTTGGAAATGGGGAAAAGATAAGAATTAGAGAGGATAAATGGCTATCCAGAGGAATTATAGGGGGACCACCAAACAGAGAAGAGCCAGAGAAGGTAGCTGATCTGATACAAAAGCAAGATTCAACATGAAATACACAGACCCTACATGCTCTATTTGATGAACAAACCTCCAATGAAATCCTCTCAATTCGCTGCGATCTCAACTAACGGAGGATAAGTTGGTTTGGACCAACACTAGATCGGGTTCCTATCTGAGTTAAAAGTGGGTACAACAAACTAAGGGGAGAATTCGAGAAACAAATTGCAACTTCGGGGCGTCCACCTCGTATCAAACCCTCGAAAGCTATGGACAAGGATCTGGCAGGCGAGAACCATTCCAAAAATCAAATTTTTCTTGTGGGGACTGTGCCAAAATGCTTTACCCACCAAGGAAAATTTATTTAAAAGGAGTATTGTTCAAGAACACACTGCGATGCTGTGTAACCAACATGTTGAGACAACCGAGCACTTATTCCTTCTCTCGCCCATGGACAAATCAAGTGTGGTCGAACCCGCCCCGCATATTCAAATCTCTAATCAAGGACTTACGAGGATTGAAGAGTGGCTACTAAATTTCAAAAGTACCTCAATCTCCTTTGATTTGCTAGCGGCGATTCTCTCTCGGTATATATGGAAATGGAGGAACAACTTCATTTTTCGAAGTCAATCCCCAAATCCGCAACACCTAGTGAGTTACGCCATGGCCATGTACCAGAATATTTGCCGATGGACTAAACCGAAGAAGAACACCAACTCTAAGGATAGCCACTCACTTAAATCGTGGCGACCACTGGACAAAGGGACTCTCAAGTGGAATATTGACGGATCCTACACTCCAGGTTCAATGGAAGGATCCATAGCTGGTATTTGCCGTGACTTCTCGGGAAGATTGTGGATGGATTTGCTAAAATGGTGAGAGCAAGTTCAGCTCTTAATGTGGAAACCCTTGCTTGCCTTGAAACTCGAAGCTACTTCATGCACAAAGGAGGAAGACAAAATGAGGTACCTGATAGAATCGACAACTTGACTTTGGTTAATTGCCTTTTAGGCTTAGATATCTCTCCATGGGAAGCCATTCCACTTATTACCGAATGCAAACTTCTGCTAAGCGCATTTACCTAATGTTCTTTTAGCCCTTTGTAATAGGGAAGAAAATCAGGTGGCAGACTGGATTGTTAAGACTCAAAGGTGCAAATCTTTGCCCTATAATTGGGTCTTTAACCCTCCCGCAACCCTTTGGAAGCTTATATGTGCTGAAGCTTATCTTGATGAAATGAAATGATCTTGTTTACGACCAAAAAAAATATATATATACGAGTGATACGTGCAATACGGCTAATTTCCAACTACACGGAGCATTATTTTCAATGACATGAGCGTTTTCTCTTATCTAGCGCACGTGTATTGATAGATTATTGTAGTTTGTATAAAAATATTACCGACAATCATTGAAATTCATAACTATGCTAAATCTATACATATACACCACATTGAGTTGAAAACTAGAAATGTAAGGAGGGAAACATATTCGATTGAGAAGAGTAGGTCGACACAACTCTAAAATTGCCATGAGCGTAATATAATCAACCTTACTAACCATGACAAATGACAACACTCAACCATCTGATCCTAACCAACTTTATATTATTTATTGCAATAAATGCCACCAACGACGGAAATCTGAAGATTCTAACATTTTTTGCTTCAAGTCAGGATTGACATAGAGGTTAATTAGGTTAGAGGGAAGGGGAGGCAACTCTTTAAGAAGGTCGCAGTGTAGCAAATCCAAAGTCTGAAGACTTGACATGAACTGGATTTCTGATGGAAGGCTGGATATACGAGTACCTCGAAGCCTCAGTTCTCTAAGATGACGTAGTTCCGAAATATCACTGGGAATGACACCCTCCAAACTCCTACACCAAGAGGCATGTACTTCTTCCAGGCCTTCCCACTCTCCAAGGCCACGAGGAAATTCTCTTATGAAACAAGAATCCATTTTCAGCACTTTCAGATTCCATAGGTTTTTGGTTGACTCAGGCAATCTCAAAATACCTGTACCCGAAATATCCAACTCTACTAATGACAATCACAATTCTCCAATGGATTCCGGAAGCTTTCCTAGCCCACGACAATCCCTCAAAGACAAGCGTCTAAGTTCCCTTAAATCTCCAATTGACTCGGGAGTTCAAGAATTTTCGCGTCATCCAAGGCTAGCACTCTTAGAGCTTTAAGTTCACAAACTGAAGCAGGAACAAGAACCAATGAGAAGCAATTAGTAGCACTAAGAATTTGCAGTTGAACCAATTTGCCTATCGACTCAGGAAGTTCTCGAATGGAAGTGCCATCAATCAGGAGCTCTTCCAAAGCATCCATCCCACCCATTTCCACTGGCAACATGCTAAGTTCGGTGCAGAACTTCAAATTCAGGGTAAACAAGAGCTTGAGATCATTAATTGAAGGATCTAAATGAACCAATCGAGAACAACGCTCAAGAATCAGTATATCCAAATTTGGGCAACAGGAGAAGCTGGGGGTAACTAATAAGTCCGCACAACCGCTAAGATTCAAGACTCTCAAACGCTCCATCTGCAAAACAAGGGAAAAAGTTCAGATGGCGTAGAACTCTCAATGTACTTAAGGGCCAACACAAACACAACAACAAATGAGCTATAAACTGACCTTAATTCTTTTCCAACCTCCCCAGGATTCTGTAACCTTACTCCAAGAAAGATCGAGAATAACTAGGTTCTCATTTTTCTCTAAATGAATGCTGATCGCATCTCGAGGGCACCCTTGCCAATGAAGCCACCGAACATTCAATAAGGCATCTGCAAATTGTCCACCAATATTGGCAAGACCCAAGCTGAGAAATGTCGTGTTCGGCAGGATCTCAAAGCCTGCCTCTTCAGTGTTAAGGTGGTCTGTTCCCTAGATGATGAACCACAAAAGTCAAGTAGAGAAATATGTGGAAGTATTCAGACAATAAAATAATTACAATGGATGCCTAAACTCCCATGAGGTAAAGAAAATGCTTCATCCATGAAAGAAAATCACAAAACAAATTAAAGCCTAAATGCTACTTTTTTTCCTCCGACATACCTTTTTCCCCTTGTTCGTGTCCTGGGCTATGGCAGGAATGCACAATCCAACACCTGTTCCTGGATCATGGAAAGCTTTGCGGATAATCTCCCTAGCAAGGCACCTTAGCATGCTGTGCATGCCTACTTTAGTTTCTTCCATTTGTATTAGGGACATATGACGGAGGACCTTGATTTCATCATTAGGACAATCATAACGATGCCACATGCATGAGGCAATCCGAAAATCCACATCGGGGGTAAAACATGCAATATCAAGATACATCTGCTTTTGGTTTTGATCTAATGCATCATAAATTATGCTCAGAATCTTCTGGTAATCTTCCTGAAATTGTTGTATGAGATCTTTGAATTTAATCCATTCTTCTAGTCCTTTACCATGCAAAAAAGAACCATAAACTTTGAGAAGTAGCGGAAGTCCCTTCGCAGCCTTCACTATTTCGATTGCAATTTCAACATAAGCACGTACTTTGTCACTCTCTCCGGCTGCATACTGCCAGAAAAAGTTGAAAGCTAGATTATCATCCATCGGATTAACATCGTAAGCATGAGCCAACCCTCGAGCAACAAGCCCTTTAAGAACTCTACTTTCTTTGGAGGTGACAATTATTCTACTTCCAGGACCAAACCAATCAAGCTTAGCTCCTATAAACTCCTTGAGGAGGGACCCCCTTTCCACATCATCAAGAACAATGAGAACTTTCATATTCCTGAATATTTCTTTCAAAAATCGTACTCCTTTGAAAGCAGAAGCAACCTCATACTCCCTTTTCAAAATATCAAAGATCAACTTGGTTTGAAGATAATGAACACCACCAGGTTGCTGTGTTGTTTCTTCAATCTCCACAAGAAAACTGCAAGCGTCAAAGTGAAGGGATATTTTGTCATATACAATCTTGGCAAGAGCAGTCTTTCCAATGCCATCTCTCCCATGGATTCCAACAATTCGTACGTCGTATACTTCCAGTTCCAATAATTCCATTATTTTCGATTCTTGACTGTCTTCATGTTCCTATATAGGTACTTAAGTTTAGGAGATTGTTTAGTTGAAAAAGAAGTGAAGAAATATACAGAGGTACTGTAAGTTCCAGATGATATCACCGTTCTCTGAAACATGTGCTTTGAATGTGCCTGCCAATCAATCGTATGCCTTGCTAGTTGAGATGCTGTAACTAATGTTTAACTGACAGACTAGATAGGTTGTTGAAGATAACCTCCACTGAAGTTCCTCGAACACAATCATTCACTCCATGCATCTCATTCAAGCTAAAGATGCAATAGTAAACCTACTGTCTCTATTATGGAAAAATCTATTAAGTAAATGTGGCTTACTAAGCATCAAAAAGCCTAATCTGACTGACATATCCTGTTTCTTGTCCTTGTAATTTGAAAGGGAAGCACAGAAAAGGGCCAGAGGCCAAATGTGTGTTTCGACTGATGGCTAAGTTGTTACCGTGGATTTGCGCGGCCGGGACCCGCAGCTGCGCAAACTTCGGGGACGGTGAGAGCAGCGCGACCTCGGCGGGACCGGACGGTGGCTTGAGCTCGGAAGAGAGATTGCATGCAGTGGAATGCAGCAGTGGCTTGCTTCCTCACCAGATAGCCCCTCACCACCGCCTGCAGCTTCACCAGCCCTCGCAGCGCTTTCAGTGCTTTTCTTGCCTGTTTCGCGTCCGAAAGCAAATCAAAATAAAGCACAAAACAAAGAAGAAGGGCGAATCTTCATCCTGCTCACCAAGTAACCCCTGAAATTAGCCTGAATCTTCACCGCGGCCCACCTCTCGTGGCCGCCCCCGCCGCCGCCGCCGAGCACGGTGCCCCTGCCGCGGCTCGTGAGCCTCACGACGGCGGCCGCCGCCTGAGCCGCCGCCACCGCCGCGTCCGCAGCCGCAGCGGTGGCAGCGGCCACCGCAATCGCGTGCTTGCTCCGCTCCTCCTCGCACCCCTCCGCGAAGAACGACCTCAGCCAGGCGGCCTCCGCCGCAGATATGTTCGGCGGGATCGTGGCAGGGTTGTTGCACAGGCCCCCGGCGCGGCGGCGTTCTTGGTGCCCGCGGCGGCCGTCGGCGGCGGGGTCCTTGACCTCTTTATCCTTCTTGATCCCGAACAAGCCCTTGAGCCACCTCACCGCCCTACCCATTTCGAGAAAACAAAAAACAACAAAAGCCTTAAGAGATTAATGCAGTTGGGTCGCTTGTTCTCTCTCTCTCTCTCTTCCAGTTTCGGTGCAGAGCGGATGTTAGATTTGCCAAGAACAGAGCGGCGATCATTCGTGGAAAGAATACAAAGTCTTTTTGAAAGACGAGAAGGCAGGGCGAAAGGAACAGTGGAGCGAAGGGCGGGAAACTTTGATGTTTTCTATGCTGCTGTCTTTGGCTTTCGTACCGAAGAGGAGCTGTCATCGACGCCGTGCGCAAGGACAGCATTACGTGACAAGAAAATGGACCGAAACGTGCAGAGGTTGTGTCTCGATATGGAGAAAATATTGGAGATATTGCGTGAGTGGAAGACTCCACGTCAGCAATACACAAGTCCACTGAGCGAATGACACGTGACAAGCGGGGGCCCACAAATCACATTTATTAAAAATCTCACTCGTTTTCCTTCTCTCTCCCATCCTCCTCCGTTAGTGTCAAATCTTCACTTTTCACCTCCTGATTTCTTGACTGAGCAACAGTACATGCCAAAAATTAAAATCCCGCTCCAACTCTCTCTCTCTCCTCTTTTCAATTTTCGGCTTCCCCTGCTCCTGAACGATAACAACGAAGAGTCGCTCCCTCTCTTTTTTTTCCCTCCGCCTCCGCCGTCGCCTCCAGAGCCCGGCTCTCTCTCTCTCTCTCTCTCTCTAGCATTCCCCCACCGCCTCCGCCTCCGCCTCCGACGCCCTCTGCACTCTGAAAAGTCGCGCACCCTCCGACGCGACGCCTTCGACGCCGCCTCCGACGCCGACGACGAAGGCCCACGGCCCTAGCCCTAGCTGACGCCGACGTCGACGGCGAAGCCCGACGCCCTGGCCGCCGCCCTAGGCCTAGCCGACGCCGACGCCGACGCCGACGCCCTCCGCCTCGACTCGCTTTGCACCTCTCGACGCCGACCCAAATATACTGTGCTGCGGTCAGATACTCGCCTTGTACATTATATGTCACATCTTCCTTTTGTTTAGTTCATCGATTTGTGGTTTGGATTTTGAAGTTTGGGTTTTAGCTTTTTTGAAACTTTTTTTTTTTTTCACTTGATCGTCATTTCTTGTTTACCCCTCCTGGTGATGAGAATTTTGCCGCGATGTTTTTAAGGTTTGGATGATATTCTTGCAATCAGTTTATGTTAATCTTATCTCGTTATTTGTTTGTGTTCCATATATTCCCGACTGCCTACTGCTTCTGCTGATTTAATCAGTAACGACTTCATGCCTCGCTCTCTCGTAACAAGTGTTTGTTTTTTATTCTTTTGTTAGATCACGTCTCTGTCTTGCGAGTGAGGTCGTATCTGCAGAATTTATGTGACGTTCGAAGGCCCAATGCTGTTAAAATTCACGAGTCACCGGCGAATGTGAGGGTTTTGGTAACTAGAGGCTCTGTTGGCTCGCTGAGAAAATGCAAGGATAGGGAAGAAGCATCATGCGGTGGCCTACTTTGAATGAACTCAATAAGCTCAGCCGTGTTTTCGCATTCGTCGTGTCGCCGGCTTCATAATCATTCGATGTTAGAGTCTTGTTTGAGTGCAATCTCATGTTTTTTTGAAGTCAAACTTGGTAAATGGAAAAAAAGAAAAGAGTTATGTGCTTCATTGTCTTATGGCTGAAGTCACTTCTGTATTTGTAGTACTCATGAGTGTGACTCTATCGGATTGGGCTTCGGCAGACATATTCTACACAGAGAACTTGTCCCCAATTACGGTCAATTCATGGGAATGATTGTTCAAGGGTTCTTGCCTCTCTACCGAAATAAAACAGAGCTCATTGAAAAATTGATGTGCTCGAACACTTTCTTGGCCACGTCAGTTCCGTTCTTTCATGCAAGATGTTCCTACAAAACTCTAGCCAATATCGTGTTAAAGCTTTAACATACTCGGAATCAATGTCAAGCGTATCTGAATATAGCATTCTTGTAAGGCTTTCTGAGGGAGAAAAGAAGGTTTGTTATTGTCCGCTAGCTTTAATGTATCTTGATTGAACTCATGCTTCATATACCTTGTTTTTTTCTTTTAATTTTTACCAATCTATAAGGGACCTTTTAATTTTATAGTTTCTCTACAAAATCGCACTTCACATTTAGAAAGATCATATCAGGCGTTGTGGGTATTTCTGTTTCTACTAAAGAGTCAGGCCTTCAGATTTAGTTATAATATGATAATGTTGATTGGTGCTCGTTGATTCCTCATGTTTGTTAAGCTTTCTCTCTTCTTGTCATGTTGATTGAATGTATACCTAGAGCTTTTGAGATTTAAGCCACATAAATTTCTGCACATGCCTGCATGCATGAAACTTCATATATTGTGTATATTTGTTTACTTCTCTGTATACACTCTTCCATTTTCAAAGACAATGTCATGCCTTTATAGATCTCTATGACATCTTTTGAGGTTCACTATTGAGATAGCCAGTAGGCACTAACAAAAAAGAAAAAGAAATAGATGTACTGAAGCGCAAGTTATAAGTGTGGGGCCTTCGTTTAGTAATCTCAAATGTTGTTCTTCTTAGATGTTGAAACTCTCTTGTTTCATTGGTGCTGAAGCTCATCTGAGTGGCTGTCAGTATGCAAGCTATTGTTTAGGTATTAATATGGATAGGCTTTGGCATATTGTTTCTTGAGAAAATGCGGGCCCTCCTGGATTTGGAAAAGGTACCCAATCACTGATCATCAAGGATGAATACTGCTTGTGCCACTTGGCTACCGGTGATATGTCAAGAGTTGTTGTTGCATCAAAGACCGCTCTTGGTCTCAAAGCCAAAGAAGCTATGGACAAGGTATGACTTCTTTTACCTTAATTTTGACCTCTCCACTTGGAGTCCTCTTTTTGTTTCTATGATGTCTTACGGTATGTAGATTGGTGTGCAAAACTGCTTTCCAGGGAGAACTTGTTTCTGATGACTTGGTTGTTGGCATTATAGATGAAGCAATGAAAAAACCTTAATGCCAAAAAGGTTTCATTCTTGATGGATTTCCAAGAACCATCATGCAAGCGCAGACGGTTATGTATTAGTACTTTGGTTTATCAAATATGCCGTCTTTTATACATCAACTCCCTGTATTGTCTCATTTTACTCACAGGCTGCTCTGTTTTTTCTTTGGCAGCTTAATAAGATGCTAGAAAAGCAGGTGCCAAAATCCATAAGCAAATTGAACCGGTATGTACACGTTTTCCTTCTAGTGCCTTCTTCAATTTCATGTGCTAGATGTTGGATGAATTATGAGACAATCAATTTCACAAGCTGGCATTCATTACTTATTTCCATTGTTTCTCTTTTAGTTTAGTTAGTTGTCTAAATGATGCACTTTGGATACAGGTGATTGACTACTCACTCCAAAAAGGGTATAGTTGCAAATCTTCATGCTGAAAAACTTCCTAAGGATGTGACGGTCAAGGTTGAGAAGGTTTTGTCTTCTTGAAGATGGTGCTCCCACCTGAGAATTCCAAAAATTATGCTGAATTTTACAGGATGAACCTTTGAGTTGCTGGTTCCATTGTTGGATAATTGAGTGTGGGGGCTGTTGTCAAATTGTTGAGGGATTTTTCTAATGATCCCAAAATAAAGTTCAGTGCAGAATTACTTGTCTTTGGTCGTTTCTTCTGTAAATGCCAGATTGGATAAGCACCAATGACAATAAAGTAGGCCTTGATTTGCTTGATTATGCCTTCCTTACCTTGAAATATAGGCTCCATACTTTGTGAACTCTTCTGATTTTCCATCTTTTCCTGGTCTTTATGATTCGAGTTAATTAATATTCAGTTGTTGGGGCTAGGATAGGTTATGGATGGAGAGAGAATCACGAGTTTGTCTAGTGAATCAATTGAGAGCTTCTTGAATTGCGAGAGCCTTTTTTGTGAAATACCACTGTTTAACTTTGAGACCAATATATTAGGTAATGGCGGTCTAGCTTGTTATCTGAATATATACTCGCCAAACTGATGAATGTGTAGCGTTCTTATTCATTCTGAGATTTTGGGGGTCATCCCTTGGAATATATGATCATTAATTTGGATTGAGTTGCCCATAATTGCAGCCGATTCCCTTTAAAGATCATCTCATCTGTGCAGTCCCAATGCCACATGATACATCCAGACTAAATGAGGGCAATCAGTTACAGTGGCAATGGTGAATTATTGAAACTCTTCAAATTATTATAGCACTAGTCCGACAAATTACAATCCTCATGATAACGTGTACTTCCAAAGAGGATATCACTCTGATAAACAATAGTACAGCTCACCATATGATAAGAAGATAAAACAGAATATTCAGACAAAGGCGACAACAGTTGAGAGCAGCCAGTTATGGTTGGTCATTGGTTATCTTGGAGAAAAGCCTTGTACCACTTGGCAGATGCTTTAGGAATGCATTTGAGGTTGTCCTTATAGTCAGTGTAGTAGAGCCTGGACCTCAGTACGAAGCCCGACGCCCATTCCCAGTTGTCAGCACGTGACCAGTGAATGTATCCTCGCACATTCACCCCATTCCTGCATTGCCCAAATTGATCAATTTGATAAGTTGTTACCGGGGGTTGGCTTCTAGCAAAGCTAAATTAAGAGTTTAAACTAGTCACCCTAGTAAAAGTGGATCAAGCCACGACTTGCCACACATATGCAATCACGAATAGCAGATACCTTGGTGTGATGCAAAGAAATATTCCTCTCACCCTCTTTTGACCCGTGTAGCAAATCCAACACATGGTTAAGAAGATGCTGCATTGCAATGGCAGATAACCGAAGTAGTGACGATCACAAATGTGATGGAGTCGAGGACTTATTTCATCGCTATAAGGAGAAGTGCGAGATGCTGCTTCAAGCAATCAATCCTGTGAGGATCATTCAGCACATTGGCCAGTGGACAGCCCTCTACCTTTGCTTCAGTGACACCTGTAATAAAACACGTTTCCCGAGTAAAATGTGTTACGTCTATATGGGAGGTCCAAATATATAATCTGGATGATATGTCACTAGAAAAGCGACTCCTACCGTTCTCAGTAATGTAAATCTTTGGGTTTTGGTACTTCCGCTTTATATAGTCCAAAATTTGCACCAGACCATCTGGATACCTATATATCCACTCAATCCCTTCAGCCTGAAAATGAAGATTTGTTTATTCTGTTAATAAGGTTCAACTGTCATGTGCTGCAATGAGGTTGTAAAAGCATATGTACCTTTGCACCAATTGGTATGCTGTTCTTGGTTGCTGAAAATCAGAGAAGTGTGTTAAAAATGATGGATATTATCATATCTACTCGTCCAAATACATCTTTCATGATCTTGGCATGGTAAAGATATGGCTTGTCTTACCAGATTCCTTCACGGACAAGTCGGTAGAGTAGCTAGTTGGCACTTTGTGTTCATCTTCTAGGACGCTTTGAGCATAGGTCGATGAATAGTAATTGATACCGATGAAGTCGAAAGACCCCTTCATCAACTTCTTCTCCTCTGCAGTGAAAGTGGGTAATCTGCCCTTCACCAAGCTTCTCATTACGAACCTATTGAGAAAAAATGACTTTTT
The DNA here is from genome assembly GCA_024733475.1 of Syzygium grande. Lineage (NCBI taxonomy): Eukaryota > Viridiplantae > Streptophyta > Magnoliopsida > Myrtales > Myrtaceae > Syzygium > Syzygium grande. The sequence continues at coordinate 31,120,764 of JAMXDD010000009.1, forward strand.
GTCGAGCGTCTCCAAAAATGAACTATTGAATGGGGAATGAACTAGCACAAAATTCATGTGGCATCTATTTTCTGAAAGGCCGCTGGTTGTTCAACTTATATCTAAGTAGTACCGTCAACATGGATGCCCAGAATAGGATAAAAACAAGCAGAAAAAACGTTACAGATTCCCCCTAATTCAAAAGGAATTGATAGAAATGAATCCCCTAGCTAGCAAGAGCAGAAGTAGTGGTAACTCTGTATTGATTCAATTTGCAAAGGCAATTCATCAGGCAATAGTGAGGGCCTTTTGTGTTCTCCCTGATATGGGTAGAAAAAATTGATACACGACCCATCCTCTATCGAATGATTATGAAGCCGGCGACACGACGAATGCGAAAACACGGCTGAGCTTATTGAGTTCATTCAAAGTAGGCCACCGCATGATGCTTCTTCCCTATCCTTGCATTTTCTCAGCGAGCCAACAGAGCCTCTAGTTACCAAAACCCTCACATTCGCCGGTGACTCGTGAATTTTAACAGCATTGGGCCTTCGAACGTCACATAAATTCTGCAGATACGACCTCACTCGCAAGACAGAGACGTGATCTAACAAAAGAATAAAAAACAAACACTTGTTACGAGAGAGCGAGGCATGAAGTCGTTACTGATTAAATCAGCAGAAGCAGTAGGCAGTCGGGAATATATGGAACACAAACAAATAACGAGATAAGATTAACATAAACTGATTGCAAGAATATCATCCAAACCTTAAAAACATCGCGGCAAAATTCTCATCACCAGGAGGGGTAAACAAGAAATGACGATCAAGTGAAAAAAAGAAAAAGTTTCAAAAAAGCTAAAACCCAAACTTCAAAATCCAAACCACAAATCGATGAACTAAACAAAAGGAAGATGTGACATATAATGTACAAGGCGAGTATCTGACCGCAGCACAGTATATTTGGGTCGGCGTCGAGAGGTGCAAAGCGAGTCGAGGCGGAGGCGGAGGGCGTCGGCTAGGCCTAGGGCGGCGGCCAGGGCGTCGGGCTTCGCCGTCGACGTCGGCGTCAGCTAGGGCTAGGGCCGTGGGCCTTCGTCGTCGGCGTCGGAGGCGTCACGTCGGAGGGTGCACGACTTTTCAGAGTGCAGAGGGCGTCGGAGGCGGAGGCGGTGGGGGAGTGCTAGAGAGAGAGAGAGAGCCGGGCTCTGGAGGCGACGGCGGAGGCGGAGGCGGAGGCAAAAAGAGAGAGGGAGCGACTCTTCGTTGTTATCGTTCGAGAACAACGAGTATCTCAACGCGGCAAAAAATATTAGGTAGGACTCGTATTTTCTCGTTCGAGAAAATATTAGGTAGGACTCGTATTCCACCGTGGCAAAAAACGAGTATCTCAGCGCGCGACACGTGTCGTCGGGCCCCACCCGGTCAGACCTCCAATATTTTGAAAATATAGCGCCTCTCTCCTCTCATCTCTCACACTCTCGCGCCCCAACCCCTCTCTCTCCTCCCGGCTCAGAACTCGGCGCTCCCTCCGACTCTTCCGACGCCGACGCCTCCGCCTCCGCCGACGACACTGACGCCGATGCCGACGCTCCTCTACGCGCTCGTGCTCCCAACCTCTCTCTCCTCCCAGACGCGACGCCTCCGACGCCGGCGCCTTCTGCACTCTGAGAACTCGCGCTCCCTCCGACGCGACGCCTTCGACGCCACCTCCGATGCCGACGACGAAGGCCCACGGCCCTAGCCCTAGCCCTAGCTGACGCCGACATCGACGACGAAGCCCGATGCCCTAGCCGCCGGCCCAGGCCTAGCCGACGCCGACGCCATCCGCCTCAACTAGCTCTGCACCTCTCGACGCCGACGTCGATGCTGACGCCGTCGCCCTAGCCCTAGTCGACGCCTTGCAGTTGTCACCGCCGTCCGACGAAGCTGTGCCACGCCCCGCTCCGCCCTAGCTTCTAGAGGTACAGATTTGAACTGATTCAGCGTTTTATTCCCGTGTGCAGACTCTGGATGCTGTTCAAAATGACCTGTTTGAAAGGCATTTTGAATTGTGTTAGCATTGAGTATTCCTTTAAAGGGTGGCATTTTATTCGACTTTCAATAAAACGTTTCTCTCTGCGTCTGCTGACCAATTGTGATTGTTGTGACTACTGTTGCTATTGCTGCTGTATTCCGTCTGCCCAATTTCTAGCATGGTATTGTTATCTGCATAAAAAAAGTAAAGGAGGAAGCAGAGGTAAGGAGCTTAGTTGGGTGTTTCTGATGTAGTTACTTTGATTTTTTAGGAGATTGCTTCTCGTCTGAGACTTCTTCCAGGTTCAGCGAGGCATTTTGGCATAAATGCCAATGTTAATAGCGTATTGTCTATGGCGGACATTGTTCTTTATGGTTCTGCACTTTTATTGTAAGTTACAGTTTAGGCTCCTCAAATTGCCTGAGCCATCCTCTTTACTTCGCAGCTCTTCATAATATGATTGACAGAGCAATTAGTATAGTCACTCTAGTGAAGAATTTGATTTCCAATTAACATTTGTGGCAGACAAAGAGCGAGATTGTTCTGACCAGCTGCTTCCTGCATATTATCATGTAGCCTTTGATGGGGCGCTTTATTTGCTGATGTTAATTGCGAGCCTAACAAAATGTCTACATATTTGGGGCATATATTTGCACAAGTGTGGCATGAGACTTGATACTTGTTGTAATTCGTTTTGCACATTTCATCTTATATTTTGTTGTGATATCGTGTTGGACTATTCTCTATTGAACAACTGCTTCAAATTCCTATCTCGGCATTTGTTTTGAGAATGGTATGCCCAGTTATGACTGTTATTCATGCAGGTTTGAAGTCATGAGTATGAAAAAGACTCTGCAAGAGGAGGGAGATGGCACAACAAGAGATAATGTGGTTTGGACAAGTGAAATGGACGATGTGTTGATAGATGGGTTGTTGGTGGAACAAAGAAAAAGCAACCGTCACAATAGCCTGTTTAACAACGAGGCTCACCACAATATCGTGAAAACCTCGAGGAACTCCTTTAGTCCATCTATTCAGAAATCTAGAATACAGAATAGAAAGAAGACAATGAAGAAGTATTTTGCTAGAGTGTAGCAATACATTTCATGGTCGACTTTACTTGGAATGCCATCATGTGGATGTTTGATGCTCCAGATAAAGGAGAAGTTACTTCTTGTAAGTTCCAGGTCATTTCAATTGTGAAATCTTCTTTGGATTTTCTTTTTTTACTTCTCATGTGTATTAATGCGCCTAGCAAGAATACAACAACTGCATATATTCCCGGAGAGACGTGAAGCAAGAAGGTGGAGGCCCTTTGCCTATTCACACGATTCGACAAGCTTTTCGAACTTTATTCACAAGATAGAGCAATTGGTGAGCATGCTAAAGCTCTCGGAGAGAGAGAGGCTTCTCGACAACTAGAACACGAGTCCTACCTAATATTTTTTTTTCAGATGGGATGTTGTGGCGAAAACGAATTTGAGAAAAGGCTTCTTTGCTGATGTCATTCCCCAAGTGACATAGGAGTCACATTTGATGACATCGGAGCTCTTTGAAATGTCAAAGATACATTGAAGGAGCTAGTCGGGGCTTCCTCTCTGAGAGGCTTGAACTTTTCTACAAAGGGCAATTAACCAAGGTTCGCTTTTCTCTATGAGCACTAAATTTGCTCCACGAATTAATTGGTTCTTGCACATACTTTTTGGAGCTCTGGCATTACTTTTCATTTGTAATTGTGTTACATTAATGAGTTTGATATGTCCATGTATATTGGCCATAATATATGTACTCACTTGCCCGGTGTAATCTTGTCTTTTTATAGAAATTTATAGGTGTTACGTTATTAGGCTACTATATATTGTGTGCAGAAACTTTTTGGTTTTCTATTTTCTAAGGCTATAAAGCCTGCACAAATATCTAGAAAAGTTGATCTCTTTGGCAAGAAGTTCTTTGATGCGGGGTTCATCATGGTTAATAGACAGTTGAGGTAGCTAGGCACCGATAAACAATTAGCTAGCAAGGTGACGTTCAAAGTATGTATTCATGTGGCAACCACCCATCCCGATTGGCTGCCCCGCTTGGCACGATTTCGATCCGCCCCCGCCCCCTCCCGAGATCTCATCCCCGCATTACTTAGGCTTTCTTTGTTTTCTTTTCTTTAGACTAATTAAGTTATCCCTCATCGTTTGTACTCCTATTATTATTACTAGTTGATCACTCATCTCAAGAATGCCTATCGGCTTAAAATTTTGTTCAATATTAGAAAATTTGGCAACATGGGTTTTTTTTTGGATTTATACTATTATTACTAAGTTAACTGTCTCGAGAAGGATAACCTTTAAGCTGAAATTTGAGTTGAGATAATCTTGATGAAGATCTTTTGTTTGTGTTAGATTTATCTTTTTTTTGCGAATAGCAAAAAAATGGGGCAAATTGGCAGAGATGGTGCATGGGGTGGAGATGGGACAGGGTGTTGATGGTGATCCTGGCCTTGCTGAAGCGCCACAAAGAACTTAGTGTGCTTTAGGTGGCTTTCCTCAGCCAAAAGAAGCTGAGTGTTCTTCAAGAAATGCTGGTGTCATTGTTCCAAAAAGAGCTAAAAGAGGCTCATCTCAAGTGGAAATATGAGCCTAAGAATGCAGCTGTGTAGAAATATGAGAACACGTGAAAAAAGAGACCAAAGTGTGGAAATACAAGTAGACTTGAAACGACACTGGTCATGTGTCAAAGAATTATCTAAAGTAAAAAAAAAATGCAAACGGTTTAGGCTTCTTGAAAGAACAAAAAGCAGAAATTGGTTTAATGAGCTGCCTGTAAAAGTGGTTCTGGTTTTTCTCTTTTTTTTTTCTAGTAATTGTCTCAAGTTCATGCTTGAAAGCCTTTCTGTCTGATGATATAAGCAGTCTTTTAAATGCCTCTGTAATACAAGTTATTTCTGTAATTCTTTCATGGTGGAGATTGCTCTTAGTCTCACTGTTACCTTTCTTGTCCAGGCTTGCAAGGGCATTCTTCTGTTTGGTCCCCCTGGAACAGGCAAGACTATGCTTGCGAAGGCTGTGGCTACTGAAGCTGCTGCAAATTTCATCAACATTTCCATGTCAAGTATCACATCCAAGGTCAATATTGGGTAAGATCTCTTGTGATCATTTGAAATTTGCGGAGATTTAACGTCGTACTGCTGTATGCTCCAATTCTTCTTTCTTTGCTGTGGTTTGGTGAGGGCGAGAAGTATGTGAAAGCTGTTTTCTCACTTGCCAGTAAAATTGCCCCGGTGTTGTATTTGTTGACGAAGTCAGTTTCTCTATTTTTTCTTTTTGTTAGTTTAGGTTCCTAGTTGTTGTACTTCTCATAGTGTTTTGGTGGTTACCTAGGTTGATAGTATGTTGGGCCGGAGGGACAACCCAGGGGAGCATGAGGCCATGCGCAAGATGAAAAATGAATTTATGGTCAACTGGGATGGCTTACGGACTAAAGATATAGACTGAGTACTAGTACTTGCAGCCACAAACAGACCTTGCGACCTGGATGAGGCAATCATCCGTAGGCTGCCTTCCTGGTGAGTGTTACCATGACTTTTTTCACGGACATATGTATCGCAATTCTTGCTTTCCTTCACATCCTCTTTCCTTTCTGAGTGGGCCTTCATATATCCCAAAGCAGATGCTAAGTTTCGTCTTTACTACTGATTGATGGTAAATCTTCCAGATGCTCCAAATAGAGCAAAAATTTTGAAAGTCATACTGGCAAAGGAAGACTTCTGCAGATGTCGACTTGGACGGAATTGCAAGCATGACAGATGGTTACTCAGGAAGCGACCTAAAGGTGACACCATAGAATCTTAACTCACATTGTTCACTAGTGGAGGATTCACTCTCACCTATTGCTGTCTTATTGCAGAATTTATGTGTAACTGTAGCGCACAGGCCAATTAAAGAGATATTGGAAAAGGAGAAAAAGTTCCACATCTTCTCGTAATTTGATATGGCTACTTTACTCATACTTTGATTATGGCTGATAATATGTGCAACTCATGGCAGGAACGCGCTGCAGCTCTAGCAGAAGGCAAACCTACTCCAGCTTTGAGAGGGAGTGCTGATATATGGTCTCTCAATATGGAAGATTTCAAATATGCACATGAACGGGTAAAAATATTAAAAATGGCACTTTTTTTTCTCACCATAGCGTGATCATCCACAAACCTATAGCTATTTTACAACTTAGTAGCATTTCATTTTCCGTATTGTTGGTGCAGCTTCAATTGGTTTTGTATCTGTGTTGTTAACATGGAAACAGGTATGTGCGATTGTATCATCCGAGTTTGTTAACATGACCGAGCTTCTGCAGTGGAATGAACTCTACGGTGAAGGCGGTTCAAGAAGAAAGAAGGCACTCAGCTATTTCATGTGAAGTATTATTGTTCACTAATTCACAATTACAATTTTTATCCGCTGCTCGTCCTCCTAAAAATTGCTGCGTAAGTAATCCATTTTGTTTTTGTAACCTGGGAAGCCCCTTGTTTTAGTTTCTCCTTGTAATGTTTTCTTGCCAAGTTTTTTTTTTTTTTTTCCATTTTTCTTGGATTGTTGGTAAAAAAGAGAGAGAGAGAGAGAGAGAGAGAGAGAGAGGAAAGCCTTCAATGGCTTTTAATTTGGGCTCTGCATCATATCTATCCTCTTTTGCTTTCTATTCTGCTCTTACAATTTATTGATTCTCATATAAATTGAACTTTTGTTCATCAAGCAAATCCGGGTACAGTTATTTTTACGTTGATCTTGATGCATGGGCTAGTTTTGTATGTTTAGCAAATCAAGGTACTGTTTAAATTTCAGAAAAATGTAGCCAGCGGACGTATGGGTTAAGTTTTCAAAAGCCAGAAGAAGGCATATGAAGTTTAGTATGTGTTATTAAGTTTTCTTTTTGCAAACTTGTTATCATTCACTTTTTGTTTTCTTGGACAGTTAAGTATTAACTAATATCATGTAATCTATCATGTATAATGAAGATACGGGTTTTAACTGTGCTCGATTTTTTTACCTCTGACTAACATCTTCTAACTTGTTATGGCAAGTCATGGCTGATTTTCTATTGCATGTGATGAATATGTAAAACTAATATTCATTTGCGTTATATATATGTTTGCTGTATATGTTATAATCAGATTATTGAACTTCACTCAACGCTCTTGCAGGTTGAATTGGAAAGGTTGCGGCTTCTTTGTGAGAGAATCATTAAACGTGAAAAGCGAAGGTAAGCCAAGTAGTAAGATGATGTCTGTTTTATGGTATGCTCATCATGATGGCAAAGATGTGACTTACAGCATGTTTTTTCTATGGTGTTAGGGAGCTGCTGATATGCTGATTCACCTCTTTAGAAACTCAGACACTTTCCATAGAAGTTCTTGCATTAGCTCTGCAGCTTATTTTCTATGCCTGCACAACTCTTTATTGGTGCTGGAAGGTTATTGGCTCTATAAGATGGATACTTATGCATAACTGATTGTCAGTGCCTTTCTGGCAAACAGTTATGCCATCTATCCTCTTTGTGATATATGTGTTAAAGTCGTCTACCTTACATATTAGTCAGGTAGTCGGACCCTGTTAGGTGGGGCTTGAACATCAGTTGAGGAGTTGCGCTGTTTGATCTTTCTTGTGATGGTGGGGATCTTTTTTTACATGGATATGGCTTTACATGCAACAGGAGAATTGTTAACTCCTATAATTGGTGAAAGAAATTCCTTTGAAACTTTTCTTTCTATTTATTGTTTTTGCGAATTGATACTTGCAGATCTTATTAACTTAGAATATTTGATATCCTAAAGTTGGAATGTGAGTGTCCTGGGATTATATCAGTCTTTTGCCGCATGCCTAACTTTATTTTTATATACAATCCCTGCGGAGTCCATCCTTCATTGTTAACCTCCTAGGATTTGGCATGTTCTCCGAACTGTCCGTCCATGATTTTGTTGGACCTTCAGTTGTGACCCTTTACATTGACAGGATGTTTGCAGCGGAAATTGTGCTTTCCATGCACGAGAAACTTGCGCTGAAGAGAAACACGGTTGCTCGTTCTATGCCAGTTCAAGGTCCTTTCTTAGCTACTGATGCCAGCTCTGAATCTGCCACCACATCACTGAACTACAGATCTGGCAATGAAGCAGTTCAGAATTCGGATGAAATGACTGTGGATAGCTCAATTTCTATCAAGCGACGAAGTAAAGTTCCTTCTCACACCAGCACTGCCCAAAAGACTGATGGCAGCCCTGGATCACAGACTATTGTGATCCGGAAGCCAACAGAAAAGGCTCCATTCTCTGGGAAACACATTCCTCAGAGGCCACCAGTTGCATCTCGAAATATTCTGAATGATGGAGAAGTGAGGTCGAGGTATAAGAAGGTATAATTTCGCCTTTGTTTGTCTCACTTCAACTGCATGTTTCCGTAGAGAGGACCTGGTTTTTCATTTTCTCTACGCATTCTGACTCAGCATCCAGAGACTTTCGGGAAAGAGCTGGTAATGACTTCTGATCAAGCCGACTTGAAGAATAAGATGTTACCTAAAGGTTATGCATATGTACCATCAAACAGCATCCCAAAGGATAAGTGGATAAGCCAGGATGGTTCGAGCGAGCCATTGGAAGATGGTGGCTAGTCAAAGAACCGTCTCCTTCTGGTTTGCGAGTCGCTTGCTGAAGGCTTCTTTGTGTCTGTCACGGGTAAACGAAGCTTGTGCGGTAGAAGTTATTGCCTTTGGGGTGATCATGAAAAAGGAAATCAAGGCATTAACGGTGAGATCATGCCCAGCCTGGTCAGGGATCATTGCACTTACACCCTGAAGGGAGCCAACGGTTTGCTTGGTTTTCACCGTGAAATTTTGGCACCATTGCTGTACATTCATTGAGAAGAGGTCAGAGTGTACAGGAGGTCAGGGTTTATTCAATTCGTCTTGTCGATTCACATTGCTCGCCTGGGGTATGATGGGTGGTTGGTGGGCGTAACAAAAGCTATAGAGGCTTATCGCCATCCATTGCTGCTTGTACTTGAATGCCCAAAATTAACACAGATAGAATCCTTTCGTGTGCATGTAAAGTTTAGTGCATGTACATAGTTACAGTATCAATATTCAGCAGTTGTGCCAAAGTCAATTTGCTGGAATGCTCCTTGCAGTACTTTACAATGTGCGCTGGCTTTTTGTGGGATTTGGATGTTGATGTTCGGAATTGTGCTCATTCATTCTCTTGTTGGCTGAAAGATACGTGAGTTACTACATTGGTAATGGAACGAGTTTTTCTGTTCAAGCGGTAAGCTTTTATTTAGCCAAACAATTTGGTCGACAAGTGAACAATTGTTTTGATTGAGCGTTGCACCTTTTTGTCATGCGAAGCGAACTCTGAGGCACTCAAGTAGAGTTTTTCTGACCAAAAAAAAGAAAGTAGGGTTCATAATTGGCCATCAATCAAGAAAATGGGGTTAATTGAGTGACTTTTCTCCTCACCAAATTAGACTGTAAGCATTCTCAGATGTTTGAACAGACCAGGAATAGGGTAATATACATTCTCATGAGAAGGGATCATTTGAGTGTATCGAAATACATATTATATTTACTTATGAATCCTTACATTGTTTCATTCCATTTAGGACTACAAATAAGCGTAATCAGACTCGCTTTTTAAATATCTCTCATTATTTGGGACCTTATTCAACTCTTTTAGCTTCTATTGAATTGAGAAATGTGTTTGATCGTTCATATAGAAAATTTTCAAATGTCCACAACATTTCTATGGTTATGAGGTTTTCCGTCTTTCATTCCTTTCACTTGGCAAATTTGTGTTGGAATTTGGTGGCTTTGTGCTGTTCATCCTCCATCCATACAAATAATTAGCCGAGCAAATCGATATAGAGTACCAAGCTTCATATTTGTGGGTTCCAATTTCTTCCGAAACATCGTGTCCATTTTGGGGACAAACCATCTACCCCGCATCGATTGACAAACTGATGATCTTCCCTCCCCTTGTCGACCTTGTTATTAAGCATGACCCCACTCATGTGCTTCTGCCAAATTAGAATAAGCATACCAGACACATGATCTTCCTAGTTACGTTTTGATTGCGCCCAAAAAAAAGAACTATAGTTCCATGGTATGTTCAAGATCTATGATGAAAATTGCATATATTCAGGGTATACTAGTGACAAATCAATTCAATATGCATTTAATGAAATAAGCAAAACATACTGGACACCAGCCATTTACACTTCTCTGGGATCCCTCCCTCCCTCTCTCTCTCTCTTCCTATGAATTCTAATTTTCTCCTCCTATCATACAGTGACCAGCAAACACTGGTGCCTTCGATGGTGAATCTGTTGAAGCTCCAGGCTCTTCAAAGCAACCCCACCTAGCCTCCTCTTCCACAGGCTGCCATCGCCTCCGCTATCTCTGTTGCCTCCTTCTGCGGCCAGTTTGCTCACTTTCTTGATCACTGTACCTGGATTTGCTTGATGCTCTTTAGCTCTTCAATTCCATACTTTTGTGACTCAGCCTGTCCAATTTATAGAAATACAAAAAAATATATGAAATATATGAGATATACAACTCAATATCTATGATCTCTGGAATTGACTTAATAAATGAACATGCAATATGCAAGACACACCTGTGCCTTCTGCTCCACACTGTGCTTTCCACAATAAGCCCGGTGCTGCAATTTTCCACCAACAGTCTTTACACTCATGAACAATCCAGTAGTTCGAGCACATGATGGATGAAATGTGCTCTGACAGTGACCATAATTGCACTGCAGGCCATAAGAGCCAGACTTAGTTTCATCTACTTAAAATGAACACAGAGTTCATAGAATCAGAGAAAATACATTGCTTTAAGACATTAGAGAAAATAAACAGGCATGAATATGGGGTAAATGTCTACAGAGACAAACAAAGCATAAAACAGAATTAAATAGTTCAGGCAACTAGCATCACACATACCATTCCTTCGACTGGATTTACTTGTCCTCTTGTAAAGGTAGCTTCAAAGACCCACTAGAGCACAAAACGAGAGCATAAATAATAAAAACAAAACTCAATTTCCCATCTGTATAAAGATAAAAACAAAGAAATATCCTTTACAAAAAAAAAAAAAAAAAAAACAAAGAAATATCCTCAAAAACCACAAAGGAAAAGCCATTCACCTCAGCACAGAAGGCATGCACCCATTTACCATCCGTGCATTTCCTAAAAGTGCCAGCGGTGCCTCCACATAAAGTACATTCGGCAGCAGAAGCAAATTTCTCCCAGAAATTGACAGCGGTACTCCAGAACTTCGTAACTCCTCACATAATTCACAGTACCACGGTCCAGTGGATTCTCTGACACCCGGTAGCAATCCATGTGCACAGAAACCTGTTACCAGAGAAGCTTGTCAAACCCCCCGAAGCTAACTAAGATTACTTGGAGAAAAGGTAAAACTCAAGGTGAAAACCTTGCAACTTGAACAGACTAAAATAGAATTCATCAGTGTCTCTGGCCGACTACAGATATCACATGATTTGGGATGATCTTTGGAAAAATCCGATGCCGACTGAATAGACCCAGAATGCCGTTCCGATGAATCCTTATGAACACCCACTTTAGGAACTGTCTCCCTTGCTCGTGGCATAAGTTGAGAACAATAACCAGGCGTTCCACTAGTAGTATTGAGCTTCACCAAATTCTGCAGAGACAAGAAATCAAAATGAAGACCACAACCAAATAACAATCATTTTCCCCCTCCATCACCCATTAAAATAATTTCCAAGATTATGCCAATAACCTCCTGATTCGCTGATCCATCAAGCAAATCTTTCCTGAGTGAAGAAATCCTAGATGAAGCTGCTGCAGCAGCAACAACAGCCTGGGCTTCCTTCTGCTTCCGCTCCTTCCTACCCAACTTCTTTGCCACTCGGAGCTCACAAAGATATTTGTTGACAAGTACGGCATCCATACTTGACCATGAGTTGAATCAATCTCTTGTGGCAGATCCTTTCTAATCTTATTAATCAAATTATCTGCATGTACATTCCAGAAAGGAAACAATTAGTCAATGTCACAGTTCCATAATCAATAAAGATACATTATATGAAAGAAAAAACAAAGTTCATACTCAAACCAAGCAATGAATCAGATAAAGGAGAAGAAAAACAAACCACTATATCGTTTTCTATCAATTGCATTGCCAAGCAATCTACGTTGAAAATAGAGTATCTCTCCTTCTACTTCATCATTTGGGGACATCTCTAGCACTCTTGATTGCCCAGCATTGACCAAACTTTCTGAATCTTATCCAGCTGATTTACAATTTACCGTGTTGCAAATAATCTGCCCATTTTGGTGATCGCAGCAAACACTGGCACCACAACAGGAACCAACACGAGAGGTTTCTCCTCCTTTTAAACCTGCAAAGTCAAATATCTGTAAGACCTGAAAAAAAAATGCTAGCAAATAACTGAAAAGACTTTACCGTCATTCTCATCCATAACATTCCATAGAAGTCCTCTGCCCCGCATGTACAGCAAACTCTTTTGGATATGCGGATGCATGTAGAAACTTTGTAGTTCTTCTGATTTTCTGTAGTCATGTTTGACTTAGAGACTGATTTTATGCAACCATCACTGACGTCAGGAATAGATAATTCAGTTGATCTCCCTACTTCTCCGGCAACAACTTGATCTAGTCCATCCATCACTGTCCCGTTGTCATTGAAACTATTTTTGGATGAGCAAATAATATTGTTATCCTTTGATATCCTTATGTTGCTTTTGGTTCTTCTCCGCGGGGGTACTGATTTAACAGCAACAGGATCAGAAATATCAGAATCTGATAGTGCAACTGAATCAGAAGTATCAATTCCTCCAACTTCAGCCTTAGCTGGAAAACTCGATTTTTTTACTTTCAGATCCTTCTGCAAGGTAGCCATACATGCATGATTGTTAAGTCATTTAACTAGCTTCCACTGCAAATCAGGCACGTATTTATTATCTTGCAAATAAGACATCAGGAATATGTTGTAACGGAAAATATGAGCAGCAGAGCAGAAAAGAAAACAGCTTCCACCTATAGCTATTAAGAAATTAATCTAGAAAACATAAAGTTTTGGATTCATTGGGGCATTACAGCAAGTTTTGAGTAAAATGAATTGGGTGAAATGCCAATCTCTGATGCCACGTCTTTTACATTCACTTTTCCTCGATCAATCAACTGCCAATTGGCCCATACAAGGACAATCTCAATCTTTACTGTCGTTCATAAGAGGAGCATTTATAGGGCAGAGCAACATAACAATTCAAGCAACCTTTTTCAAAATAAGCATAAAGTTCAAGGAATCAGATGCATTGGCGTCTTCACAGTTACTCAAATGTATCTTCTCCAACTGTCCAAGCTCCTCTGAATCAGTACTTTCCAACTTAGTATTAATGTTTGATCTATCATTTGAAAGCACCACCTCTTGCAAATCTGTACTATCTGATTTGTGAGAATCATCACCCTGTTTTTGCAGCCAACTTTCGAACTATTGGTTTCTTTCGTAGGTGATACCCCAGATACGGGATTCTCTATTTGTTGATTGCCATCAGCCCAACCAGGACAACCTTCTGGCTGGCCCTGAGACACCACTGGCCTGGACATTTGAATGCCTTGAGCAAAAAGCACCTAACTCGACCTGTAGAATGACACTAGGAGGCCACATCAGCTAGAGAAAGAATAGATTTCACAAGAAATGCTCCATGCAAAGTTGAAAGCTTGCAAAAAAAATGTGCCGTGACATGGCAGGCAGAAAGATGTTGAACTGTCATTCTCATTACCGAAACTACATAAACATGCTGAGGAATATACATTTGAAGAGGAAAAGTATCAGCATTCACCCGAATAAAAAGTTATCAACATAGTGCTTTTACATGCAAAATAACATTTCATCCGTTACTTAAGAAAGAAAAAGATATTTCACATAGTGCGCATGACAAAATTACCTCTGATTCAGCCATCCGAGAGATTTACACCCAAATTGGGATTAAAATGACACCAAATCAGTCCCAACGAGCAAGCTTCAAACATAATTACAGCAAATTTAAGTTTAGTAATGACACTACTTAATGAGAAATAGATATACATCAATTATTACGAATGTCCATACTCATGTATATGCTCGCAAAACTATAATGTGGAGTTCATTATCAGAAAAGATATCCAAAATAGACAAAATTCAGTACCTTTCGAGGCGGACTGTGTCAGCTTTGATGGAGTTCAGCAAGTCTTCGTGTCAATTTCACTCTATAAACTAGAGAATAAGCATACAGTTAACAATAGACATTAGCCAGGCATCAAGCATCAGCAATGTACGCACTAAAAATTTAACCACAATGTAGTTCACATGAAACTCGATTTCAATCTCAACCTAGTTTTAGCACCTCATGGCAGCATCACAGCACCGAAATACTGATATGATGAACTATACAGAGGAGCTTAAATGGAGATTGGAGTGCTCTTCTTCCTAGTTTTTTTCACTTTGAAAGTTTTGTCTCAAGGTACTTTAGCTTTCATTAATGGTTGACTTTCAACATATTTGTGTCCATTGTGGGCTAATCTCACCTTCTTTTTTTATGCTCTTCATCTCTTTAGATCTAGATTAGATTACCAAAATCATTTGTTAAGAAAAAGATGCACACGAAAAAATGCAGTAACCATTCAAAAGTAATAGGACTTCCACCGAATTATATGAAGTTAGAGATAGAGTTACATCCGAGTACAGCAAGTCCGTTGCAAATGATAAGACATAAAGTTACGTTTGAGCTCCCCGAGAGTGCACTACTAGAATAGAGCCAAAGTCACAAGAGGAAAGTTTCCTCGGCAGATACAAATTCCTTGGAGAGCTAATTATATAGGAAAAAGCTCTAGTAAGAAAAAAAAGAAGGATATTCGTTTTTAAAAATTAATTCCATGGACTTGTAGAGAATGCCATTTGATAAGCTTTTGTAATTCATGCAAGTGCATGAAGTTTGCGAGAATACAATTATTCAAATATCATTATTAAAAAGGTCTACAAATATAATACACAAGTATTCAAGAGCAAGCTTTTCTTACCATGTGGTGAAAAATTCCATTTACAAAGTCGAGGACCATTGTCATAACAAGGAAGAAGACATTGAGGCCATAGTCCTCACCGGAAGGATTAAACCATATGAACAAAATCCCAAAGCGAGTGTAGGCTGCAATATAGCACCCAACTGATATCACCAGCAAAGCAACATACCTAAACAAGTCCAATGAGCCATCAGAACTCAAATATCACGAAGTTTCAACATACAGAGAAGGAAGAATGATAGAATAGAATTTTAAAGACTCCAACTAACCATTTTCATTTCATCTTTTGCAACCCATGCATCATGCCACGAATGAGTGAAGTCTAGCAGGATAATTACTTGGACCAATGTAAAACAGTCTTGCTTCAAATTTTGATATAGTTTCTGAGATCAAAGGCACATTCTTGGGTCCATTACAAATCGTGGCAATGTCAATCAATGAGAATTCAAGAAGCAAAGTCAAGATTCCAAATTACGCAACCCTTTCCTCCTTCCCTCCAACCCCCTTACACTAGCCACTTGTGCCCAAACTTATCCAACCGGTGAGAAAATTACACAAAGGGAAAAAAGAAAAAGAGAGTAAATTTTAATATAGATATTAAGTAGACAAAATACATCACTAGCAAAGCGGGCTTCTCCTTGCTTAGCTGAAAATTTGATTCTACAGACCCTTTTTAGATGGTTGGAATTATATTAAGTAGACCCTTCCCGGAAAGACGATTTAGTGGAACTTACATAGGATTAGAAAGTCCAAGATTCTCCTAATCGGGACAAACAGATTCCCAAAGTGTTTGGAATCGCTAAGGTACTGGGGTCAAGATCTGTGGCCTCTTCTAATTGATCGTGACCGAGAAAAGCTGCTATTTGGAGGTCCCGCTGGAATCCCTACCCACATTCACACGGCTAGTGACCAAAAATTGACAACGAGTAAATAGAGAAAAGCAATGTCCAGCCACTTTCTCAAAGTAGGTCAACCCCTCAAGAGAAACATGAAAATGTGCTTACAGGTTCTATGATGTGAATCGTGCCCATCCAAACCACGTCACATGCACAATAATTAACTATTCCACAATTAACAGACCATTTGATGCTCCTTTCTGGCATCTGTCTAAAAACCATTTCTGACATGTGACGTATATTTTGTACATTAGTTTCTCTTATTATTCCTAAACAGTTCAACAAGACGAAGAAGGGAACAGAGTCAATGACAAGAAAGGAGGTATTTATAAACATACGCCATACTAGCTGCGAAATGATGTCAATTTTTAGGTCAATTTTTAGAATCTCAAAATTTTGTAATTTTTATAGACAAACAAAGCCTAAATGATGTTAAATTTTTTCAATTTTTGTAGTACATTAATAACTAAAAAAATTATTGACCAAATTTAGCCACCATTGAGAAAGATTTCTAGATCCATCCCTGCCAACAATTTACAAAATAGAACACCAATTTGCTACTCAACTAATTATACCATTTCAATTTTGTCATGGCATGTGCAGTAACTTATGATGCTTATTAAAGGAAATTAAATGCCACATTACCAACTATACATGACAGTTTCTTTGTTAATGTACATTCCAACACAAAAACATCCCTTTTCTCTTTCTTTCAACTCCTATTACTATCCTAAAGGATAAAACATTCCAAGGATGAATACCAAAGGTAAACCTTCCGACAAGCTAATGACATTTGATCACATAGAACGATCCCTTCACTTAATTTGTCTATAATATACACTTTCAACCCGGGACCAGGTCGTATGAAACTAACATGAGCTAGGCACCATCCGATAAACCGGTACATGTATAGCATGTCCTCTAGAAAATTTTAGGTCAAATAGACACATAATTCAAGCACAACAGAGCTATGAGAAGCCCCGAGTCAAAAAAGGATAAACCGAGACAAGAAACATACCTAATAAAGTGAAGGGGAATCCCTAGCTATAGTATTCTGAGAGCTATCAAGCTCAGTCTCAAGCTGCACAAAGAACAGCTTCAATTATTGTTTGATAACATGACCAGAAAACTCCAAAAGCAGAAGCAATACCAAAACGAATGGCCATCAAGTTCATCGGCCTTCTTAAAACGAACCTGCACAATAAAAAGGAATAGAGCACAAGCAGCAGAAACTTCCAATTTCGTACCCATTCGGATACATGGAAAGACTCCATGCAAATAGCCTTACATAATCCCCAGAACAAATGAATGTAGCAAAGTGCATAAGAATCTCAATGCCAATGCCATAGAAAAAATGGCATAAATTCAATAAGCACAAAATGGCATAAAATCTCCAGCAAAGATGACAAATCATAGACCATTCACATTCTCAACTTCTTTATTGGGAAGGAAAGTATGAAGAGAAGCCATAAAGAAACTTGCAGATGGAACAAGATGTCCCAACGCCTCTTCCTCGGTGAAGCTATGGATGCCTCCACTATTCTCTCTTCTCTCTGGTGACCATGAAATAAATGCACGGCAGATAACTAAAAAATTCGTGAGCAAGAAAATGAAAGTAAATTAGCAAGATTAAAAATCAAGCTTAGACTAATTTCAGCTTAGACGCCAAGAGGCCATCGATTGTCCTAAGATGAATAAAGGCAAGGTCGAAAAATCAACCCAGCACGTAACATGTCACCGAAAGACTAGGAAACGAAATTAATCCATACACAAAGTAGGATGACAGATCAACATGAATTCAAGAATTCCACTTTTAAAAGGCAAAAGATGTTCAAAATTTATGACAGCTTCAAATTTGAAAATTACAGAATAAATTGTGTATATACATACACATATACATATATATATATGAATGAAGATTCAGCACTCATAAGCATTCTCTATTTCATTTAAATAATCACCTCGACAGATATATGGATCACCGCCATATCTTCCTACTATGCGAGAATGGCCTGGTGTGTATTGCTCAATTAATAAGGAGAAATGGAAGATCTCAAACTCTCTTAAGGGGTTAGCTGAACTCTCTTCTCGGAATAGCTAACTAGCCCCAATATAAATCACATAGTTAAAGAAACGAAAGGTATTATCTTAACTCCCCGATATTCTAATGAACATCATGAGAAATAACGGGATATGAAATATGGCTCCCTTTCTTTTTACTTACGGCGGGAGGACAACTCAAAACTTTCGAGAGAGTACTAATGAAAGAATCAGCAAGTTCTCGGCAAGAAAGTTAATTTGTTTATAAAGAAGAGATATTTGGATAGCAATTCAAAAGTGCAGGATAAAGAAATCTCGGTTTAGATTGCCAAAAATTACTCATCTTTTTAACGTCTAGTCTACTTTAGATACTCTAAACCCCCTTTGCTCAATAATATAGCTTCAATTACTTAAAAAGCTCTTAAAAGACCAAACACATCCATGCATGTGTCTGTCTATTAGCAAAGAGTTTTTTTTTTTTGGGGGGGGGGGATAGGTAGATAAGTTTTGTGGCGCTTTTATCACTCTATAAATGATTGCGATTAACTTCCTTTAGATGAGATTAATCAAACATTGCTGCAACAAATAATATCCAAAAGCACAACAAAGTTACCCTATCTCAACTAAATTGCTTTACATTCACATCTACATGTTACTAGCTTTTGGTTTATCTCGTATGAAACCAATCGGTACTTTATTACAGATCTTACTATCTTCAGCCAGAAAAACACCACAGCTTTTCATATCAGAATTTAGAAGCCACAGCAGAAGTCCCAATTATGCTAAGCCAGACAGAACGCAAATACAAAATACCAATGTTTACAGAGCCATTCTTCATATACACAATAAGTAAGAAAATTTTCAGTCACTCTAACTCATTATATTCCACTGTCCCGAAGGAGAGAGATTCTAGGCATGCCGAAAGCATTTAAACAACCATCTAAAAACTTATCCAAATTTGATTTGCTCATCCAAAAATAGTTTTAATGACAACGGGACAGTGATGGATGGACTAGATCAAACTTCGGTAAGCAGAGGACTCGCTATTGCAAAAATTTTTTTACCTGGATCATGTCCAAAATAACTTCCAGCCCACCAAACTCACGCACAGCACCAGCTATTGCAAACTCATCCGAGAGAACCTTGTGCGACTCCACTTACATTCACTAACTAATATTGATATAAAGAGAAATTAAGCTTGTGCAAAACAGCGAACAGAGAAATAGAAGGCGTTTGAAGTACCGGCAAGAGAGAGAACGCCAGAGGAGGTTGTGGTTGGCCAGCCAGTCGTAGAGGACTTGGACGAGGGACTTCCGCCGGGCGTACTTCTCGTCGACCGCGTGCTGCTGCTGCGACCCTTCTCCCTGGCCACCGCCGACGACGACGACGAAGACTTGGCCGCCGCCGCCGGCTACAGCTGCTGGTGGTGGAGCTCCTCCTTTGGCTACGGCTTCGCCTTCCACCGTCGCTTCTTCGGGGCCTGCGGATGCAGAGGCTAGGGCTAGGGCATGGCCGACGCGGAGGCGTCGGCAAGGGTTGGGTGAAGGCGTCGGCAAGGGTTGGGGGCAGAGGCGTCGGCGGAGGCGTCGGCGTGGGCGTCGGAGGGAGCGCGAGTTCTCAGAGTGCAAAGGCGTGGGCGTCGGAGGCGGCACGTCTGGGAGAAGAGAGAAGTTGGGAGCGCGAGCGCGTAGAGGAGCGTCGGCTGTCGGCGTCGGCGTCGGCGTCGTCGGCGGAGGCGGAGGCGGAGGCGCCGGCGTCGGAAGAATCGGAGGGAGCGCCAAGTTCTGAGCCGGGAGGAGAGAGAGGGGTTGTGGCGCGCGAGTGTGAGAGATGAGAGGAGAGAGGCGCTATATTTTCAAAATGTTGGAGGTCTGACCGGGTGGGGCCCGGCGACACGTGTCGCACGCTAAGATACTCGTTTTTTGCCACGGTGGAACACGAGTCCTACCTAATATTTTCTCAATATTTTCTCCTTGTCGAACTGCACTGCAGGGTTTCCAAAGAAAGATATTTTTCCAGTTACTACAAGGTAATTATTGGAATCTTCGTTCATGGGTGTTTGTAAAAGTTGCAAATCACGTAATTTGGCTTAATGATTAAGGATCGGAAATGACTAAAGTTGCAATCAGTGTGCTCCTGCAACAACAGCACCTCAAGGAAGATGATCTGCAATAGAGATGCAAATCAAGAAGAAGATTGTGCCGTTTGCATTTGAGATCTTGTGAAATCACGCGAATGGGCCTATATGTTTTTATCGGATCGAGTTTCGATCCGGAGAGAGTTTATCGCATGAATTCCTTATCAATTCCGAATATTGACTTTTTTTTACATGTCAATGAAGTTTTCTTTCCATCGAATATTCAGTATATTGCCTTCTTGTCTAGCTCTTAAATCTAAAAATAATCGGTTTTTGGATGGATCCGTTCTTGATTACCCTATTCCTCCCTAACCGGCCCTATTTTTTATTTGGTGCAAAAAGTCAAATTACTATACTAAAATATAAAGGTCGTGCCATTTCATTACAAAAACATATGTTGGTGAAGTAATAGTGTTGTTTATTTCTTTGTGTTCAAGACATGGTTTCGAGTTAAACCGGTTCCCAGGTAGACTCGGTGGTTTTGGTTCTCCGAACCGGGAAACGGTTCTCCCTCGACACGAAAACAGGTCTGGATCCACAATTTTTTTTTCGGTCCGACCCTACGATCGAAACCAGATCCGAGGAACACCCTTCGCTTAAACCCTGCGGCAAACTGTCAACATGAAACGAATTGGAAGCTGTTTCCAAGCGGCGTTGGCTTTGCGAATTGGAGAATCGGGATCACATCCGCCATGCTCGCCATGAATGAAAAGTCGACGTCGATGAACAGCGACTTTTCTAGGACATTTTTGTTGTTTCTCTCGTGGCCAATGGGATGCTGATGACAATACTAACATGGCGACAAGATCTTCATCCATCTGCATCGATCGCAGACGAATCCGACTGTTGATGATTTTTTTATTAGGATTCCTTTCCTGGTCCGCGCCGTTCTAGGGTTGGACATGGTGATGAATTCTAGTTATTTTGGAGAGCCAACACGGCGAATCGGACCGAACATCGACCCTTGGACTAAAAACTCGAGACATTCGATTCCTTGGGTATTTTGATCTTGAGTGTGACCGCCGTCGTTATGGACAATCTACAGACAGATCTAAAAGTTATAGCGAAAGATCGACACGGCTATTGGGGCCAACCGACACGATGCTCACTCTGAGCGGCGATTGGGGTCGGGGCGAGCGCCCGATTTCACACACACGCCTCGCACGGGGGGGGGTGGGGTTGTGCGGTGCCCACGGCTCTGTGCGATTTTTTTTTTTTTTTCTTGCCTCTAGAATACGAGGGAGTTTCTTGGTTTTTCGGAACCGGGCTTGAGACATCTCGAGGCTCGAATTCTTCAAGTAGACCGACCTGATCGGTAAGGCACTTTTATTTAGTGCAAGCCACAAGGAATGGAGTCGTTGGATGTTGCTCGATATTGCTACAACTTAACAACGAGCGGCCATGGGATCGTCAGCTTCGCTTGCTTCCCAAGAGAGTGTACCTATTCATTGTGTTTCGATTCGCTGAATGGAGAGATAGAGTTGGGGCATGGCCTGCCATGCGATGCTACGTATAGGAAGTACTAGGAACCATTACGTCAAAAATTATCGCGGGGTAACAAATCTCGCGCGGAGACGGGACTTGCCTGGTTGGTTAAGTGGGCAGATATTTGTTAGGGTTAATATTACGAGAACATACGTTATAAATTTATCTCGAACTAATTTTTTTTATCGCGAAAAACCCTAAACTGGTACATTCATGATAAATTTTCTTCAAAATAATTTTTTGACAATTAAAAACCCCAAACCGGTACACTCGTGATAGATTTACTCCTTGTTAAATTGGATTAATACCACGAAAAATCACAAATTGATGAACCTATGACAAACGGAGGGATAAAACCCCAAACTGATATAGTTGTTAACTACCACGTGTCATCTAATTTAGCAATTTGATAGTAAAATTTAACGGAAATTAACGGAGAGTAAATTTGTTACAGATGTCTTGATCCCGAATAGTGGGAGGAAGTGCAAATTTGTATCCGGGCAAGGGCTTGGGTTCGAAGAAGTTCCAGGAGCCATTTTTTCCTTCTTTCCTCAGTTTTTGGAGTTGAACACGAACGCCCGCGAATACCGTTCCAGACTTCAAATCTCCGGCGATCTCCGTCGCCGGAAGTCCGCCGATTCGAGGTTCGCCGGAGGCCATCCTCCGCCTGTTCGAGTTCTCTGCTACCTCCGGCCGCCGCGGACTTCGGGCGCTCTCTCCCTCGGGAGATACGGGAGGTCGTCTTCTGCGGCCGCGCACGACCGAGGGAGACGGGAACGAAATTCAGGGACGCGCTCTCGGACGGAGGAGTTTGCTTGTTTGCTCGACTTCCCTCGTTGATTTCGGGCCGTTGATAATCGCCGTTGAGGTCGCCGCTCGTTCGTCGTTCCCAAGAGGCGCAGTGAATCCTCTGTTATATCCTGTGTTCCTGATCCGAGGCTTCGGAGAAATTGATCACCGCTCGATTCGTCTTCACCGGCGACGGCCATCATTGCCGACGCACCCAAGATTTTCTGTTCTTTGATTTGCTTGCCGGCCGTAGCAAGAAATACAGCTTTGTCGAGGCACAGAGGCAGAGACCTCAAACTGCGCGTAAGTTAAAAACTGTTACGAATGAAGCCGAATGGACGATTTGATGTTCACATTATCGCTGAAGTGATGACTTCGATCGAAACACTACCTCAATACCGCATATGAGATCCTTAGTTGGGGTGCCTATTACCTGTTTGATGAAATGTCTGAATCGCATCAGTGTGAAAATAGCTTCGAATTTGACGGAGATCATCTCGTCTGCTTGAATGGTTCACTGCACTAGCTGTATAGGTTACGTAAATGCAGTATATTTTCACTTTAGAGTTTGTTTCCGAAGATCTCGGTTTTGATACGCATCCGATAGTCATTAGTGATAAACTCGTTTCTGTGAAATTATCTGAAGTGGTTGATATGCTGAGTTGTAAGCACTTGTTAATCGTTGCTAGCGCGTTCATTAGGCGTAGACCGAAATGAAGAATTATATGAACTTTGCTTGAGAATCGACGAGATATTCCCCGTGTAAGTGCTCGTATCAATATGTTGAATTGCGAATCATGTTTGCGGTGCGTATGTTCTCTGTTTGTATGTTCCTGATGCGAATACTCTGAATAATTTATTATTGTCTCCCAATTTGCTTCACGGACAAGGTGAGATCCAAAAATTTGTTGTCTCGGTTCATCCACGATTCAAAACAAAAACTAACGTCATGGTAATGTTTGCATGAAATGTGACTGATGTTGAAGCTTTTTGTCAAAGATTTGGCCTGAATCTTTGTTGATGAGATGTTGTTGGATCGATATATCAATATAATGTTGCATATAGAACCGTCACTTGATATGCTCATCAGGTGTTTGACGAAATGTCTCAGAGAAATATATGTGAGATAATGCCTATATTTTATTCAATCTGAGGTCAGTTCAGTGTTGTTTGCATGCTACTGATTGATTCATTAGTCGTCGAATATGATCTTCTGAAATTTTACCTGTTGTCCGCGAGTGACACATTTTCTTCTTTTATATGTTTCAAGGTTGCTGCTGTGCTTGATGCGATGGTGGTTTTGCGGCGGTTATAGGCGAGGAGAACAACGGACAAGAGTCGTTGATGTGCATATTGCCGACTTCTGGTAACATCCTTAAGTGCCCGGGTTTGTTTCGATAGTTCCTCATATTCTGTGCACCTCGGCAAAGTTAATTAGGCAAATCAAACATTAAATCCAACGTTGCGCGAGATATGGGCTTGAGAGAGCCCGCACCTAATCGAGGCCGTTGGTCCTCAACTCGGCATTACCTCTAAACTTGTCCCCACGGGAAAGAGGGTCGCAACAAGACCTGACTTCAAGTCTCTCATCAACAAGTCGGGCATGATAGATATTTACGCACTAACTTGAGAGGGGTGTCGAAGAATTATCTCGCGATAGGAATTTATTTTGTTTCTATTTATCTTATAGTCGGAAATACATTCCCTTCTCTGCTCCTATTTTCTTGCTATTTTCTAACCGTCCTGAGCCTTACTTGTATGTTTATCTGTAAGTTTCATATGAAATAAGAATCAGAAGAAACCATTTTCCTTCTACTTTACCATTACATGTTTTACTATTACAACAATTCGCTTTTTGTTACAATGGATATTGAATCCAAGGGCTGCGTTCTTCTAACTTTCTCGCTTCTCTTTCTATTTTCCCCGCGAGTCAGAATCGCCGAGAAAATCTCTCCCTGATTCTCTCTCTCTCTCTCTCTCTCCTCTCAGACATCACCGCGGTCAAGTGCCCGTGAGCTTCCCGGAAGCATGTTCGTTCCGGGTTTCCCTGTCGTGAAACAGTTGGTGGTGGAGGTTGCTGTCGGTTCGAGAGTGTCGTGAGTTTGTGACCCTCTTCTTGTTCTCGGGAAACGAGGGGCGGTTTTGGAAGAGATGCAGGCGAGGCCAATGGAGAGATCGAACAGTTTAAGGAGGGGGAAGGGGCCTGGACTCGAGCTCGGGCGAGGAAGGGCAGCCTGATCGGAAGCAACCTGCTTTTGCGAGGTAAAACCCAACATGTAAATAGGGCCTTAGACCGCTAGAAAATAGCCAGAAAATAGGAGCAGAGATTGGAACAGATCTCGAGGATCACAACAATTCGATTTTTACAGCTTGTAGTACAGTAAGTGTAGCTTGTTCAGAAAGCCGTACGTGTTCCTTAGAACTGGCAAATTTACGTTCTGAAAAAGCTGATGTCCTGTTCAACATTTTGGAGAAGTTACGTTACTTTCCGTTTCAAAGTCCAGGAGGGTTTGCATTCTCTTCTTTAGATTTATTCTGTTCCGGGAAATATGATTTCTTAATGAAATTTTTAACCCCAACCAATTGTTGTGGGCTTATGGGATAGAATTACTTGGAGGTTTATTTATTGATTTTTTTTGGGTTAAGATTAAGCACTCACAATGCTCTGTGGGGTTTACCTATGTCCACAACGAATGGTCCTGAAAGCAAAACTTTAGAAGTCCCTGTATGAATTTATTCCTACTTCATGGCACATCTCATTCTATGTATTCTTTATCGGGCAATATCATATTCTGATCTTGATCATATCTTGCATACTGAGTATATTGGAATAAACAATATCATCCTCATTCCTCTTATTACGTAATTAGTTGCCAACAATTTATTCAAGAAGTTTGCCTATGATCGGGCTTGGACTGTATTTGCTTGCCTAGCCCATCTAATACCAGCCCTCCGCATTGGGGTGTTGTCGATAGTTGGTTCTTGCTTATGGAAGTTGCTCTTCATGGGTCTTAAGTTTGCAATCTCCTTATGTCTTGACCTTTCCTCTCTTCCTTGTCAGTGTCTCGTTGTTGTTTTAGTAAGATCATTCTTGTCGGTTAGAAGGAGTGTTGCTAGTGATTCACCGTTGGTAGTCAGTCGTTGCAATCTTACTTTATTTTCTACGTTTCTGATTTGCTTATAATATATGAGAGCGTGATATTCATGATTGCAGGAATCTTTCCTTGCCTCAAGCAAATGAAGAAAGAGCCGGAAATGTACTACTCAAATTTCGATTGTATGTGCATTTCCCTTGCTAAGTCCCCTCCATACATGACCACTTTTATTATTTATTTCATTTGATGGCTTATTATTTCTCTATGTTTCTGCAGGGTAGTTCTAGTGGTATGAATATGAAGATTGAACAAGCCAAAAGATTTGCAGTCGCGCAAGCGCAACGTGATGGTAGCACTGGAAACTACCGGATCTTTGATTCGCCTTTATGGAAATTTTCTGGTACCTGTAGTTCCTACTCGTGCAGACCTAGGTGTATAATTGTTCTTGCTTTTGGCAATTTCTCTGAACTGCATCTTACCCACCAGTACTCATTGTAAGAAGTTGATACGTAGCAGTAACAATGTGCGGAGCTATGTGTTCTGAGCATCATGCGCTTGACTTGTCAATCTACTGTTAAGCCTTGCTGTTTACAGGCCATGGCATTGCAATAGGTTCATAAAACAACCCAGCAATCTGCGCTCCTTATCTGTTTAGTTAGTCAAAACATATTTTCGGTTGAAAAGAGCCGGAATCCTCTGCACGCGCATGCTGACTGGACTGGTAAAGAGTGCGCAATAATTTAAGGGACGCCCCAAAGTCATCTTTGGTGTTTAGTAGGATTAAAAGACTTTGCCAAGCCGTCTGTAATATATAATATTGCAAGCTTGGAGCAGATGCTCAAAATCAGATTGAACGGTCAATTCATATTAATGACCCGTGATATGTCACGCGTGGATCAAGTGGGATTCGCCGTGCCCATGTTTTTGTGTTGAATTTTTAAGCGGTGAAGGGTAACGATTCATGTGCAACTTGCCAACTTCGCAAGTTGTAACTTTGCGCTGTTTTTGTCGTGTTGATTTTTGCTTTTAGCGTTTCACCGGTGGCGGGGTCATGGGGTTGTGGGTTGTGAAAGTTCGGTTAGCGCCTTTCCTTTTTGTACTTACGATTTGTGTCGTCTCGGATTGATACTAAAATGATCCCAATCTAGGCCAATGGCAGGAATGTTTTGGCCCATGTTATTCTTTTTTTTTTTCTGTCTCGGATCGTGGCTTGAATCGCCCGTTCCGTGTTTGTAATTTGGTGTCGTCTCTCATTAGATTTGCTTGTAGTTCGAAAGTGTCATCTTTTTATTGCTTCTGGAATTATTTCTTGTAAGTAGGATTCAAAGGGGACCTACGGATATGGTTCTTGGGTTAGGTACGGTTGCTTCGATTTGAATCAGGCATTAGGCCCTTAGTTGAGTTGATTATTCTATCAAAGTTCGGAAGGGCATGACCATGCGTTGCATTCTTTGATCAGAGTTGGAGAATTTGTAGTCTCATCTTTTGGTACTCGATGAAAGAAAGGAAGAAAGAAAAATCTCTCTTGATCTCTTTCCCGAACATCTTTGTTTTCTCTTGAATCGAATGACATATTAGTTTAGATAGATCTATAGCATATCTCAAAATTCTCATAATCAATTCAGAGTAAATCATGGCACTTTTTTCGAAATTGCACGATAAAATCGAAAATATTAATCAAGCATTTGTTACATCGAATCTACTGAATCCCACCGGTTAATATCGATTGGATTATTATACCGCACATTGAGTTGCTGGATTTAATTCGATTCAAATTTTTTCTTATTTATAGGATTTGTCCCTCTTATAAAAAAAATCAAAATGTTGTAGGATTGAAAGCGTAAAGCAAGATTGACTACTCCCCTTTTTTTTTTGTCATAAGCAAATTAATAAATTATAAAAATAAATAAATAAAGGGAAACTCAAGACTTATTGAGGCAAGAGGCTCCACGTGAAACATCGCATGAGATTCTTTTGGGAAAATCAGTTTTTTCTTCGCACGTGGGAGATATTAAATTAGATCATGGGAGGGAAAAAAAAGGAAAAAAAATATATCAAATCAAATAGATGGCGACACGTGGCACCTGGAATCCAAAGAACCATTCTTCTATACGAGGGTAAATGTTGGACAGAAATAAAATAAAAATAAAAATACAAGGATGAATGACAAAAATGGTATCCGAATTTGACTAAATGTGCAATGTGACCCTTAAACTTTAATTTGTTTAACGTGGCCCGTAAATTTCAGCCCAACGTGCAATATCGTCTTTTTAAACTTGTAATTTATTTAATGATGTCCCTAGGCGTTCGATTATACGTTCAATTTAACCCTTGAATGTATGAAAATGCACGATGATATCCCTAAACTTGAATTAATAGAAGGACAACATTGAGTATCTTCATACGGTTTAGTGACTAAATTGAATATGTACCAGAGTCCTTAGATCTTATTAAATAAATTAAAAGTTCGATGATGATATTACACACCGGGTCAAAGTTCGAGGATCATATCGAATAAATTTAGAGTTTTAGAGGTTACATTCGTTGTCCTAAAGAACGGAGTCAAGTTCAAGGACCGCACGCGTGTCGTTGTCCTGAAGGAAAGGAAAAAAAAAAAGAAAAAGAAATATTAAAAAAATTCAAAATATTATCAATAAAAAGAAATTTTGTGTAGTTACCAAACGCATTTCTATTCTTTTTCTATTCTAAGAATAAAAATTTTGGACAATTACCAAACGCCTTCAAATGCTTAGAAATTATTTTCGGGCACATAATAAAAAGAATCATTTAAAGGCGAGAATCGGTTTCGGGCACAAAATGGTTACCATGCATAGCCTTACCTTCCTTATAAAATGAATTTTTTTTTCGAAGGGAATCGAAAAGAAAACGGAACCGTTTAGCTCCTTTGAAAGTTCTCAAACCACACAGGAATCTTGGTGAGCCGCCAAATGATTTTACAGTGACCAGACTTGGTATCTCTTTTTCCGTGAGTAGACTTTTTAAGTTTGTAAGCAATTATTTCAATCTCGACCTATTTCTTCCCCCCCTCGACCCTAATGTCACGGTCCGGAGAAATGGATCATTCATGAGGTTTCCTGGACGATGGACCGTGACCGAACATTGAACGAGAAAGCGAGTCCCGAGTGTTCTAAGTACTAGGGTTTCTTGATGTATTCTAGAATACTCCTGGGGGCGGGAGAGATACTAATTGTAAACCTCTGTAATTAATGAGGTAGTTGGGTAGTTGGGGAGATGCGATCTCCACCGTAAGATCGGGGAGAGATCTACGGATACGGTCAGTCCAGTACTTGTATAAGAAGGGGTCTCCTCCCCCTCATTGTATCACCTCATTCTTTCAAGAAGCAATAGAAATCCGAGCTTCTCTCTCCGTTTCTCTCTCTCTAAAAAGGTTCTTGTGAGTTGAGTATGGGGAAGGTCGACTTGGGAAGAAATTCCTAAGGCCGCACGGGTCGGGGAACGAGAGATCGATCGCCCGTGAAAAGTGGTATCGAGCTAAGATGGCCAAAGGCGGTGCGAAGACACGATCCGATGTATCGTCACAAACCGAGAAGGAGTGAGTGATGATCGTGGGAATGCCGCCGAGGCAAGGTGCCGAGGCAAGGGAGGACCGTGATAGCTCAAATTCAAGGGATATGGTTGGTGACTTGGAGACTACCTGGCGAAAATGGAGATCGCCGTGGGAGATGTCCAAGGAAGAGTCGAGGATCTTGTCAGACGATCGAAGGAGGCGAGTCCGGAACGGGAGAGCTTGAGGCGAAGTGCAAGAGCTAAGTTCTGGTTGGGAGAACCAGGAGGCGATCTTTGGGCAACTTGGTGATGCCGCCAAAGAACTTGAGCAACGGACGATGCCTTAGAGGCCATGGTGGAGGCCATGCGAAGAGATGGCGAACTAAAAGGCGAAGGTCGCGAGACGGAAGAAGCACGTGTGAACGGAGGTTGCCGTGCAAACCGCTCCACAGTGGATGCCCCGTCGAAGGAGTTTAAAGGGCGCGGGTGCCCAAAGGCGTGGACAACTTCCATGGTACATGGAGCAATACTTCCTAGCGATGGGAATCACCAATGGTGCAATCCGGGTAAGTATCGCAGACCATGTACTTAGCGATAATGCACTCTTATGGTGGCGTCGTGGGGTGATGATCGGAGTGGTGCACCGATCACTACATGGGAGTTGTTCGTCGAGGAATTTCGGCGACAATACTATCCGCTTTATGCGGAAGAAGAAGCTCGAGATGAACTCCGTCGCCTTGAACAAAAGGGGGAGCTCATGAGTATGTTCGGAAGTTCTCGGAGTTGCTACTCCAAATTCCGTCCATGAATGACACGGAAGCCTACTTCCAATTTGTGGGTGGTCTAAAACCATGGGTGAAGCAAGAGCTAAAGCGGTGCAATGCTAGAGATCTTTCGACGGCCATGTCCGTAGCCGAGGCCATGGTGGAGTATAAACCTACTTCCGTAAGCAAGCCGGATACCCGACCAAGGGACAAGGGCGTTGGTGGGGGAGATCGTAACAAATTCCACCGTCCGAGTGGAAGCAAACCATCAACGGCCCCTCCAAGGGCGAAGGCGGAGTCGAGCGGAGGAGAACACAAGAAGGGACGTACCTTCAAGTGCTTTTTTGCGCGACGGTGCGCACATGGCTCGTGATTGTCCAACTCGAGGTAAACTAGCCGCGATTGTCAAAGCACACGAGGAGGAACAAGAGGAGGCACGACTCGGTGCGTTGCGAATCCTAAGTTCCATAAAGTCCAAAAAGGCAAACAAGCCCAAGGGATTGATGTTCGCAGAGACGTGACGATCGGGAAAACCAAGATGAGTGCGCTCATTGACACGGGAGCATCCGATCTGTTTATCTTGGAAGAGGCTGCGAAGAAACTCAATCTTGGGTTGAGAAAGGAGCCGGTTGGCTCAAGACGGTGAACTCCAAAGAAGTCCCTACCAATGGGTTGGCTAAGGATGTGGAGTTTCAACTCGGACAATGGAAGAGCAAAGAAAAGATCGAGGTAATTCCACTTGACGACTATGACTTTGTTATCGGTTTAGGATTCCTTGATAGGATAGATGCTCTTATCATCCCATTTGCCGATTGTATTTGTATCTTGGACACACGTTGTCAATGTGTGATCCCGGTCAAACGAGAGTTGGGCGACCAAAAGATAATATCGGCAATGCAAGTTACTAAGGGAGCGAGGAAAGGGGAGGCTACTTTCCTAGCAACCTTGAAAATCGAGGACCCAAAGGGTAAAGGGAGTGATGTCCCGACGGAGGTAACCCAAGTCCTCGATTCCTTCAAGGACGTGATGCCACCTGAACTCCCAAAGAAGCTTCCGCCTCAAAGGGAGGTGGATCATAAGATCGAGCTCGTGTCCGATGCTCGACCACCCGCTATGGCTCCATATCGCATGGCGCCTCCCGAATTGGAAGAACTAAGAAGACAACTCAAGGAGTTGCTCGACGCGGGTACATCCGACCATCGAAGGCTCCGTTTGGCGCCCGGTCCTATTCGGAAGAAGCATGATGGGTCACTCCGGATGTGCATCGACTATCGCGTTGAACAAGTCGACAATCAAGAACAAGTACCCGATCCTCTTATTGCCGATTTGTTCGATCAACTCGGAGAAGCACAATGGTTCACCAAGCTTGATCTTCGATCGGGATACTATCAAGGCGCGGATTGCAAAAGGGGATGAACCCAAGACCGCTTTTTGTGTAACGCGGTATGGATCATATGAGTTCCTCGTCATGCCATTCGCTTGACAAATGCTCCGCCACATTTTGCACGCTCATGAACAAGGTACTCCACCCATTCTTAGATCAATTCGTCGTGGTTTATCTTGATGACATTGTGGTGTATAGCCGGACGCTCGAGGAACACATCGAGCATTTGAAGAGAGTCTTCCAAGTCCTGCGGGAGAACGAAAGTTATATGTCAAGCGGGAGAAATGTGCCTTCGCACAGCAAGAAGTTCCATTCCTGGGGCACATCGTCGGGGGTGGACGTGTGCGGATGGACTCGGCCAAGATCGAGGCCATTGTGAATTGGAAGCCGCCAACCAAGGTGACGGATCTAAGGTCATTCCTTGGCCTCACCAACTACTATCGACGGTTCATCCGAGGATATTCGAGCATCACCGTGCCACTCACGGATATGTTGAAAAGGAGAAGCCGTGGGAGTGGACGACCCGATGCCAAAAGGCGTTTGATCGGTTGAAGCAAAGCATGACCGAGGAGCCGTGCTCGTGCTCCCCGATCATGCCAAACCCTACGAGGTAGAAACCGACGCTTCCGATTTTGCTATTGGTGGTGTTCTTATGCAGGATGGACACCCGGTAGCATTCGAGTCAAGAAAACTGAATGATACCGAACGACGGTATACGGTCCAAGAGAAAGAAATGACCGCGGTGGTTCATTGTCTTCGTACATGGAGGCATTACCTCTTGGGATCCCGGTTCGTCGAAGGACAGACAATGTGGCCACGAGCTACTTCCAAACCCAAAAGAAGTTAAGCCCAAGCAAGCTCGATGGCAAGATTTCTGGCGAAGTTCGATTATGTGCTCGAATACAAGTCGGGAAGGCAAATTCCGCGGGCCGGCGCGCTTAGTCAAGGAGTGAGCTAGCATCGTCAAATGTAAGTCGTCCCAAAAATCCATGGGATGAACGGATCAAGGAGGGACTCCAACACGATCCAACGGCCAAGGCACTCATCGACCATGCTCGGGAGGGCAAAACCCGCAATTTTGGTGTGAAGACAACTTGCTTTACACCAAGGGACGGGCGATTGCACGTGCCACTATATGGGAAGCTACGGAAGGAAATCCTATGGGAGTGTCACGATTCCAAGTGGGCGGGTCATCCGGGAATCCACCGCACTATGGCACTCTTGGAGGATCGTTTTATTGGCCTCACCCACGCCGACGACGTGGAGGCATATGTATGAACATGTCTTGTATGCCAACAAGACAAACTCGAGCAGCGATCGTCGGCGGGGCTTTTAGAGCCACTTCCCATCCGGAGCGCCCATGGGAGAGTGTCTCCATGGACTTCATTGTCAACCGCCAAAATCCGAAGGGTGTCGGACTCTCATGGTCGTGGGTAGATCGGTTTTCCAAGTATGCGACGCTCGTGTTCGCATCAAAAGATTGTCCCGCTGAAGAAGCGCCAAGCTATTCTTGAAGCACGCCGTCAAATATTGGGGAGTGCCGCAAACGATCGTGGAGCGACCGCGACCCTCGATTCACGGGTAGATTCTGGACCGAGCTCTTTAAATTATTAGGGTCGGATCTTAATTTCTCCACGAGTTTGCATCCCCAAACCGATGGACAAACGGAGCGGGTCAATGCACTCTTGGAGTTGTACCTCCGACACTACGTAAGTACGACGCAAGTAAATTGGGCGAAGTTGATCGACGTTGCCCAATTCTCCTACAATCTTCAGAAGAGCGAGTCCACGAACCAAAGTCCCTTTGAAATCATGACGGGACAACAACCACTCACCCCGAGTACGGTTGCAACGGGCTACAAGGGGAGTAGCCCATCCGCTTTCAAGTTTGCCAAGGAGTGGCATGAGCAAGCGGACTTGGCACGAACGTGTCTACACAAGGCCTAAAGGACTTTAGCGCATGAAGAAGTGGGCCGATAAGAAGCGACGGCACGGAGTTCCAAGCCGGGGACTTGGTGTTGGCCAAGCTACACCATGTGGTTCTTCGATACAAGGACGCCCATAAAGGACTTATACGCCGCTACGATGGAAGGGCCATTCCGAAGTGTTACATCGAGTCGGAAAAGTCGCATACATGGACTGTCTGTTTTGTGTCCATTTTCCGGCTATGTCTGGCATCCAATTTTAGCTCTGTGCAAGATATATAGGGGAAGTTACTTACTCTTGGAGACAGGAATAGCATTGGCTCTGTTAGACTATTACGGCTGACAACTTCTATGTTTGGATCATCAAGCTTGCACTATCCGCTTCTGTATATTTTATAAGGCAGGAGAGAAATCAGAGATGCTGAAAGCATCCGCTTATAGAGAAAAAAAATAAGTTTTAGTTCAGTAAACCAATAAAGTCCTAAAACTTGTCAAATCGGTTCAATCGAATCATAAAGTTAATATCATCAAATTTGACTAACGGAAAATGCTAACGTGGCTTATTTTAATATTTTCTCTCTCTTACATGGCTAAAACGATGTCGTTTTGGCCCAAATTTGATTTTTAATACTAATTTTATTTAAATTAAATATAAAAATAATGAAAATTTTAAATTTTAAAAAAAAGGGAGGTGGACAAGCGGGGAGGGAGGGCTTGCCCTCCCCGCCACCGTCGCCGCCTCACCATTGCTGGGAGGGGCCACACTCCCAGAAGAATTCGGAGGGCAAGCCACACTCCGAATGTGGCTCTTAAGTACATTATGTTTTAGAGTGAAATAATTAAGCTAAATTATTCAAAATTCTTCTGATAAATAATCGATTCATGTTATTTAATACATTGTGCTTAAAAGACTATTGGATGTTCAAATTTTTTAGTTAGCTAAAATTTTGAAAAACATATGCGTTGCATGGACATGGAGATCTTGATTCTAAGTTCATTATAATGCCACTTTTCCTTATTTTACCAGAAGAAGATTAAGAAAATTAGCTAATTAGCATGAAATTGGCCATGAATAAATATAGCTAATTTTTCCTATGAAATGCTTCATACAAATTATAGTATGTCCTTGTATTGTTTCTCAACTTATAGCTCTCATTTGATTCAGAAATTAGAGGGCAGCATCTAGGTTCAAATTTAGAACGGGTGTCAAACAAATTTCAGAGCAAAGCCAATAGCCATTCTTTTGAAATGACGGCACAAGTAATCTTTATACTCTCAATACGAGTTCCTCCCTTGCTTTCTTTGATTCAGAATAATCACTTGGACAGTCTACGAAAACGAATTTTGCTGATGGACACAGTCTCAATTTGGCCGTTAGACGGGTTTCATAACTAGGGATCTCTGCACTACTCATTTAAGTCGAAAAATTCCCAGGACAATGCTGCTGCAGATTTGTTTGGACACATAAGAATGCGGCTCATTGAGGAATGGCGAGTAATGGAGAGAGAGCAATCAAGCTTTACAGTGGCGCTAATGGCAGCATCCTCCAGGTCTAATCTAGATATTCTTGTCTCCTCATCAACCCAATCCTTCCTCTAAATACATATGTTGCTGCAGAAAGCTCGCTAGTCTTCATACTCAGTCTCTTCATCGTCATCCTCGTTGTTTTCTGCATATCTCCATCCCTCCACATTCTCTTGGTCCTCTTCCGTTTCTTCACTATCTTCTTCCTCGTTTATGTCTTCTTTAACTGGCCACGGTTTCTTCACCACATTCTAAGCTACGGGAGTAGGTCTGGCGGCACCTTTCCTCTTAGCTGACTTTGCTGGAGGCGTCTTCAAGTTCGGTTTATGTCTGCTTTGTTTCTGGCTACTCCTGTTGGCGCGCTTTCACTGTAACTATCTTGATCACTAGCTTTATCCATTTCGTGATCCACATCGCGCGTGGCATTGTCAGCATTGTCATCAACCATGTAATCGGGATGCTCTCTTCTCAAGTGATGACCCGAGGAGTATTATGCACAATCCGACAATTGTACAGGTGATCATTCCCAGAGGCTCAAACAATCTAATATCAAGGATAATTAGGTATTATTTCACAATAGCTCCCAAATTTGAAAATGTCACAAAATCACTATCCTCAACTCTAATACCGTTGCACAATAGACCCTGAACCCTGAAAAGCTACAGATTAACTCTTGAACTTTGATTTTTGTCGCAATGGCTAATTTTTCTAATCTATATAACCGTTAAGTGTTATTTGAGAAAGGATTAAATTATTTTTCTTGATGAACTTAGCTGAATTATTGTTAACTTCATTAGTCCTACATCCTTTCTATTTTCTTAGCTTCATTCACCATGCAGTAGAGACGATTCCAGTGAAGAAAAATGAGCGAGTCCCATTTTAGGGAACGTTTAATTTGCTATGCAGAGGGAAAAAAATAGTGACAAAAACAAAAACTGAAGCTCAAGTGGATAATATGTAACTTCTCAAAATTTGGTGCTATTGTGCAATGTTGTCAAAGTTCGGGAAAGTAATTTACGAGTGATACATGCAATATGGCTAATTTCCAACGACAAAAAGCATTATTTTCAATGACATGAGCGTTTTCTCTTATCTAGCGCACGTGTATTGATAGATTTTCGTAGTTGCTATAAAATTATTACCGACAATCATTGAAATTCATGACTATGCTAAATCTATACATATACACCACATTGAGTTGAAAACTAGAAATGTAAGAAAGAGGGAAACATATTCAATTGAGAAGAGTAAGTCGACACAACTCTAAAATTGCCATGAGCGTAACATAATCAACCCTATTAACCACGACAAATGACAACACTCAACCATCTGATCCAAACTAACACTGTATTATTTATTGCAACCACCAACAACGGAAATATGAAGATTCTAACATTTTTGCTTCAAGTAGAATTGACATAGAGGTTAGGTATAGAGGGAAGGGGAGGCAACTCTTTAAGAAGGTCGCAGT
Source organism: Syzygium grande (assembly GCA_024733475.1). Lineage (NCBI taxonomy): Eukaryota > Viridiplantae > Streptophyta > Magnoliopsida > Myrtales > Myrtaceae > Syzygium > Syzygium grande. The sequence continues at coordinate 31,156,899 of JAMXDD010000009.1, forward strand.
GTAGCAAATCCAAAGTCTGAAGACTTGACATGAACTGGATTTCTGATGGAAGGCTGGATATACGAGTACCTCGAAGCCTCAGTTTTCTGAGACTACGTAGTGTCCAAATATTGCTCGGAACAACTCCCTCCAAACTCCTACACCAAGAGGCATGTACTTCTTCCAGGTCTCTCCACTCTCCAAGGTCACGAGGAAATTCTCTTATGAAACAAGAATCCATTTTCAGCACTTTCAGATTCCTTAGGTTTTTGGTTGACTCAGGCAATCTCAAAATACCTGTACCCGAGATATCCAACTCTACTAATGAGTATCGCAATTTGCCAATGGATTCCGGAAGCTTTCCTAGCCCATGACAATCCCTCAAAGACAAGCGTTGAAGTCGCCTCAGGTCTCCAATTAATGCGGGGAGTTCAAAAATTTTTGCGTCATCCAAGGCTAGCACTCTAAGAGCTTTAAGTTCACAAACTGAAGTAGGAACAAGAACCAATGAGAAGCAATTAGTAGCACTAAGAATTTGCAGTTGAACCAATTTGCCTATCGATGCAGGAAGTTCTCGTACGGAAGTGCCATCAATCAGGAGCTCTTCCAAAGCATTCATCCCATCCATTTCCACTGGCAACATGCTAAGTTCGGAGCAGAACTTCAAATTCAGGGTAACCAAGAGCTTCAGATCATTAATTGAAGGATCTAAATGAACCAATCGAGAACATCGCTCAAGAATCAGTATCTCCAAATTTGGGTAACAAGAGAAGCTGGGGGTAACTAATAAGTCCGCACAACCGGTAAGATTCAAGACTTTCAAACGCTCCATCTGCAAAACAAGGAAAAAGTTCAGATGGCATAGAACTCTCAATGTACCTAAGGGCCAACACAAACACAACAACAAATGAGCTATAAACTGGCCTTAATTCTTTTCCAACCTCCCCAGGATTCTGTAACCTTACTCCAAGAAAGATCGAGAATAACTAGGTTCTCATTTTTCTAAATGAATGCTGATCGCTTCTTGAGGGCACCCTTGCCAATGAAGCCACCGAACATTCAATAAGGCATCTGCAAATTGTCCACCAACATTGGCGAGACCCAAGCTGAGAATTGTCGTGTTCGGCAGGATCTCAAAGCCTGCCTCATCAGTGTTAAGGTGGTCTATTCCCTGGATGATGAACCACAAAAGTCAAGTAGAGAAATATGTGGAAGTATTCAGACAGTAAAATAATTACAATGGATGCCTAAACTCCCATGAGGTAAAGAAAATGCTTCATCCATGAAAGAAAATCAAAAAACAAATTAAAGCCTAAATGCTCTCTGGCATACTTTTTTTCCCCTTGTTCATGTCCTGGGCTATGGCAGAAATGCACGATCCAACACCTGTTCCTGGATCATGGAAAGCTTTGCGAATAATCTCCCTGGCAAGGCACCTTAGCATGCTGTGCATGCCTACTTTAGTTTCTTCCATTTGTATTAGGGACATATCACGGAGGACCTTGATTTCATCATTAGGACAATCATAATGATGCCACATGCATGAGGCAATCCGAAAATCCACATCAGGGTAAAACATGCAATATCCAGATACATCTGCTTTTGGTTTTGATCTAATGCATCATAAATTATGCTCAGAATCTTTTGGTAATCTTCCTGAAATTGTTGTATGAGATCTTTGAATTTAATCCATTCTCCTAGTCCTTTATCATGCAAAAAGAACCATAAACTTTGAGAAGTAGCGGAAGTCCCTTCGCAGCCTTCACTATTTTGATTGCAATTTGAACATAAGACTGTACTTTCGTCGCTCTCTCCGGCTGCATACTGCCAGAAAAAGTTGAAAGCTAGATTATCATCCATCGGATTAACATCGTAAGCATGAGCCAACCCTCGAGCAACAAGCCCTTTAAGAACTCTACTTTCTTTGGAGGTGACAATTATTCTACTTCCAGGACCAAACCAATCAAGCTTAGCTCCTATAAACTCCTTGAGGAGGGACCCCCTTTCCACATCATCAAGAACAATGAGAACTTTCATATTTTTAAATATTTCTTTCAAAAATCGTACTCCTTTGAAAGCAGAAGCAACCTCATACTCCCTTTTCAAAATATCGAAGATTAACTTGGTTTGAAGATAAGGAACTCCACCAGGTTGCTGCGTTGTTTCTTCAATCTCCACAAGAAAACTGCAAGCGTCAAAGTGAAGGGATATTTTGTCATATACAATCTTGGCGAGCGAGTCTTTCCAATGCCATCTCTCCCATGGATTCCAACAATTCAGACGTCAGATACTTCCAGTTCCAATAATTCCATTATTTTCGATTCTTGGCTGTCTTCATGTTCCTATATAGGTACTTAAGTTTAGGAGATTGTTTAGTTGAAAGAGAAGTGAAAAAAAAATAAAGAGGTACTGTAAGTTCCAGATGATATCACCGTTCTCTGAAACATGTGCTTTGAATGTGCCTGCCAATCAATCGTATGCCTTGCTAGTTGAGATGCTGTAACTAATGTTTAGCTGACAGACTAGATAGGTTGTTGAAGATAACCTCCACTGAAGTTCCTCGAACACAATCATTCACTCCATGCATCTCATTCAAGCTAAAGATGCAATAGTAAACCTACTGTCTCTATTATGGAAAAATCTATTAAGTAAATGTGGCTTACTAAGCATCAAAAGCCTAATCTGACTGACATATCCTGTTTCTTGTCCTTGTAATTTGAAAGGGAAGCACAGAAAGGTGACTACCAATCTTATCAGGGATCATCTCCAAGTCGCCGCAGTGATAAATTCAGTTGGAGTTTACCTTAAGATCTCATTTAGATGTTCAAGATCTATAATGACTAAAATTTAATGCCACAGAAAGAAGAAGAAAGTATAAACATAATTTGAAGCATCCCATCTCACACTGCTTCCGCTGTTAAAATGCTGATCCAATTTGTAGGGTCTTCTAGGATAGACATGTGCTAGAAAAGTCCAGAAAAATCTTATGAAAAATCTAATCCTTGGGCAGCAGTGGAAGTATCTGGAGTCCACTAAAGCTTGTGTAGAAGAATCCAGAAAGAATATCTCTGCAAAATGGCAGAGACTTGCAGAGATATTTGCCTTGTAAGTCGGTTTACAAAGCTCTAATGGTGGAAATCTGCAAGGATAAAAAGAACGGAAGATGTCTCTGACTTGAGCAGAGTTTTTTGTATGTTTAAGTCAGTTGTAAGTCTGTAAAAAGGCTTGGGGTCGTCCAAAGCATATGTACTTAGAAGACCAACCAACTAAGCTCTCCCCCTTCCTTTCGCAGTAACATCTAAATTATAAAAGCTTGTTTTTCCCTTGTTCCAACGTGCTCCTTTGCCGTGAAAGTCCACTCTCATACACATATCTCTTGCTGTTTATTTGCCAAGTTCAACACACACGTACACACTGGTGCATCAACACCAAAAATTAAAATGGTATCAAAGCCTCGTTCGGTTGGTATTGAGCGTTTATCCTAACCACCCTCAACTAAAATCACTCACCTAAGTCTCTGACACCAAAACTATGGCCAATTCTACCTCACCACCCATTCCTAGTTTCAACAAAAATGGCTGACTGTTGGAGCATTAAAATGACTACTTTCCTAAGGGCCCAAGATTTATGGGACTTCATGGAGAAAATCGCTGAAGTGGCACTCCAGTCATCACCGGTCATCCTAATTGGAATACCGCTTTGATCGGAATGACTACATTGGAATTTTACGCAAAATTTTAAGATTAAATTGGCAAAATTGGAAAGTTTATAGCTGAATTGGCATCTATTCAATAAATTTAGGGCCAATTGGATAATTTTTCACCGTTCAAAAGTGCTCTTGAGACACTTTCTATGCAACCAAATGAGGATATTGAAATGTTCAATATATTGACAGCCTTCTAATATTCACAATCAATGCTCAACAAATACTTTGGGACAAGATCCATAAAAATTAGGGATAAGTCTATTGGAAGTCATAAAATTTGTCACAAAAGTACAATTGAGTCCTATAACTTACAAAAACTGCAAGGGAGTCCTAAAAATTGTCAAATTTGTGCAATTGAATCCTTCCATTAACTCCGTCATATTTGACTAACGGAAAATGATAACGTGTCTTTTTTTAATATTTTCTCTCTCTTACGTGGCATTATTTTACTCAAACATGAAATATAAGACTAGAACTACGTCGTTTTGGCCTAAATCCTAATTTTTCAACCAAATATAAATTAAATTAGATTAAAAATCGAAAAAGGTATTTTAGAAAAACAGAAAAAGGGCAAGGAAGGCTGGCCTTCGCCACTGCCACCCCATAATCGCTGAAAAGTGTCGAGGGGGCTGTGCAAGGGCCAGCAACCCTCGCTGAGCACCCTCCAACACTTTCCGGCGATAGTGGGGCAGCGTTGGCGAGGGCTAGCCGCCCTTGCCCTTGCCCTTTATTTTCTTTTTTGTGTTTTTGTAAAAATACCTTCTTATTTTAAATCTAATTTAATTGATATTTTGGTTACAAAATCGGGATTTAGGCCAAAACAACGTCGTTTTAATCTTATATCTCATGTTTTAGTAAGGTCAATGCCACATAGGAGAGAGAAAATATTTTTAAAAAACCACGTTAGCATTTTTCGATAGTCTAATTGGACAGAATTAACGAAAGAACTCGATTGTACCAATTTAACAAGTTTTAAGAGTTGATTGCACTTTTTCTAAGTTTTAAGATTCAATTGCACTTTTGTGACAAGTTTTAAGACTTCCAATATACTTATCCCTAAAAATTAAGTGCAGGCTCTACTTATAGAGGATTGAGAGTTGAGAGACGCTACAAAACCAATTGTCTTATTTAACACTCACTTAATATCACTAATTATCTTCAACACTCCCCGCCTTGAAGTATGTAAACATTTCCAAATCTACTTACATAAGTTTATTATCCCATTTAATTAAGTGGTCTAGTTTAATTGTGTTATAAACAAGTCAAAAGACATCAACTCATTCACGACACGCTTCTTAATTGGGTATAGACTGCTTGACCAATCCATGACACGAATTGCAACTAAGTTTAATCCAAACACACCTATCCTAGTAACATGCACGTGTCGTGCAATTGGGTCAACCCTAGCGGTTGCATAAGGATATGGTGATAGGAAAAAAAGGTGACTTCATTGTTTCAAAAGGCAATTATGGGATTTTGGCTACTACATATGGTTGCATTTCAAACAATGCTTCCATGAGTGAACAATGTGGTTATCGTTTGCCAGAAAAAAACAAAAGCGACAAAGATAATATATAAAAAAAGTTTTAAAAGTAAAGTTTTAGTAAAGTTAGTTTTGATTCATCAACTCTCCTTAACAAAAAATAAAAGGTAGGAGGTATTCTTGAATCACTAATACCGTGAACTTAATACCTACTTTGCCATCAGTTTTGTGTAATAAAGAGAACTTTGTAGTAACATTTCTGTGTGGTGATCTAAAATGACAATTACTATACATCCAGTGTAGAGTGGTCTTAGGCCTCTCTCACTTAGCTCAAAGGGTGAAGCATTCCCTTATACTTATAAACTTGACCACCATCCCCTTCCACAACCGATGTGGGATAACCCTAACAAGCTATTCTACTCAAATGTAACATCAAACTGATAATCGAAGATATGATCTTGGATGAAATAAACAATTGATAATTATAAAGTGCAGAATTGTCCTTGGATCCTTGGTTGATTCTATTCTTGCAAGGGTAATTAGCTATTGAAAAATTGAAGTATATGCAAGCTACTTCAGAGTTCAGACGATGACTTGCATTCCCTGGTAGTTTCAGTTCATGTGTTTGCCTTCTTTTTTCTATTATAGTCTAACTTTACAACAACTGTATAATCATGTAAAAATATTTCGTGGTGATTAGACATTTTATCTATTTGATGTAAAACACACTTAAGCTGAAACTAACTTCCTCAACAGTTACAATCTTTAGGAGAGAGTACTCGAGAAGAGAGGAGAATAGGAGCAAAGAAATATACCGAGGTCCTGTCAGATAACACGGGATTATCACCAGTGGATAGATCTTCAGACACATAATTGTGCTCTATCATCAGCTTAAACAAAATTTCTGCCACGATGGCTGTGATAAGTGCCCCTTCACTGCCAAGGCAGAAAAAACCTCAGTTCCAAACCATTAACAGATGCGATCTAAGGACATACCACCCAACGCACTGCATTATGAAAACGACAATTTGGATGTGCTAAAAGATCATTGATCCTTAACTGCAGAACAAGATTTACCTGATGCAAAGATATATTAAACATACTAAACTGGTGTTTAGTAGTTGCATGAACGAGGGACAATGCCATTGCAGCAAGTATTTGGTCCAATCAATGGATTACATCGGGTGAAAATATCACTCAAGCCCGGGTTGAGTTACAGAATGAAGCGATCATGTGGATGAATAGAATTAATTTCCAAAGACAGTTCACTGAGCCAAATTAAGATATGTTGTGTAAACGGGTCAATTCAAGAGAAGGATTTGGCCTGAAAAAGAAAGAAGGGGGAATTGAAAATTTTAACCCCGTTAATTCCCACAAATGATTTCCTCTTTTTCCTCTGGTTTTGTCCCCATAAAGCTTTGAAACAGGCTCGGTAACGATCATAAACCCAAGCAAGTGAACAGAACAATTTAGAGTACTGCAGAGTCGACCAACAATTGGTTTTTTTTTGCTGGGAAAAGGTTGTTGAGTTCCCTTTTCTGACATTCTCGACACTACCTCGGTCGATTGAGCAAACAAATCAGAAGAAATCTACAAGAAAAGAAGACAGATGTTAACATACCTTTTATATGAACTTAGTTCCCATCCCTTGATTTTACCAGCCTCCACGAGAGCCTTCTTCCACCGCTCGACTTTCTCATCGCCCCAGCTCTGCTTGTGCTTGTACAGGGCGCCTCTGTAGAGTGATGTTGCTTCCAGCTGCACGTCAGACCGTTTCACATCGTAGAAAACGGGCAGGATCTCTTTCTTCCCACCTGATCTAGACGTGTGCTCTATCATGAGTGCGAGCATCTCGAGGCACCAAGGGCTATCAGCGTAGGTTCTCGAAAAGATAGGTATGTAGATGTTGGAGCTGGAGACCAATGGCCATGGCTCTTTGGTTAGGATAGATAGGGTTTCATAATCTCTGAAAGCAAGAATTCCGTCAGCTACCAAGCGGCAATACAGGGAATTCGCGAATCCGACGTTACGATCGGATCTACTGAAACTCAGGAACACATTATCTACTGATAAAGCCTCTGACTCTGTCGGTAATCGATTCAGCCTCGCTGGTTCATCCTCGCCTCTTCCCCCTTTTATGGCAGTACATTCAGCCTTACTTGATCCAGCCGCCGCCTTTACCATATCTTGATTCGGCTTCGCTTCGGATCCTCTGCAACTCAGGGTCGCATCGTAAACTGATTCAGCCTCCAACTCTATCGTTTCTCGATTCAGCCTCGCTGGTTCATCCTCGCCTCTTCCCCCTTTTATGGCAGTACATTCAGCCTTACTTGATCCAGCCGCCGCCTTTACCATATCTTGATTCGGCTTCGCTTCGGATCCTCTGCAACTCAGGAACACATTATCTACTGATAAAGCCTCTGACTCTGTCGGTAATCGATTCAGCCTCGCTGGTTCATCCTCGCCTCTTCCCACTTTTATGGCAGTACATTCAGCCTTACTTGATCCAGCCGCCGCCTCTACCATGTCTTGATTCGGCTTCGCTTTGCCGCTTCCAAAAATTGCGCCAGCGCTTTTATTTAAGGTTGACCAAAGCTTCGCCTTAATCCCACCTCGACTGGGCAGAATTGCCCGTCTACCGCCTTTCTTCCCTGCGGATTCAGCCATACTTGGTGATTCCGCCATCACCTCTCAACTCAATCTCTCGGCGTCCAGTTTTCACTCTGCCTGGGGTTTTAAAGGAAGTCGAGCCAAACCGGTCTGGGTTTGCCTTGCCGGTCGTTCAATCCGAGCTTAAAACAAAACAAATTCCAAAAAAGAATAATTATTATATACAAATGTTCAACAAAAATTACTGAGTATAAAATTCTCAGTCTTGCTGCTGCTCGAGAAAAATTACGGTACACGAGAATAATTACCCATTGATATATTCTTAAATTTTCTAACTCCGGAGTAACGGTACGCTGATTGACGCAAGCCACTAACAATATGGAAAAAAAAAAATTACGACAAATTTAAGTTGCTCTGCTATTTCATTAAAAATCGCAAAGGTATATCACTATATTTAAAAGATAATTACTAACTTATCATTTATAAGGACGTATTGAGGAAAATTGCTAAGTAATAAGTACAGATACAGTCGCTTACAACAATTTATGGTATTTTATTATTCAATTTGTTACTAAGTGTCGCAATTTTTAAATTATGGTTCACACTTTTTCCACCCTATTATTATAATTTAACATATTATCCCTTGCGTGCGTCCCTCTTTTTTTTGTTTGGCTTTCCCCATTCTTCTCCCTCTTATTAACCTAAATTAATACGTATGTGATAAATTTACTTTAAACTGATTTTTTACCACAAAAAATCCTCAAACTGCTTACACATGTGACAAATTTATTCCAAACTAATTTTTGATCATAAAAATTCAAAATTTACCCTCCGTTAAATTGGATTAATACAAAAAAAAATCACAAACTAATACACTTTGTGACAAGCGGTGGGTAAAACTCTAAACTAGTATATCCATTAACCGTCACGTGTCATTTACGTAATGAATTTGATAGTAAAATTTAACGGAAACTAATGAAGAGTAAATTTGTCACAGGTATACTGATTTGGAGTTTTTGAAGGTCAAAAAGTTAATTTTTGGCAAATTTATCACAGATGTATTAGTTTTAGGTTTTTCATTATATTAACCCTTGCTTTTTTTCCGGCTAGATTTCGACCAAGTGATCTGTCTCTTTAGGAAACTCGAAGAGGCGTAGACTAACATTACAAAGATTTCAAGTGAATCACAATAAATTTCAAAATATGCATATATGGACTTCTACGGGATTAATCCCGTTTTTCGTTTTTGTAGGGACCCCTAGAAGCACCCCCAAACATTACAATTTTCCAATCTCCCCATTCAAAGTCAAACCCTAGGCAAAGTCAAGATTTCATAGCTTTGCTCTGTAAGCTCCTTAGATCGGAGCAGATCTGTAACCTGGTCTTTATACTTTTTTTTCTTGAGCTTCTCACTCATAGTCATGGATGTCTGCAAAGATCACTCGCCGCTTCCATCTACTGTATGGCCCAATATTAGCCGCTACGAAGTCTTTCTCAGTTTCAGAGGAGAAGATGTTCGGGGGGGCTTCATCGAATTTCTCTACGAGGGCCTCGCTAATTCAGGGATCTATGCATTTATTGATCATCGTGGGATCGAGATCGGAGAAGAGATCATGCCTAAGATCTTACAAGTGATCAGGCACACCGAGATATGCATTCCCATCTTCTCCAAAGATTTTGCTTCCAGTAAGAGTTGCCTGACAGAGGTGGCGGAAATGGTGGAGTGTCACCGGACAATCATGCCCATTTTCTACGATGTTAGCCCTTCAGTCGTCGGCAAACAGCAGAAGAGTTATCGGCAGTCCCTCTGCAACCATGCGGCCGGGAAGGTGATGTCAGCGACTATAGACAAGTGGAAGGAGGCTCTGCAGAGGGTTTCTGGAATGCTAGGATGGGATTTGGAGAAACTTAAATGCGGGTAAATCAAAATCAAGATTCGATGCTTTTTTCTACTCTTCCAACACAAGTGATCTAGTATAAAATTTAAAAAAAAAAAAAAGTCAATGCTTCTGTTATTTTGCCTGGTGTCTTATTCGACCAGTTGTTCCTTTTCTCATCTTCCTCTTTCCTTCTTTTTTCGTTTGGCAGGGAGAATGAACTTATCAAGAAGGTCGTTTCCACGGTCCGCCAGCTGTTGAAGAAGGATGACTTAGATGTGGCAGAAAATTTAGTGGGGATGGGTCACCTTGTGCAAGAGATGATGGAAAAACTTGGTGTTCACTATGAAAATGGCCAAGTGGTTGAAGGGCAAAGGCTGACTGGAAAACGGGTGGTTGAGATATCGGGCCTTCCAGGAATCGGTAAGTCCACTCTTGCCAAGATTGTCTACAACAAAATCTATCGTCTCTTTGAAGAATGTAGCTTCCTTAAAGTTGAGGAAAGGAGACTCTTGTCTCTCCAAGAAGATTTAATTTGTGACCTCCAAAAGAAAAGATATACACCTAGATCTTCTGCTGAAGGTGCCAAATTTATCAAGTACAAATTTGAAGATCTGAGGGTTCTCATTGTACTTGACGGTGTGAGTGATTTTAAACAAATCCATTCATTAGTCATAGATCCAAGTAAGTTTGGTCCAGGAAGCAGGATCATCGTGATCTCTATGAGACGCAATCTTGTTAGCAAGTATATTCAGGCGCTTGAGACCTCCGGAACAAGCGTTGATGACATCCTCGCTGAAAAATACGAGCTAAAGCAAATGAATGACAACCATGCTTTTCAACTGTTCTGTAAATGTGCTCTTGGAGGAAAACCTCTTCAAGAGGAATTCTCCTCTTGGGCATGGGCCATTAGTTCGGCTGCTGGAGGACTTCCTTTTGTTATTGAAGCTGTCGGTTTATCTTTATACGGAAAGCCCAGAAACTTTTGGGAGGAGGCATTCGATATATTGAGCCGAGAGCCTTTCAATAAGAAAATCAAACGAATTCTGGAGACACAATATGAAGCTTTGGAGGACGATGCCAAAAAGATATTTCTCGACATAGCATTTTTTTTTATGGGAAAGGATATGACAATATCCTCCTACATGTGGGAAGCTTGTAAATACCACCCTTCAACACGGATTGCCGAGCTTCAGGACATGTCTTTGGTAACAACTACAGACAATAATAAATTGTGGATGCATAATCAGGTAATATTCCTCGGGAGGCAGATTGTCAAGGAGGAAAATCCAAGTAAACCTTCCAAACGTAGCAGGCTTTGGAATCAGGAGGATATTGAACGAGTATTGAATGAAGATAAGGTAAATTGAAAAGACAAGAAAAATCTCTCTTTTACTTTGTATAGTGTGTACTTCTTTTGAATACTTAATTCTATTTTAAGAGTTGATTGTGAATGCACTTCTATTTTACTCTTTCTTTTTACCATTTTTCCACGATTGGCAGGTCGCCACGGTTGAAGCCATCAGTGCCACGTTTGACAACCCCCATTTATTTGCTAAACGCAGATTTTTCCATAATTTCTCGAATCTTAGGTATCTTGAAATGAACTGTGCTATTCTTAAGGGACATAAACAGACTGCAAGAAACTTCAGAGAGGATCTTTTCCTTCCATGGTTAAAGTGGCTTGAATGGCAAAGCTGCCTCAATATCTCTATTCTACTTGCTTTAGATCTATCAAACTTGGTCTATCTTAATCTGTCTGGGAGCACCTCCAGAAATTGGCGGTGTTGGAAGCAAATTATAAAGGTATGATGACATACCTGTACATTTTTTAATCCTGTTTAACAATAGCTTGAAGTAAACAAGGAGTTCACATTCTCTTGTTTTGCAGAAGGCCAAAAACTTGAAAGTTTTGATCCTAGAAGGTTGTTGTTGGCTAGCTAAATCTCCAGTTTCCCATGCTCCTGTAAACTTAGAGAGACTAAACCTGGAACGTTGTTCTATATTGCCTCCGCTTGTTATAAGGTCCATTAGCAAGCTAAGGAACTTACTTTCTTTGAATATCAAGTTCTGCAGCTTCGTGCAAGAGTTGCCCAAAGATATGGGTTACTTAGAAGCTTTGAAAGAGCTTTACATCGATGGAACTTCCATTAAAGCCATTGATTTTCCTGAGGGTTCGTATGGGAAGCTCGAAATATTGAGTGCTTGCAACTGTAAATCCTTGTCTCTAGCCAATTCAATTGGTAACTTAAAATCTCTTTTGTACCTAGCATTGGACGATACTGAACTCAGTGAGCTCCCTGATTTTATCGGATCCCTAGAGAATCTTCAGACCCTATCTCTCAGAAACTGCAAGAGCTTGTGGAAACTACCAGATTCCATTGGAGACCTCAAAGAGCTGCAAGTCATGGATCTTTCTGACACGGTAGTCGACAAACTACCTTCCTCTGTCAAGGATTTGAGAAACTTGAAAGTACTAAAGATGGCTCGCACTTTTATAAGAGGATTTCCTGGAGGCATTAAGAATCTAGAGATGTTAGAAGAGATAGATTTCTCGGGCTGCAGAAGCTTGACGGGGGAATGTGACATTACGGGATTATCCTCTTTGCGGGTCTTACTTGTAGAAAATACTGATTATTCTCTGGTGATTGGGACAGATGGTCAACGCTCTTATTTCCCAAACCTCAGACTTCGCATCTTGAAAGATGGAACTACCGAAGGAGCACAACATCGGTTCAACAGATGTGAAACTCCGACCCCGTTCCAGGCTGACGGACCTCACATTAGCATGCCGATGATGAGTCAGGGACCTAGCACGGTGGCGGTTAGACAGAAGGAAAAAAGTTTTCGGTGTATGAGGTTCGGCTGGCTAAAAAGGAAGTCAGCGCTCAAGTCTCTTTGATTCATTTGTAACTGATCAAGCACGTCAACTGATCTTCCTGCAATAAGGGCTGTTAGAGGCATAAACGAATTCGGATTTTCGCTTCTATTCAGAATTTTCGATGTACATTCTTCTTTCTTTTTTTTGGACATCACACTCACGCACTTAGGGTGTTTTTATTTGAGGAAAAGAATTTTTTGCAGATTAGTTTTCTGAATTTTCATGTCTTTGGATTTTTGCGAATGTTTTTGCTTGCTGAAAATGATTAGTCAACGGAAAATCATTTATGATTCAAGATAATATATGTGCTTAAAGTTAGGAAAATGAATTCTCTAACTTGAAAAAGGAAAACATTTTTTTTAGAAAATGATTTTGCTAGAAATATTTTCCTTTATCGGTAATTTTTTTCAAAATAAACATACTCTTATTATTTAATTGCTCTCCAAGACAACTTGAAGGTTGTCAGAATAAATTTTGGTTCATTTCTCGATCCTCTATAGTCTACTCATCGCATAAGCACTGCCATTGGATTCTATTCTCCAATTTGACGAAGTCTATTACTATCAAATTGACATAAATTTATGATTTTCGAATATCAGGTATTTGACCGCAAAAGATTGCTCACTGAGTGGGAATAATCCACGTTAAGATTATGCAAAGACAAATCAAATCATATATAATAAAGTGAACGGCACCGCGGCCCGGGGGGCCGGGGCGTAAGGCAAATAAAAATTAAAATCTTGATTATCCATGCGACCGCTCAACAAAAATTCTTCAAAGATACAATATGTTTATAATTGTTGTCTCACCTAAACTACCAAATGGAAGTGGTTATTACTTGGTTCTCTTTATAATTAATTTAATTTAACTAAATATTAGAACTATACATGTAATGATCTACTTGTAAGTCAGCATACGTGTGTCAATCCAAAGATATCTCCCATGAAATATTGAGTTCGCACCCACAATTGAAAAGAAACCAACTTCCTCACAGTAGTATTATGGTCAATCTAATTAACAAGAGTTTATTGTACTTTATTTTCAAAATCTAAAATGCAATACCCTTAATGATTCTTATTATCAATGGAATATCTACAACAAAATTAATTTGCCAACTATTTTTGACTTCTTAAACCTTCTCTAATGAGATTTTTAGGACTATTTTTTTTATACCTATCGGATTTTCAAAAGAAAATCTGAACAATTAAGTATTTTTAACTATTTCAAGTGCAAAATAATATAAGTTGGATTTATTCATGTAATCTAAGCAATTTTATTTTCAATTGCTCAGTTTTATATTTTTTATTGCTCTAGACTGATATAAAATTGGGTAAAAACAACTAATATTGACTTTAATTGGAACTTGTATCTTAATTATTTATCCTTCATATGTTTTACGTATATCTAAAAGATATGAAAAATTATAATTTATTTATATCATTGTATCTCGTGTATTGCACGGGATATTATAATATTACTGGCTTCTCTATTCACGAATAGCCAGTAAACCTCCCTTCCGTTCTCATCCCGAACTAAAGCACTTGCCCTCAGTTCAACGAGGTTTACCAACACCTTTTGGATGATCTTTTGCGACACATTACACAAACTAATTGGTCTGTAATGGCCTATAGATCGTTTAGGGTTTAGGAATAAGAGCTGCATACGTCTGCGCCAAATCAGCAAATCTGGTGGAACTTTGTCCTATATAAAATGCCACGCCTACCATGTTGACTTTGTCATCTCCAACCAAACCACAACCCAGGATTTCTTGTAATTTAAAAGACCCCATTTGCTCAATGATTGCTTGTAAAATAAGCCAAGATTGATTATCCTATAAGCAAGCTTCCAAGGATTGACAATTTCATAATATATGCGAGGTGCGTTACATGACAATTATTAATAACAAATACCGAAGAAAAAAAATATTTAAATTGATCAAAAGAATTCTACATCAAAGAAGGGGTCGATTGTTTTATGAATTAACCAAAAATGGTCATTGGTTCTCAAAAAAGACAAATAAGGAAATTGTTTTGGAATGACGGAAAGAAGTATGGGTGGAGATTAGGTAAACAATAATGGCGCTGTCAAAAGCCACCACTTTGCAACATTATTTTGGGCAAGACACCTTACAGGATTGCCCTAGTATGTACAGACGAATCAAGCCAAGAGCATATTGGTCTACTGATATCTCCCTAGTTCAAGTCCTCTTTGAGGCTTTGAATCACGTTACTTGGATTAAAGCTATGAAAATTTATAATTTTATTCTAGGAATAAGAACCGCATACGTATGTGCCAAATCCGATGGAGTTTGTCCTGTTTAAAAAGCTACGCCGACCATGTTGACTACGTCATCTTCGACTACATCCCAGAATTTCTTGTTAAATATAGCTTGAAAACAAATACCTAAGAAAATTACCAAAACTTAGAAAAACATAATCAATAGATATATTAGTATATAATAGAAAGACAGAACTAACTTCGCATCTGTTGCATGGACATGGAGATCTGGAAAATTACCAAAAATTTAACGTTGTAAATCTATTATCCATATTTTATCACCTAATAAGACAAGGAGAATTATCAAAGAAGTCCTAAACTTATTGCACTTATACCAATTCAGTCTTAAACCTTAATTGAGTCCTAAATCTTTTGATAAATTGTCAATTTAGTCCTATTAGTCAAATTTGGTTGAAAGTTGCTAACGTGAACACCGGCCTTCTTACATGATACGTCGGGACTAATGTGAATAATTTTTACAATTTTTTAAAAAATTCTAATTTTTTTCATTTTCCTTCTTCCTCCACCTATCATTGGGGCTTGGCAACAACCAGCGAGCTCGAGCCTCGCGAGCCTCGCAAGCCTCACACTGGCGATGCTCGATCTGTTGAGATTGAGTAGGCTCCACCTCGTGAGATTCGAAGAGTCTCGAGCTCCCTTGGATTTGGCGAGGTGGAGCCCCACCTGAGGCTGGCGAGGCTCGGCCTTGCGCGTTCGATCCAGAGGAGGACAAGCCTACCTCGTTGATCTCGGTGAGCTCAAGCCTCACCTGGGGAGCGCAAACCTCACCGGTTAGCCTCACCTGTGGCCAGTCACCAAGGGTCGATGACTAGTGGAGGAAGAAGGAAAATGAAAAAGAAATTAAAAATAATTAAAAATTTTGATTTTTTTAAATATTGTAAAGATTGTCCAAGTCAACACCAAGCGTGCCATGTAGGACAATCAACATCCACATCTGCAATTTCTACTCAAATTTGAGTGGAATGATTAAATTGGCAAATTGTTAAAAGGTTTATGACTTAATTGGCACAAGTACAATAGGTTTAAGAATTTTTTGGTAATTTTCCCAACAAAATATGAAGTAACTCTTTATAAGATAATAAAAAGAAACTAATATTCAAGTGCTTATTGATTCCAAGATTAGCCAGTCAGCAGAGTGATTTTCTCCCCGAAAATTATGTTGCATTTTAAACTCAAAGTAAGAGTACAACAATCTTATGATATCTTTAAGCAAAATAAGACCAGCATAATCAATCATAAGCTCTGGAATAACAAGATCAATGATGGCTTTAGAATCAATCTCAATAATGATCTTATAAAATCAAGTTGTTTTGCGAACTTGAGTGGAGAGTTGGCAGGTAAGTGTTGTTGTGCATTTGGTATTAGTGTTAAATAGGCGATATTTAAGACTAGTTTTGTCTTAATATAATCCTAGATCAATATAAGAGAATAAAATCTAGCTGTCGTTTCAATTTTTGTCAATTTTAAAATTAAAGGGACAAAAATTATTCAAAGATATAATATGTCTATTATTCTTGTCGCACCTAAACTACCAAATGAAAGTGGTTATTACTTGGTTCTCTTTATAATTAATTTAATTCAACTAAATATGAAAACTATACGTGTATAATCTACTTATAAGTCGGTATACGTGTGTCAGTCAAAAGATATCTCCCATGAAAAATTGAGTTCACACGCACAATAAAAAAGAAACTTTCTCACAGTAGTATACGGTCGATCTAATTAACAAGAGTTTAGTGTACTATATTTTCAGAATCTAATATGCAATATACTTAAGGATTCTTATAATCAATGGAATATATGCAACAGAATTCATATGCTGACTTTTTTTTACTTTTTTAATCTTCTAGATGAGATATTTAGGACTGTATTTTTGTTGTTGTTGATAATTTGACTCACATATATTTATGATACGTTGTTGGTATATACCTATTGGATTTTTAGAAGAAAATTTGAACAATTAACTATTCACTACAAAAAACTTGTTTTTTGCGACGAAATTTGCGACGGAAATTTCGGAAAAATCCGTCGCAAATCGAATTTGCGACGGAAAAAATTCCGTCGCTACTAGGGCGTCGCAAATTTTTGCAACGGAAAATTCAAAAATTCATCGCAAAATTGCGACGGACCAGATCCGTCGCAAATATTCCGTCGCAAATTTGCAACGAACTCAATTCGTCGCAAAATCCGTCGCAAATTTGCGACAAACTCAATCAGTCACAAAATTCTTCGCAAAATTCGTCGCAAATTTGCGACGAATCAATACGTCGCAAAATTCGTCGCAAATTTGCAAAGAATCAATCCGTCGCAAATTTCGTCGCAAATTTGCGACGAACTCAATCTGTCGTAAAATTCGTCGCAAAAATCCGTCGCAAATTTCGTCGCAAATTTGCGACGAACTATGTCCGTCGCAAAATTCGTCGCAAATTTGCGATGAACTCTATCCGTCGCGAAATTCGTTGCAAATTTCGTTGCAAAATTCGTCTCAAAATCGTCGGAAAATTCGTCGCGAATTTCGTCGGAAAATTTGTCGCGAATTTCATCACAACTTAGCGACAAACTTTAATAATAGCAAAATTTGGCTTAAAATATTCGTCACTATTTTTACATCATTTCGGCCATAAATTATTGTCCATATCAATCAAAGGAGACAATGACATATAATTGAAACAGAAAAACGAACAAATCATAAATTCTGACAAACCAGCCACAATGACATATAATTGAAACAAATAACTGAAGGAAAGTTATAGAGTCTGACATAATGCTATTTGATATCCAATCTTACAATACATTCAAAACATAAACTAAGAGACGGGATAACCATAGAAGACGAAAAAAAATCATACAGAAGAAGACGCGGCTTTGGTACGACGGCAGGACACCAAAAGTAGTCACCTTTGTCGAGATCTGAGGAAATGTCGATACATAAATCAGTCCAGAATATAAAAACAGCGTTTAAGCATGGATGTGGAACTAGGTATAAAATAACAAAAATACGTTTCTGAACGAACATAAATGTTCTTACATATGAATATGAGTGAAATTATGAAAAACCAAGATTATGAAGCAAGCTTACCCAAAATTTTAACTAGAGAGACTGGAGAAAATCATCATCATCATCATCATCATCATCATCAGCATTCTCGGCATCAATGTGTTGGTCATCATTGTGCCCATCACCTATTGGATTGGCTGGAGGTACAGGAGGCCCGTCATTGCGCTAGAGGTTAAGGTGTTGTATAACGATTCTCATTTGTTCTTCCAAGTTAAGTATTCGTTCATCCTTCTTAACAAGTAAATTATTCAGACGATCCACTTCTTGGGTCAAATGCTCCTCTGTGCGTGACTTCCTTCGACCAATCCCAGCGGATGATGAACTTCCAGGACTATTCGGCATGTACATCCTTGACAACGATCCCAGCCCAAATATTTTCCCTTTTTTTCGCCCCCACATTGCCTCCATCCATAATGCCATATTATCAACTGGTGGCGGGACTCAGGACAATCATCACTACCACTAGCACTACTCAGTAAAAGATCATCATATTTTTCCTACATTAACAATGTAGATGAAAATAAAATCACTATATATATATATATATATATATATATATATATACCATAAATATTGAAAGCATTCACGGTTTTCATTATAGTTTACATATAAGCCAAAGTATAACCTTACATACCTTAACAGCTTTTGCTCGATCGTCAGTCCATGTCTTATTTTTCTTTTGAAATGTGTGTTCAAATGTAGCTGCAAATGTCGGTTCAGTCCCCAATTCATGTGCCTACAAAATGTAAACTTGAGTAATTGAATTGAATTAAATTAACTTATAACTCATTTAACAGACTTACCAGTCGTTTGCGATGCTCCGCAATGTTGATAGAGCCCCCAGCATATGTGGCTAACCCATCACTAGAACTAGAAGAGCGATTTTTCTTCTTCTGCTCACAGAGTTGCCGACTCTGTTCAGATGCCCAAAATGTGTTAATTGCCACCCAATTGTCAGCCGTAAAGAAAGACGACTTCGCTTGCCTGCTCTTCGCTCTATTCATGACATTTCGCATAAAATTACTTATTTTCTTATCGAAAATTCTTCTCACTTCATTGTCTTCCGCTTCCTCCCACTTGAACTTCCGTTGCAATGAATAAAAACACAAATTGAAAATTATTATGATGATCACATATCCATAACCATGCACCAGACACATATAGACAAATTTTGTAAAGTTCATGTCGGGGAAAATATCTGGTCCTTTAGGTATCGAAAACTACAGAGTTGTTCTGGTCCCTTTACATCATTCTTGACTATCAATATACTACACTAAACTTAATTAGTGAGAAAATAAAATATGTAGAACTTACCTTGAACTCATTCCACCACATTTCTTTCACTTCTTGTGGAACACTTCTGTAATTAATATACTCTCATATCCAAAAGTTTCTTACTATTTTGTTCAATTCCCTCACAACAGTCGTAGCATCCGTGAATCTGCATTCATACGAATATTGTGCAATATGGATAATTCAGTTGACATCAATATCTAAAGCCCTAAATATGACATATACTAAAATAAAAATGAAGCACTTACGAATCTCCAAATGGGCATATGAAGAATCGGTTATCTTCTTGACTCTGTTTCCGTCAATATTCGATTATTCCGCCGAATAATGGGGTGGAACGGAAGGAGAGGGAGCTAAAGGAGATTGAACTGGAGAATGTTCAGTTCGTATGTGGTCAAGTCCCATAACATATTGTTGAGTGTGGGAGGAAGGGCCAACGTGCCCATATTGTGATGGACCATATTGTGGTTGACGGTTAGATGCCGGGACAGGAGAAGAGGAAGGGGACGGGGACGGGGACGAAGACGAGGAAGAGCCTTGTCTTCTAGGCATGTGACCTCCACGTTTAAACTGACAAGTAGGAAGGTTATGCGAATATGTAAAGAACTATTGACACGTATTACGAACACATAATGATGTACATGACGAAGCTTACCATTTTGATGGAAAGACTGAGAAAATGTTTCCTTGAAATGAGCCAATGTCAAGTGTTTATGACGTGCAATTTCCTACAAACAAATATACTATGAATCCCATTCATTTTGATATGAAACATCAATGTATGAGCACGATATGGGTGGCCACAGGTATCAAACATCACTATATGAATCGCATGCATTTTGATTAAATTTATTTTATCACGTACAAAAATTTAAATTTCACTGAAAGTGGGTGGCCACAAATATTCTAAGTCATTCTGTAAAGTTTTGTAAGAAATAAATTATTATTATTGTTAAAATTTTTTGGGACATAAAAAAAAATTTCACTAGAAGTTGGTGGCCACCGATATTCTAAAACATTCTGTAAAGTTTTGAAATTTTGAAATTTTAAGAATTTTAAAATTATTATTTTTAATATAAATTTTTTTCCGTGAAAAAAAAATTCCATACTAAAATTGGGTGGCCACAGGTAGTCTAAGCTATTAGGTAAAGTTTCCCAAATTTTAGTCCTTCTTTATTTTAATAATTTTTAGGGCACGTTAAAAAAAAAATTAAATATAACTAACGATGGGTGGTACCAGGTATTATAAGCCACTCCGTGAAGTTTTGAAAATTTTTAAATTCTAATTTTTTTTCCATCTAAAGAAATTTAAATTTCACTTTGCAAGTAGATGGCCACATGTTTTCTAGGCAATTCTGTGCATTTTTGAAATTTTATATTTTTGTAATTTTTCTTCACCAAAAAAAAATTTCCCTCACAATGGGTGACCACATTTATGTTAAGCCATTTTATCAGGTTATGGAAATTTTAAATTTTTTAATAATTTTTTCCCCGGAACGTTAAAAAATCTTAATTTCACTGAAAATGGGTGGGCACTATTAATTTTTGCAATTTTGTGATATTATGAAATTTTAGTTTGTTAAAAATTTTAAAAAACTTTTACGATCAAATTTCATATTTGTTGTCAACATATACCATTTTTTTTTAATTTTCTATAATTTTTCATGATTTTTTATAGAATTGTTTAATTTTCAAGCATTTTCTGTGAAAACGCTTAATCAATCATCCTATCGTCATTTAACGCTTAATCATCCACATAATAAACAAATTAACCATTTGCCCATCGATCAAAGCCACATGCAATACTAAAATCAACCCGTAATTTAGCCAATGAAAACTAATCCTAAATAATCCCTAAACAAGTCCGACTAATTACCTAATTATACTAACTAGGGGTTAGAGAGTTGGCTTACTTGGTTCAAGGACAACAAAGACGGGCGGGGCTGCTGACGAGGGGCGGCGACGGGGACGGCGGGCGGCAACGGGCGACAGATCTCGAAAAATTTTGGGCAGATCTAAGTCGGGGAAGGGGGCGTCGGGGAAGGAAGGAAGAGGAAAATCGGGTGCAAATCTCGAAAATTTGCGATGGAAATTCTATGTCCGTCGCAAATTTGCGACGGACATTAGATTTGTCGCAAATATTTCACCAACAAAAATTTGCGACGGACCTAGCACACCGTCGCAAATTTGCGACGGACATTCGAGGTCCGTTGTCAATTTGCGACGGACATTCGAGGTCTGTCGCAAATTTTCAATACTAAAAAATTTTACGACGGAAATAAAAAATCCGTCGCAAATTTTGAGCGGAAAAATTCCCTCGTAAAATTTGCGACGGACAATTTTAGTCCGTCGCAAATTTCGAACGGTCCAAATTCTCTCGCAAATTTGCAATGGACAGGTTGTGTCCGTCGCAAATTTGCGACGGACAATTCTAGTCCGTTGCAAATTTGCGACGGATAGATTGAGTCCGTCGCAAATTTCGAACGATTCAAATTTGCGACGGACAGGCTGTGTCCGTCGCAAATTTGCGACGGACATGCCGTGTCCGTCACAAATTTGCGACGAAGGCTGTGTCTGTTGCAATTTTGCGACGGTCAGTTTTTAGTCCGTCGCAAAATTTGCGACGGTCAGGTTTGAGTTTTGTGACGGATAAAAATTTGCAAAATTTGCAACGGACAGGTCTGAATTCGTCGCAAATTTCGACCGGTAAATATTCCCTAGCAAAATTTGCAACAGATAAGTCTGAGTCCGTCGTAAATTTTGAACGGTAGAAAATCCATAGCAAAATTTGCGACGGACCAGTATATTCCGTCGAAAATTTGCGACGGACAGGTTTTGAGTCCGTCGCAATTTTGCACATACTAAATGATCGTTGTAAATTTGTGACGTCTTTTTTCTGTCAAAAATTTAGCATCTCATTGATTTGGGTCCTAAATTTGCTACGTCTTTTTTTCATTCCAAAATTTTGGCATCTCAAATTTTGCAATGGAATTTAGAATATCGGAAATGTTACAGCATGTTAATAATATTTGACTTGTCAGCATTTAGGGACAAAATTTCGGACGATAAAATAAAATAGAAAGAATAATCGACAATAACAATAATAAAAAAGCACAATAACAATAATAACAAGAACAATAATGATAACAACCAAAATAGCACTTGTAGCATTAATAATTACACATCTGTAGTGTTTTGTGACAAAAATTTTAATCTTCGTCTTCGTCTTCGTCCTCGTCTTCGTCATATGTCTGAAAATCAGATTCAGAACATTCTTGTACATTTAATTTGCAAATTTCAGTTAGATCCACATCTATCATTGCTTCACACGGATCTCGTAAAGTTGGTATGTTATATTCCTCAATTTCAACCGTGTTACACACTCCTCTTGTTGGTAGGCTCTATCCTTCCAGTGTTCCTCGATTTTCCTCCGTGCTTTGATTTTACATACAGCCCACCAATCAGATTTGTCACGTTTCAAACTAGAATATGATGCATAACATACTTGAATTGCTTGTTGTGCCAAGATAAATTGTTCATACTTCATATACCTTTTCTTGTGATTTATTTTAACCAAATTGAACTTCGTATGCACCTTCATTCCTTTGACGGGGTCGAACTACGTGCACTTAAATATCACAACCCGCATCATTAATGGTCCAGAGTACTCTATCTCTATGATTTCATCCAACTAGTCATAAAAATCATCTTTCCAACTGTCACCATTGGATGACCGAACAGACACACCACTATTCATTGTGGATTTTCCCATTCCATATTCTTGAGTATGAAAATTATATCCATTTATGAAATATGCTGGCCAACTTCCGAACTTTTAACTATGGACCCCATGACAGATAATATAGCAATCATTGCCTTCCAAATTCATCATAATTACTGTGAACCTAAAGTTACACATGCAAAGTCAATAATATATATTTTACTAAATGATGTATATAATTTGAATAACTTGGTTTTGATCCATAGGCAACTTACATATGTCTTGAACCATGCTGCAAATTATTCATCGCACAAACGGTCAAACTCATTTGGTTGTAGTCCAAACATTGAAGTTTGGAAAATCCTAATATTAAAAACCATATCATTATTAGCAAATATTTGACACGCAAAACATATATTTGCAAATTTACACTTACTTGAAGTATGGCTCGACTTACGGGCAGTTCAATAAAATCTAAGTATGGGCTGCATGAAATTCTTCACCGATAAATAACGAACCGACACGCGCCCGCTTGGTCGACCCAGATAATTGAAAATAGAGAATGCCGTGCAATTGGGATCAATGGGGTCCTCATCATTTCTGCCTGCTCTCTGGCTCTTGCACTGAACGTGCGGCTCAAAATAGTATGATGCAAATGTTGTCACTTCTTCCACAATATATGCATTACAAATTAAAGCTTCAACATGTGTCTTATTCTTCACTTTTTTCTTCAAATAATATAAGAATCTAGTTGAAATAGAAAGAAGCTTATCGGAACATATTATATGATAAACTAATTTGAACTGTATTATAAAAAAAAACATTACCTCTCAAATGGATACATCCATCGAAATTGGACGGGACCTGCAACTTTGGCCTCATAAGGCAAGTGAACTAAGAGATGCTCCATCGAATCAAAAAACGCTAGAGGAAATATCCTTTCTAAGTTGCAAAGAATAATTGGAATATCTTTCTTTAGTTTTTCCATGTGCGATGCTTTTAACACTGTCGAGCAAATATCATGGAGGAAATTGCTTAATTCTATAATGGCGTCCCATACAAAGTTCGGTAGAACTTCCTTCAAAGCTATTGGAATTAGTCTTTCCATCAGGATGTGACAATCATGACTCTTCAAACCTGTCAACTTGCATTCATTCAAATGAACACATCTCCCGAGGTTCAAAGCATATCCATCAGGAAACCACACAGATTTCAACCATTGACAAACAACTCGCCTCTGCTCCTTATCCAATGTATAAACTGCTTTCGGTTTTGGTCCCCTGATGCTTCATCCACAGCTAGTATTGGCCGATCGCAAATATCTCTCATATCTTTTCTTGCGTTCAAGTTGTCTTTTGTTTTTCCGGCGACATCCATCACAGTATTTATGACATTATCGAAAACATTCTTTTCTATGTGCATGACGTCAAGATTATAATGAATAAGATGGGCCTTCCAATATGGTAGATTCCAAAATATACTGCGTTTTGTCTACTTATGTGTACTTCCGTACGCAAAAGTCGTGCTGTGCGTGTTCTCAACAACAGTTGGAAAGTCCTGCACACGCTCCCAAATTTGATCGCCGGTCAACCTCAATGGTGGACGCGTTCTTTCAGTCCTATTCTTGGTGAGTTCTTTCTT
The DNA here is from genome assembly GCA_024733475.1 of Syzygium grande. Taxonomy (NCBI): domain Eukaryota; kingdom Viridiplantae; phylum Streptophyta; class Magnoliopsida; order Myrtales; family Myrtaceae; genus Syzygium; species Syzygium grande. The sequence continues at coordinate 31,181,446 of JAMXDD010000009.1, forward strand.
ATTCCTTCTGAAAGGATGACTTGGCGGTAAAAATTGTCTGTGACAATCAAAATAGCTAGGCTTCTTTCCATGTTTTAATCTAAATGACTTTGACCTCTCCAAACATATCGGACATCCTAAGATCCCAGCTGTACTCCATTCAGATAACATTCCGTAAGCTGGAAAGTCATTTATCATCCGAAGAAGGGCAGCCTTCATTCCAAATGTTTGATCGGTTGAAACGTCATACGTAGGGACACCTTCAACCCATAGCCGTTGTAACTCCTCAATCAATGGTTGCATATAAACATCTATCAACTTTTTCGGATTTTGCGGCCCTATCACGATCAATGTCAAAAACATATAAGGTGTCTTCATGCACATACGGTGGAAGATTGTACGGCGTTAAGATAAGCGGCCAGCATGAATAACTTTTTCCTGTTTTTCCCAAAGCGGAGCAAATCCATCGGCACATAGACCTAACCTGATGTTCCAAGGCTCCATTGCAAACTCGGGGTATGTTCTACCAAAATGTTGCCATGCCTCCGCATCCGAAGGATAACACATTAGACTCTCTTCTGTTTCATGATTTGCATGCCAAGTCATGTATTCAAGTGATGGCTTTAGACGATAAAGCCTTTGCAAACGGGGATTAACGGCAGATAAAACATTTGCTTGCATGGTCTACGCTTCGATTACGACCCGACCTCCTATTAATCTTGTACCTAGGTTGGCTACAGAATTTGCAAGATTCTGCATTTTCATCATCTCTCCAATATATCATACAATCCATACTACATACATCAATTCTTACAATCGGAAGACCTAAGTTATCCACTAGCTTTTTCATATCATAAAAATCACTTGGCATGTTGTTATCACGAGGCAATGATTCCCGCATTACTTCAACAAAAGAGTTGAAGCAATCCGCAGACACATTATGCTCTGCCTTGATATTTAATAGTCGGGTTGTCACCGATAACTTAGTGTGGTCCTCACAACCTGCCCATAGAGGTTCATCTGCTGCTTTCAACACATCCCATAACTGATTAGATTGAAAAGTTTCATTATACACATTCTCCTCAAAACCCGTTACTCCTATATCTTTCAATTGTGAAGCATGACTAGTACCCACTTGTTCACGTGTAGGAGTAAAACTAGTACTTGCATGATTTGATTCTGTGACAAAATTATAACTAGCTGCATCAATCACCATCCTCTCGTATGGGTTCAATTGCTCATAATAGCCACATTCTTCCCTAACTGAAAATTGGTCACTTCTTCCATATCCTTCATCAGATATAAATGGTTCACCATGGGAAGTCCAATTATAATAGTTCGGAGTAAACCCTAATCTAGTAAGGTGTTCTCTAACTTGATCACACACAAGAAATTTACCATTACAGCACTTTTTGCACAGACACCTTAACTTATTTCCATCCATAAACTCATATTTATTACTAGCAAAGTCTAAAAATAGTTCCAATCCAGTACGAAACTCATCTGTCAATCCTTGACGTCCAGGTAAGTTCTTATTATACATCCAAGCCCTTTCTCTTTGCATTGTGTCTGTATTAAAATAAAAAATTCTGGTAAAATATTTAAAATATCATATCTATTGTTCTTAATTAAAACTATAAAATTTTGGAAATTATAATTTTTGTTATTCACGCAACAATTAATATGAAATTGCAAAAATAGAAAAAATTACAATGTAAAGAAGACTTACCTAAATATTTGACTGAAAGATCGGTAGGACAAAGTGATCAATTTGATGAGAATTGCAAGGTCCACTTGGATTGCGAGACCTTCAATTAGGCACAAACCCAAAAAAGAATAATCACATAAGAATCAATATTTTTTAATAATTTTTAATGTACGATGGAAACGGAATTCATCCCTCGCAAATTTGCGACGAATAAATGAAAATTCCGTCGCAAATTTGCTACGGATACTAGTTTCCGTCGCAAATTTACGACGGAAATTCTTCTCCGTCGGAAATTTGCGACGGATAACAATTTGCGACGAAAATTAGTATCCGTCGCAAATTTGCGACGGAATTTTCATTTATTCGTCGCAAATTTGCGACGGATACCTCATTCCGTTGCAAAACGGCGTGGCTGTTCGGCTCATCCGAAGGCCGGCGAGGTGTCACCGGTCGCCGGTCATTAAACCGGTGATGCAGATACGGAAAAAAACAAACATAAACATATATTAAAAAAAAATTACAATGCAACGACGAATAGTCATGAAGCTAGCAATTTTGCACTTACCGGTACAAAAGTTTCACCGAGATTAATACGTGCATGCGCGGATTTTGCTAATTTCAGATATATGAAAGAGGGAGAAAAGCAACAGAGAGCGAGAGACAGAGAGAGAGAGATAGTGATTGCAGGTCACGGATTGATAAACTACGAATTTGCGACGGACGCGTGTTTTCGTCGCAAATTTGCAACGGAAAATCGAGTTTTTTTGTAGTGATTTTTAACTCTTTCAAGTGCGAAATGATATAAGTAAGTTAGATTTTTATTCAAGTGCGATATAAAATAGAAAAGCCAGTAAACCACCTTCCGTCCTCCTCCCAAAATAAACCTCTTGCGCACAATTCGACAAGGTTTGCCGGCACCTTTGAGAGGACCTTTTTTGAACACATTACACACACCAATTGGTATGTGTTGGCCTATAGATTTTCTAGGAAGAAGAACCGCGGACGTATGTGCCAAATTCGATGGAGTTTGTCCTGTTTGAAGAGCCATACTTACCATGTTGGTTGTCTTTGACATGCAGAGGAAGCTGAACTTAAGAGTGCACTGCCAAAAGGCAACGCTGTAGTTATTGGAGAATGACTTTCCGGCGTGTACTCATCACTGATAATGATACAAGATTTAGTGATCGGCCGTCGATTATTTTGCTTGACAGATCCATTTTTATTGAATGAGTATATGTTTAACCCTGCTAATGCTCAGTTGATCATCATTATTTTCTGGATTCGAAATTATTTTGTTTTATTTTGAGATTTGCTCTGCTTCGATTTTCTTTGCCATGAAAGTCATTATACTTTTCATGTATTCTTTTGAACAATGAATACAAATTTCTTGCAACCGCAAAAAAAAGAAAAAAAAAAACCACATTTTAGAATATCTTGTAAAATACAGCTTGAAAACCATCCGGCCAGTGATTTAAAAGACCCCATTTGCTTAATGATTGCTCAAAAAAAAAGCCACGATATATTATATTAAAGGCAAACTACGAAGAGGGTCGACAATTTTATATTATTTATGAGTTGGGCAACATGAGAATTGATAACAAAAAATCATTACCAAAGAATAAAATATTTAAAATGACGGAAAGAAGTATGGGTCGGAGATAAGGTACACAATAATGGCGCTTTTGAAAGGCACCGCTTTGCAACATTATTTTAGGCAAGACACCTTTCAAGATTGCCCTAGTACTTACAGACCAATCAAGCCAAGAACATGTTGGTCTAGTGGTATCTCCCCAGTTCAAGTCCTCTAGGAAGCTTTGACTCATGTTACTCGGATTAAAGGTGTGAAAATTTATAATTTTATTCGAGGAATAAGAACCGCATACGTCTGTGCCAAATCCGATGGAGTTTGTCCTTTTTAAAAAGCCACGCCGACCATGTTCACTACGTCATCTCCAACAACATCCCAGAATTTCTTGTTAAGTATTACTCGAAAACCATCCATCCCGTGATCCAAAAGACCCCCATTTGCTCAATAATTGCTTGTAAAGTCAGCCATAGGTTGTATTAAAAGCAAACCACCAAGGATTGATGAGGATCAACAATAATTGACAATTTCATAATATTTATGAGTTGTGCAACGTGGGAATTAATAATGAAAAAAGACCATTACCGAAGGAAAAATATTTAAAATGACCAAAAAAAGTCTATGTCATGGGTCTATTGTTTTATTAATTAATTAGGGCTAATACCTTGAAAACTCCAAATATGTACATTTAAGATAAATTTATCTCAAACTAATTTTTTTGCCACAAAAAATCCTAAACCGGAACACCCGTCAACTACTACATGTCATCCAACTTGACAATTTGACTATAAAATTTAACTGAAACTAATGGATAGCAAATTTGTTAATCATGTGCCATCCAACTCGGTAATTTAACTATAAAATTTAACGAAAACTAACGGAGAGTAAATTTATCACGTGTATACCGGTTTGGAGTTTTATCCCTCCGTTTGTCACATGTTTATCAATTTGTGATTTTTCGTGATATTAAAATAATTTAACGGGAGGTAAATTTATCATAAGTGTATCAATTTATAATTTTTAGTCGAAAGATTAGTTCGGGATAAGTTTGTTATAAATTTACCGGTTTAGAGTTTTTTGTGGCATTAGCTGTGTTAATTAATAAAAAGTTACCATTGGTCATCAAAAAGAGAAATAATTTAGAAAAAATTATCACTACCGAAGGAAAATGTTTTAAAATGACCAAACCAAGTCTGCGTCAGATTGCGTAAATTACTCTTCTCAATTATTGCACTGTTTTTTTTCGGCCTAAATTATTGCACTTTTGGAAGCCACCATTTGGCAGCATTATCTAGCGCAAACTACTTTCCAAGATTCTAGAGTGGTGGAAGACGAAACATGTTAGGTCTAGCGGTCTCTGCACTGTCCAAGTCCTCTCGGACGTGCTGAGCGAGGAGCGGAACACGCTGACACTTGGATGCTGCTTTCATTCATCGTCCTTATAACTGTTCATTCATCACGTGATATTTGTACTCATTTGTGGAATTTGTGGTTCATCCTTATCATTTCGGACACAGTAGACTCCAACTTTTCCAAACCTAATGAAAATATGTGTTGCCCATTCCTCCATTATTTGTGTACCCCCTCCACTTTTATGTGGGGCCATAGACAATGGTGGAGCAGATTTGAGCGAGGCACGGAAGACGCTGACACTTGGATGCTGCTTTCATTTCTCGTCTTTATAACTGTTTATCATCATGTGATGTTTGTACTCGTTTGTGGAATTTGTAGTTCATCTTTATCATTTCATATACAATGGACTCCAACTTTTTCAAACCTAATGGATATGTGTGGTCCATTGCTCCATTATTTGAGCGAGGCGCGGAAGACGCTAACACTTGGATGCTGCTTTCATTTCTCTCGTCCTTATAACTGTTCATCATCATGTGATGTTTATACTCGTTCGTGAAATTTGTGGTTCATCTTTATCATTTCATATAGAATGGATTCCACTTTTCCAAACCTGGTGAATATGTGTGGTCCATTCCTCCATTATAGGTGTACCTCCTCCCACTTTTACGTGGGCTATCGACAATGGTGGAGCAGATTTGAGCGAGGCGCGAAAGACGCTGACACTTGGATGCTGCTTTTCATTTCTTGTCCTTATAACTGTTCACATCATGTTTGTACTCGTTTGTGGAATTTGTAGTTCTTCTTTATAATTTCATACACAGTGGACTCTAACTTTTCCAAACCTAATGAATATGCGTGGTCCTTTCCTCTATTATTTGTGTACCTCCTCCACTTTTATGTGGGGTTATCGACAATGATGAAACAGATTTAATCGATCTAATCATACTTTAAAAGCTCGATTATTGGATGACGATCCTATCAAGGATCGATTCGACATGTCTTTTTTGTTAGTGCGTAGACATATACAAAATCATGTCTGTGTTGGAGTAGCATCACATCACTCATCGGGGAGAGAGCCGATCCCAAAACACGTGGAGCATGAGATGGACCCCCGAAATAAATGAACCAAGATGGGGCTCGCAAGTCATGCGTGTGACTTGCGTTGCGTTGCGTTGCTGAGGATCAACAATAATTGACAATTTCATAATATTTATGAGTTGTGCAACGTAGGAATTAATAAAAAAAATGACCATTACCGAAGGAAAAATATTTAAAATGACCACAAAAAGTCTATGTCATGGGTCTATTGTTTTATTAATTAATTATGATTAATACCATGAAAACTCCAAATAGGTACACTTATGATAAATTTACCTCAAACTAATTTTTTTGCCACAAAAAATCTCAAACTAGTATACATGTCAATTACCACGTGTCATCCAACTCGGCAATTTGATTGTAAAATTTAACGGAAACTAATAGAGAATAAATTTGTCAACCACGTACCATCCAACTCGGCAATTTAACTAAACGGAGTGTAAATTTGCCACAGATGTACCCGGTTTAAATTGTCCATCCGTTTGTCACAGGTTTACTAATTTGTGATTTTTCATGATATTAATTCAATTTAACGGAAGGTAAATTTGTCATAAATATACCAATTTAGAGTTTTTGATCAAAAGATTAGCACGAAATAAATTTATCACAAATTTATCAATTTGAAATTTTTCGTAGTATTAACTTTATTAATTAATAAAAAGTTACCATTGGTCATCAGAAAAGAGAAATAATTAAGAGAAAACGACCACTGCCGAAGGAAAATGTTTTAAAATGACCAAACCAAGTCTGCTGGGTAAATTATTCTTTTCAATTATTGCATTTTTTTTTTCATTCAAAATTATTGTACTTTTGAAAGCCACCATTTGGCAGCATTATCTAACGCAAACTACTTTCCAAGATTCCAGAGTAGTTGAATACGAAACATTGTTAGGTCTAGTGGTCTCTCCACTTGCCAAGTCCTCTTTGACGTGCTGAGCGAGGTGCGGAAGACGCTGACACTTGGATGCTGCTTTCATTTGCCGTCCTTATAACTGTTCATCATCATGTCATGTTTGCACTCACTTGTGGAATTTGTGGTTCATCTTTATCATTTCGTACAGAGTGGGACTCAGTCCACTGCAACTTTTCCAAACCTAATGAATATGTGTGGTCCACTCCTCCATCATTTGTGTACCTCCTCCACTTTTACGTGGGGCTATCGACAACGATGAAGCAGATTTGATCGAAAGATGACGACCCTACGAAGGATCGATTCGACATGTCTCCCCTGTTAGTGCAGGAACGTATACAAGATCATGTCTAAGATCAGTATAGCATCACATCATTCATCAACGAGAGAGCCGACCTCAAAACGCGTGAAGGACGAAGTGGACCCCGGAAATAAATGAACCAAGAGGGGGCTCGTAAGTCATGCGTGTCGCTTGCGTTGTGATGCATTGCTTGACCTTGACCTTGATTTATTCATTGCCAAATTCATGCTCATTAACCAATTTTCTCAATCTTCTTCTGGACGATAAAAAATTCACCATTGTCCAATAAAAAATATTTAAAATGACCAAAAGAAGTCTATGTCACAGAGTGGGTGAATTGTTTTATGAATTGATAAAATATTGATCATCCAAAAATAAAAATAATTAAAAAGTTACTACTATCTAAAAAAATATTTTAAAATGACCAAACGCAGAGTGCATCAGAGAGAGTGGGTAAACTATTTTTTTTTTTCCAATTCTTGCGCTTTTGAAAGCCACAGCTTTGCAGCATTATCTTATGCAAGGCATCTTACAACCGAGTACTTAGAGACGAAACAAGCCGAGAACATACTTGTCCAATGGCATCTCCCCTGTTCAAGTCTTCTCGGAGGTTTTGAATCGTGTTACTTAGTTTGGGTTGGATTGGATAGGGCTAAGCCGGGCGAGTGACTCATCTAAGTCAGAAATCCTTAAACTTATTCCAACTATTTATGTGCTTGTGCACTCCGCTTCGGCCCTAAAGTAGATTATATTTCAAAGTGATACGTTTTAGCTATATTTATGTAAAATTCTTCTAATTAGAGATCGATTTAGTTTAAGCAACATATTGTGCTTAAAGGACAATTCACTGTGCAAATATTTTTGGCTTACTAAAATTTTGAAAAACATATGCGTTGCATGGACATGGAGATCTCGATTCTAAGTCCATTATAATGGGAGTTTTCCTCATGTTTCCAGAAGAAGATTGAGAAAATTGGTTAATGAGCACGAATTTGGCAATGAATACATATACCTAATTTTGTCCATGAAATGCTTACTATAGATAATAGCATGCACGATGTATTGTTTTTCAACTTATGGTTCTTGGAGAGTGCCATAACCCTAGCTTTCATTTGATTCAGAACCTAGAGGGTTGTATCTGGGTCCGGAGTTTAGAACCGCTTTCAAACAAGTTTCGGAGTAGAGCAAATACCCATTCTTTTTTGAAATGATAGCACCATTCATGAACCTAGATAGACACGATGTCCAAGTTTAACCAGTCGATGGATGCATAATGCCAATGCCAAGCCAACAGGCTTTGACGGTCATCATTCACTCACTCACTCCACACTGTTTGGGAGGCGTGGAAGACGCTGACACTGGCACGCACCTACACAGGAGGAAGAAGACGAAGTGAGAGCCACGAGCTCTCCTCCCCACCACCTTCCCTCTTTCCCCAAAAAAGATGCTCTCTTTTGTCCCCTCCTTTTTTTTCCCTTATGCTGACAGGACGAAGTGAGAGCCACGAGCTCTCCTCCCCCACCACCTTCCCTCTTTCCCAAACGAGATGCTCTCTTTTGTCCCCTCCTTTTTTTTCCCTTATGCTGACAGGACGAAGTGAGAGCCACGAGCTCTCCTCCCCACCACCTTCCCTCTTTCGCAAAAAAGATGCTCTCTTTTGTCCCCTCCTTTTTTTCCCTTATGCTGACAGGTTCTCGCAAATTTTGGCTGAAAGATAACATATTTTTATGAGGCGTGCGACACGTGAATTAATAAAAATATCACCATTATCAAAGATAAATTATTTAAAATGACGAAAAGAAGTCTTTATTGGAAAATGGGTGAATTTTTTATAAATCAGTTAAAACAATGAACACTATTCAGAGAAAAAATGTTTTAGAATGACCAAATGAAGTCTGCCTCGAAGATTGGGTAAAATTATTCTCTCATTATTGCACTTTTGAAAGCCATTATTTTGCGGCATTATATTAGGCAAGACACCTTACAAGATTGCCCTATAGTATTTGAAGACGAAACAAGTCAAGAACATGTTGATCTAGTGGTATCTTCCCGGTCCAAGTCCTCTAGGAGGTTTCAAATCATTTTAGTTGGCTTGGGTCGTGATGGGCTGGGCTAGGCAATGGACTCATCTCATGTAGCAAATCAAAATGGTAATATAAGCAAGAAGCCCAAAAACTTACTCTTATGCCCCACGCTCCGCTCTCAAGTAGATTATATTTTAAAGTGAAAATTTTTAATTAAATTATGCAATATTCTTCTAGTTAGAAGTAGATTTATTTTATTTCGTATGTTGTCCTTAAAAGACAATTCAATTTTCAAAAAACTTGTGCATTGCATGGACATGGAGATCTTGATTCAAAGTCGATTATAATGTGAATTTTTCTTATTTCACAATAAGATTAAGAAAATTAGTTTTTCTTTGTCGAAATTTTAAGAAAAATAGTTAATCGGCATGAATTTGGCAATAATTTTGTCTATGAAATCGCTTCCTATAAATAATAGTATGTCCTTCCTTGTATTGTTTTTCAACTTGTGGTTCTTGAACCCTAGCTTTCATTTGATTCAGAACCTAGAGGACTTCATCCAGGTTCAAAGTTTAGAACTGGTGTCAAACAAATTTCAGAGGAGAGCAAATACCCATTCTTTTTTAAAAATTGCACCGGTATTCCCTATACTCTCGATACAAAATCCTCCCTTGCTTCATTTAATTCGATATCTGTTTCTCACTTAATTGATGAATTTTTCTGATCAAGGTGACTTTCATTGTTTAGGTTCACGAGTGATGCTTATATCTTTTATAATTTATGAACTTATGTCTTGCAAATGATAGGGATTAGATGTGTAATAACTTTTAAAAGAGGCATAGCATGGTATGATATTTATTAAGAAAAAGTGTTTAGAGCGTATCTGTGACATAAAGTTGGAACAGGCTTTTACTATCCTTTTGGTTATTTGAATTGATGTAGTAAAGCATTTCTTAGAAAGTTCATGAGTTGATTATTTGCGAAAAGGACCACCTGCCTGAGTGGTGCTGCTAGAGCGCGCACTCTTCCTCTCGCAAAAGGTTGAGTGTTGAATCTCGGCCCGCATGGTGACTTAACGGTGGCATGTGTGTGTGGTGGCTAATGCGTGTTGCCTCAGGGGTTTACTCCCGGTGTGTAAATTTGTCGGGGGGTTCCCAGGTTACAAAAAAAAAAAAAAGATTATTTGCGAAAAGGTTTAAGAAATGCTAGATAAAATATATCCCACTCTATGAATTCAATTGTGAAAGGTTATATATTTTGGTTTGTGAATTCGATTTATGAATTGTTTATAGATTGTTTCTATGCATACCAACCTACACCAAAGAGGGAATATTCTTAACACAGGATGTTAAGCATAGCCGTAGCTTGATATTGAGCAATATATTAATCAATAGACTAGATCATTGGTGTTTGTTTTAATATTATTAATCGAATGAGTATTTCTGAGATGTATAAAGCTTTGTTGAAGTGATATAACTGATTTTTTTATCCTGTACGTATGCTGATTTGGAGAAATGTGTTTATGGTACTATTTGCAAATATGCATAATGGATGCTCAATCTGCTTAGAAAAGATTTTCACCACTCATTGAGCGATAGTTTGCTCATACCATTTATCTCAATTTCTTTTTCAAATTCTACGGTTACCGGAGAAAAGGACAAGAGACGTAGCAACTTGGGATTTTTAGGAGTTGGATTTTGGTATAAGTAGAGATAGTTTATTATTGGGTTTAGTTTGCTAGTCACTGGAGATGTACATATTCTTTTAGGTGGACTTTAAAACTCTGATCTTATCACTAGCTTGCTATTTTATCGGATAAATATACGTTGTTGACAGATAAATGACAGTTATGTGTACGAGACTGTCATTTGGATAGGACGGCCTCATCATTTTCCCTATACTTGGGGAGTGACACCCTTCTCAATCATCCATGGTTTATTTATTAAAGGTGAGAATGGTTCCATGATAGAATCGAAAAGCACCACCAGTCCGATTTCAGATTCTAGGGTATACAAGATAGGTTCCAAAAATTAGGGAACCTATTCGAACGGGCAAGTTCCAAAGGAACAAATCTTTGTGTTTTTCTTATTTTATGTCTTTGCGCAATTTTGCGCCGTTCTGAGTGTGTAATCTGAAATCACTAGTAGGAGTTTTTATTTCCGGCGATATCCATGACTGAGATTTTTACTTTGTTAATATTTCATATTTTTCGTGTAGCTAAATATGATATGATGATTCATTGTAATCGTCCTGGGTAGACCCTAGAATCTATGACAGGGTAGATTCTAGGTTCCTAGGTATGCAAAATTGATTTTAGGTTCCAAAAATTAGGATGCATATTCCAACGAGTGGGTTCCAGATTCAAAATGGAATTTAGACGGATGTTGAAACTGCTCACCCCTACTATTCATAGGATAAGCATTGCCATTGGTTTCTATTCTCCAATTTGCCGAAGTCGACTATTATCACGCTTATTTATAATTTTCCACTATCAGAAATTTGACCACAGAACGTTCGCTCGCCGAGTAGGAATTGTCCAGGTTAAGAATATGCGTAGACAATAAATTAAAATTTACGAGAATTCGATTAGTACATGGATGACGTGACTTAACCCACAATATATTCATTTTTTAGTCTTTTATATTTTCATTTTGGTGGAGATTTTTTTTTTGTCAGAACTTTGGTGGAGAGTTGACGGGGAAGTTGTTTTTGTTTGTTTTTTTCTTTTTGGTATTAGAGATAATAGGTGATTTTAAGACTGGTTTTGTCTTAGAATAATCCTTGGCCAACGGTAGAGAATAGTCTTTGTATTGTTCTTTTTTTAGTAAATTTCAATACTATAATTAAATTTTTTGAATTCGGCCATTCAACAAAAAAACTTCAAAGGTATAATATGTCCGTGAATGTTGTCGCACTTAAAATACTAAAAAGTGGCAATTTGCTTTTTCAAATAAACTTGAAAGTGATTATTACTTGTTTTCTCTCAATAATTTTTTTAATTTAACTAAATATGAAAACTATATATATGTAATTATCTGATTATAGATCGATATGTGTTAGCTCATTCAAAAGTATTTCCTGTATGAAAGTTTGAGTTTACACTCAAAATAGAAAAGAATCTAACTTTCTGTCAGTAGTATTATGGTTGATTTAACTAACAAAAGTTTAGTGTACTTTATTTTTAAAATTTTAAACGCAATTCCCTCAATGTGCTGGGCAGGGGACTTATCTCATCCAGCGAATGAACAGGGTAATTTAGGCTAGATACTTATTCCAACTACTAAAATGCCCGCACGCTCCGTTTGTGGCTCTTAAGTAAATTATGTTTTAAAGTGAAATATTTGAGTTAAATTATGCAAAATTCTTCTGATTAGCAGTCGATTCAAGTTATTTAATACATTGAGCTTAAAAGACAATTGGACGTTCAAATTTTTTAGTTTGCTAAAACTTTGAAAAACATGTGCGTTGCATGGACATGGAGGTTTCGATTCTAAGTTCATTATAATGCGAATTTTCCTTATTTTACCAAAAGAAGATTAAGAAAATTAGTTAATTAACATGAATCTGGCCATGAATAAATAATATTATGTCCTTGTGTCGTTTCTCAACTTACAGTTCTTGGAAGAGTACCACAACCCTAGCTTTCATTTGATTCAGAACTTAGAGGGCCGTATTTTCAAATTTAAGAACCGGTGTCGAACAAATTTCAGAGTAGAGCAAATTTCTTTTATTGAAATGATAGCACCATTATTCCCTATACTCTCAATACGAAATCCACCCTTGCTTTCGTTTAATTCAGAACTACCCCTTGGACCGTCTACAAAAACGATTTTTGCTGATGGACATAAGCTCAGTTTGGCCATTAGATGATCTATAACTATCCATTTAAGTCGAAAAATTCCAACGACAATGCTGCTGCAGATTTGTTTTGACACATGAATGCGGCTCATTGAGGAACCGCGAGTAATGGAGAGAAAGAGCAATCAAGCTTCACAGTGGAGCTAATGGCAGCATCCTCCAGGTCTAATCTTGATATCCTTGTCCCTTCATCAACCCAATCCTTCCTCTTAAATACATATGTTGCTGCAGATAGCTAGCTAGTCTTCATACTCGGTCTCTTCATCGTCATCCTCGTTGTTTTCTGCATATCTCCATCCCTCCACATTCTCTTGGTCCTCTTCTGTCTCTTCACTATCTTCTTCCTCGTATATATCTTCTTTAACTGGCCACGGTTTCTTCACCACATTCAACGCTACGGGAGTAGGGCTGGCGGCACCCTTCCTCTTAGCGGACTTTGCTGGGGGTGTCTTCAAGTTCGGTTTCTGTCTGCTTTGTTTCTGGCTTTTCCCATTGGCACGCTTTCTGCTGTAGTTATCTTGATCACTAGCTTCGTCCATTTCATGATCTGCATTGCGTGTGGCATTCTCAGCATTCTCATCAGCCATGTACTCGGGATGCTCTCTTCTCAAGTGAAGTTTGAGCTTGTACTCATGAATATAAGCCTTGTCACACGTTTCATACGGACAAGCATAAGGGCGGTCAGATGATGCCGATCCATAAGCTCCACTGGAAGGCTTAGAAGCCTTAGTAGTGATCTTCTCTGGAGGTGGTGTGTACTTCGTCACCTCAACTGCCGCATTCTGTGGAATTAGGTAGAAAGTCAAAGTCACAGATTCAAAGTCAATTAAATCAATGACAGTCAGAACTAAAATAGCCCCTAGCATGTAATCAAAACTTAGATTTCCCAATGTTTCCAAGTTGACCGATATTTATCGGAAAAATGAAGAACTCCCACTTTGCAAGTTAATTTCCTTTTGAATCGTGCTTAACTAATCAACTTAGCGACTCAGGCAATAATCATGTATCACACATGGCGTAGAAACTGAAAATCATAATGTGGAACCCAATCTCAAACTGCTCAGATGCCTGGCTCCCCAAGCATCCTTCATTTCAGTAGTAACACAATATTAAGAAAGCAAGACCAACCTTTTCATGCTGCGATGCAATGTGGTTCTTAAGCTTGTACTCGTGAGCATATCTCTTTCCACAATCCGAGTATGGGCAAATATGATAGTTCTCTTGAGAGTGTGTTTTCATGTGGGACCTCAGGTTGAAATCCAGGGAAAATGCCTGAAATAACAAGTGAACTGTCAAATAACAAGTGGTCCAAACAAATAATAACCACAAGCATATGTGGCATGTCCAGAATAGGTAGATTGAATTACAGCATGTTGTTTATCACATCCACCAGTGTGCTAATTATTCATGTCAACAGGTCAATATCCTGTATGAAAAATTAGCCTTTCTTATGCCGATTACTCACAAAATTCTTAGGTGTTAAATGTCTTTTGGTTTTAAGTACTAAATTATTATCTGTAACCAATTATGATCTTAATCCTCACAATCAGATCAGTCAAACTTATGATGTAGAAAGGAAAGCAAGAAAGGAATTAGAGTCGTAGTGAATAAGTTAGGAAAGCGGACTACAAAATATATGAGCACTTACTATACTAAAAAGAGTATTTAAATTAAAAAAAAAATCTACTTTTCATCCTTGTAACTTCATGCTTTCTCTAATCAATTCCCTGCACTTTTAATTTGTTTAATCTAGTCCTTCCGCTTCTACTTTCATAAATTATCTAATGAAATTCCTCTGACACCACATTCGGCCAAATCCAACTGACGTGGCCATCAAACAACTTTGTAGTGTGACGTGGACAAAATCTTACCAATGTGGATATCCACGCGGTTGTCCACATGGGCTAAACTTTATCCACATCATACCCTGACATTGTTTACATTGGTTAAATTTTTCCACACACGTATACACACTGTCATCATTAAATGAACATGTTAGTTGAATTAGATTGGATTCGGTGTCAGGAGACTTGATTAGAAATTTTGTGATGGTAGATTTTAACTTAACAAATTAGATATCCAGAGACTTGATTAGAAAACACGTCAAAGTACAAGAGCGAAAAATTGCTTAAAATAATTCGTGCATATTGATATAATAACAAACCAACCTCAATATGATTGTCAACTTCTACTTTTTTGGGTCAGGCGATTCTCAACAAGTAATGGAAAGAGGATTAAACTATCTTAGAGAAGTAAAAATCTCTTTACTCAGTCTTAGCCCTATAGAATTCTAGTCAGGACCTGGTTGGGAACTACAATTCTGGCTACACCACTATAGAAAATTGAGACACCATCTCATACAAAAAATAAATGCCAACAAGTGAATAAAGATAAACCAACCCAGCAAAGCCTAGAAATTAGATTCAGGGGGGCAGATTGATTGACCACCTTACCACAGCCTTCATAAGGACATACAAAATCTCTTTCCCCAGTGTGAATAAGAAAGTGCCTTTTTAATTTCGAACTATCCAAAAATTTCTGCAATACAAGCAAAGGAACAATCAGCATGCAGTGCATACCTAAAGAGACAAAAAAGGAAAATAACTTTTGACCACAAAACAAAACACAAACAACTACCAACAAACACTCCGTCTAAAACTTTGAGAGTTCATTAGCAATTGATAAGGATATGCTGCAAGGCTGGCAGAGAAACAATTTTCATATTTTGTAAGTTCAGGTAGAAGATACAATCCATAAACTTAAATTACTGGGTAAAGAGAGAAAACATCAATATAAGGCCAAACAAACCCAGGAACAAGTGATGTTGGATACTTTAACCCCAAAGAACCGCAAAGGGAATGGACAAACAGGGAATAAGACAGAAAAGCTGCACGTGAACTGAAATTTAACTCAAAAACAAAAAATTATTAAGTGAAGGGAGACCAACCCAAAAACCAGATGCTGGAAACTAGTTGCTAACCTATCTCTAGTCCGCTACCAGTCACAGTTAGCATTGGTGGTCGCTGACCAGTGGCTGATCTTTGCTCTGGTCAGCAACCAACGAAAGGGTGCCATTTTTGTGCATGCGCGCGCATGTGAGAGAGAGAGAGACAGAGAGACAGAGACAGAGAGAGCTAGTGGACAGCTGGACATCCCTGGCAAGGTCCATCAGACACGACCTAAGAGTTAGTAAAATGGTAAAACTGATCAATTGACAATTGACTGAAGGCCCCTCGGCACTCAGACAAAAATCACATGCATCAATCTTACACATTAGTCATAAACCCCGAATATCAGGCATTTGGATCCATAGATGACATTTGATTTCAAACAAGTAGTTTAAACCTATTTACCACCAAGCCAACCAGAACTATGACTGCGGATTGATCTTCCAATGCACCTATGTGGTAATATCAACAAGTAAGCTTAAAGTTGTTGATAAAAATTAAATAAACAGCAGACAGGGCAAGCCCCAGGTTTTTTTTTATTTTTTAAGTAATCTCCATAAGGCCATGTATAAACTAAAGTTGAGAGCCATTAAAATTAGTAAAATGCATGCTGGCAATTGAAACAAAAACTATGAGAGAAGTCACATCGTAATTGCTTAAAATATTATCCAAGCCATTCTGCAGTCACCACCATATGGTTAAAATATCACACAATATTATTGACTGTCCCTGAAAAGACAATAAAATCTAAGATAACAGCTAGACATTAGCTAAATAGAGGAAAGCAATAACAACATTGAGATGATATAAGATGATCAAGCACAAAACACAAGGCATGCTACCTTTCCGCATCCCTCATAGTGACACACATACTGTCTTTCTCCATGGATGTGAGAATGCTTTCTCAAAGCACCAGCATCAATAAAGGTTTTTCCACATCCTTCATAGCTGCAAAGGAAAAGGACTTCAGTAGTTGGCTCTGGCTCTGGTTCTGGCTCCTTTGGCTCCTTTTCCTTCTCATTCAAGGCCTTCAATGTGCTCTCTACATGTGAGACATAAAGAAACTTGAGCCCATGCTTAAAAGTTCTTTTCGTTCTTTTTTTGTAAGTAATGGTAATGCAAAAAAAAAAGAAACGATTTCAGAATAAGGAGGTATACTTAAGCTACACAAAGAGAAATAAAGAAGGAAACACAAGTGAAAAAGAGAAAGGAGAGGAACACTCTAATTAGAGAGTATATAATCAATGCAGAGTTTTGATGAACTTCAAATTGTCTAATGAAATTCGAGCATAAAACTAGAGCTCCAAAAACTTCCCATTGATTTAATAATGGCCCCATTTCCAAGAACTTCCCTAAAGTAGCTATCCAAAAAACAGACAAGCTTTAGTTGCAAATAAACCACCTGCTTCCAGATCCAATTGCCATGGATGGCTTATCAGCAAAGAGATTCGTCTAGTAATGCTCAATTGAAAATTCATGAGTTTCTTTCCCCATCTTCCAGTAAACCACACAAAAAAAAAAAAAGGCATATTCTCATTCAAGAACTCTACAAGGTAACTCCACAGTTACCATCACGACAGCCTCCATGAAACTAAGCCAGCTTATAGGAGTAAACAAACCGGACTTAACTACTGGTTACTATGATATTGGAGAAAATTTTCAACTACATTAACATTTAAATGCAAATAGCAAATCTCGTTGAACCAACATGTACCCTGCAAAGAATCTTCAGTGAAGAAAATTGAATATTCACGTACACCTATTCTTCCAGTTACTTGGAGCCAGCTTGGTCCTTTTACGCCTCATCTGAATTAGTGATTTCCCCAAACATCCCATGTTTCTGCCTACCTTTTGACAAAGGAGTTTTAATTCGCTTTTGGCTTTCCACATTAAACATGACACTTCTTTTGTACACTTAACACCCACAATTTCTAGAAAAATATAAATATTAACATTTAAAATCACCTCAAATTTCTATAACATAAAAAAAAATTACTTTCAACAGGTCAGGAAATTCAATATGGCTTATTGAATGCCTTAAAACTATTAAGAAAGCCAATCCCACTGCCATTCCAAATTATAACGGGTTAATAAAAAAAATTCAGACATTAAAAGTTTCAAATGAAGTGCAAGTCACCTGAAACCCATTTCAAGAGATAGCACTTCCCGCCAGTCGCTACAACATCTTGTGGCACCCTAAGAAGAAATGCACTACGTCATATATAAAGCTCAATTCACACAATAAGGTGGTAAAATGCAGCACTCAGAACCATCAAAATACAATAAAAGGGCACAAAAAGAAAAAGCCTTCAATTTTCGTCAAAAAAACTTGTGGTACTAAACTCAATCCACCCACCGCCTACCACGTGATTAACAGTTAGAAATTTGTAAAAGGAATCCCTCATAAAACAAGCAAACTCGAGAAGCCAAGCTTAATAAGAATCCAATTAGACACTTCTAATGCTATGACTCTCAATGCCAACAGGTTAAGCCTTCTGCAAACATCAGATATAACCAACACAGAATTACAACCGGGGAAAAAGATGTCCAAGTAACAGATGTATTCTGATACAGCCATTTGATGTTAAAATTGGCAAACGCAAGCATGCACACATACACATCCGCGAGGATTGAAACGTATAGCATAAAAAAGATTCAATCCGATGATGAACGCCTGGACTGGATAGAATTACAAAAGCACTTTCGTCCAGTGGCATGAAAATCCCTGCAGGACTTTAAAAACCTCCATTCCCCCAAAAGTCGCAAGTCAACAAACCCATACGTGAAAACAAACTTATATCAACAGTTTAGCAAAATGCAGAGCAATGATCCAAACTCAATCATGTAGAATGTTCGACAACTCAAATAATCATATGCATAATCTACATAAAGCGAGCAATATAGTCCTCAGCCATTAAACGTTGCAAAAGAGAGCTCTTTCCAACTCTCTCTCGCCAAATTGCACGACAAATTCCCCCGGCCCGAACAATCATTCCCAAGTCACGGAAGCAACAACTAAAATTCCAAAATTTTTTCACCTGCCACCTCACTCAGATTGACCCAAGGAACTCGAGATTCATGCTCACTACACGCCCTATCTAACGAAATCGACGATTCGACAATACCGCACGAGATTTACCGCCAAAATTCCTACTACGAGTACGCAGAACAGCACAAATCCCAAATCCTCCTTCCAGGCGGCACAATCCGAGCGACCAAAAAAAAAAATCACAAATCGGGCCTCAAAAACCCCCCGGATCGATTGAAAAGAGAGCGCCCAAATCATCAAACGACGACAGAGCGCGAGAAGGAGAGAGAGTATACCATTGCTTGACCCACTTGACGGCGGGGGTGGTCTTGGCCTTGAGGAAGGGGCGCCGGTCGAAGATGCTGTTGTGGGCGTAATGGGACTCCATCCTCGGATTGCGCTCGCTCCGTCGCTTCGCTACACCTCCATATCACCCAATCAAAATCCGAGCAGTTCAAGAACTAGGGTTTCGGGAGAAAATCGCGATCGGGACGACGACGACATCGACGCGAATTAAGGGAAGAGATAGATAGAGAGAGAGAGAGAGAAAGAGAGAGAGACTGTCGGAAAGCTTAAGGTTGGTTTGTTCACCGGAGGAGTCCGTAACCATTGAAATTGTGAAATTTAAATAGTTAATATGCGATTGAGTTATATATTTTTTGAATTAGTGGACAAGTGGTTTGTATTTTTTGCGGGGAAAAGATATTGCAGGTGCCATAACTTTCGTTCAATTTATGCCGGAAATTATTGGCGAATCATTTTAGTGTTACTGTCAACTTCGATTTGGGATACCGGAAATACGACGTTGTAATATTTTACCATTTTTTCCGACGGACGAAGTTGCCAGAAATCTAGCCAAAATTCAATGGAAAAAGCCCTAAAATCATGTCGCTGCGCATGAAAAGCCCTGGATTTAACGGGAATTCGAGGATAGATCGTTCAATTTCTCCCTTTGCTCCAAACCCTAATTCAGACTGATGATTTAAGGGCAAAATTAAGAGCTGAATCTAGTAATGGAGAAGAGAATAACCACAAGCGGCTCAAGTTCGTGCCAACAAAGCCAAGAAGAAAGTAGAGTATTACCGCCAAATCACTCACCTTTTCCCTGTTGCGGCATTCCAACCTCTAACATCATGCCCTAATTTTTTTTTCCTTCAAGCGCCGAGCCTTAATTTTTTTTTCCTTGCGCCGATTGAGTGAGTGAGTAAGAGAGGATGCCGTCGATTGATTGAGTCACTAGTGAGAGAGAGAGGCACAAGACGAAAGCAGGGGCAGGAGAGCGCAAAACAAATGACAAGAGAGAGATTCCCAATCAACACAGAGAGGGAGATTCCAAGTCTCTACAGAGAGAGGGATTTGTCTTAATGACAGAGATATTCCATTTGAGGGGTGCGACGTCGTTTCGTTATAGAAAGGTCACTCGTCTTCCATGTCGGATATTTTTTTTTCATAAAAACCACAAAAATACATAGGTGATCGTTTTTTTTCCGATTTGATACTTAAATGATCTGGCGAAAAGTTTTGATACTAGAGTGAGCATCGTCCGAATGTTATGACACTTCTAGTGTCATTTTCCCTTTTTCTAACTATTTCGATAATTTCGACGGGTGATGATAGTTTAATTTACATTAATAAAGGATTCGAACAAAATAATGAATGATAGGAAAAACATGGACATTTTCGTAAATATGCGTACGACGCCAAATTCGACAACTTGCTTTATAGGATAGAAAGATAAGTAGGTAGATAATGTCTAAATTTTCCGATTCCATTAAAGGCCACCTTGGGACATTAATTATTCCGTTCACATGCGTTGGTGGCATTGGTGGCCTAAGGTTATTTTGAACGGGAGATCCGTGATTTAACAAGAACTCGGTTGATGCAACATCGAGTACAGAGATTTCGAAAAATTGTTGTTTACTAGCCATAATAGCTATTAACTCCGTGTAGAAAATCTTGGTGAGTTTAGTGAGATGATGCAACTAATCGTCGGTGAAGTTTGGATCCTAAGTAAGAAAGATTGTGCTCGTGGATGATGTCACTGATGTTCATTTGGCAAAACACTGGGGGGAAATGACTCGTTTCATTTCCCCATAGTTGATTGGCTTAAAACGTATTTGCTCAAAGCAAATAGCGTTTGGTTAGTAATTTTTGATTAGGAATTTGATTGTCCGCCATCATCGACCGGCCTCGCATGACCTCCGGCGGAGCTTCACCGGCGACCCGGATCTACAACCTCGGAGGAGATGAGCAGCGGCCAGGCAAGGGCAAGACCGGAATCTGAAAAAAAAAAAATTTGTGGCCGGCGATTTTGGAAGGAAAAAAGTTCATCGTAAGCCCAGAACCTATCAGAAATGCTGAAAGCCCAAGGGGCCAAAGCCAATTTTTCTCAAAATTGTTCGCTCAAAAATAAAAACCAGCGACGAGCGAGAGAATGCTGCCGTAAACTGATATTCGGCGGGTTGTAAAATTTACTAAACAATGGTTGATTGTTAAGCTAATGTTTGAGTTGGTAAGTTGCAAAAATCAAATCAAGCTACATACAACTAAAGTTCTGGAAGCTGAAAGAATGTCAATTGCTAGTCAAGTACAAATTGGCAAATCAGAGCGTTGGTAACTTTTTTCGAATATATTACTGTAAGTAGCTTAATATCAATGATACGAGGGTAAATTCGATACTCGTTGGTAGACTCAATCGTTAGTAACTACATGTTGGTAACTCCTTCAAACGTATACAGCAGCTTGATGTAATCAATATTGGTCGGTTCCAATATTCACCGGTAAATTTCAGAGGTCGTACAAACCAAACTGCAAATTGGCAAATGTGGTTGTGACTTACTTTGTGCTGCTTCAAATGAATAATACTGGTAAATTTTGTTAGTCGATGGTGAAAATGAAATGTAAGTTTGATAAAGTTACTGCTTAATTGGAAATTGGTAAATCCAAATGTTTATCGGTAAGTTACTAAGATATTACTGGCTCAACGATTAGCCCGTGGCTTCAATTTTACTGAGGAGAGATTACGCTGTTATCGAGCCGCGCCAATGTAAAAAAAGTAGCATTTCTTTCTGACCCAACCACACTTCCTTCTCTCTCCCACACCACTTTGGCACCCATCAACGCGTCTCCACCACAGCGGCTGCCTCCGCGAAGCCACCGCCGCCGCTTTCCCCACTCCAAACCAAAGCCGCCGCCATCTCAGCTTGATCTCACGCCTATCTCTCTCTCTCATGACTTAAATCTTTGTCATTCTCTACCACGAGCGCTTGACAATGGTGTCACGCCTCGCCATTGAAGAGCTCGAGCTCTGAACCACGCACACGAGGGCATCCCTCTGCTCATCTGATTCTGCACCATCGACAAGATCCATTGAGGACACACGACAACCAAGACTTTTGCAAGGAGAGTGACAGAGAGAGGGGCTTCGTTTGTCTTGGGGACTAAGGTGTAGGGATTTTAGTCTTCGAGGGCGGTGTAATTTTCTTTCTTGAGCTAAAGGTACATGTGGGTCATGGGAAACGTCGAATACGCTTGCCACGCGTCCCGGAGCCGGCGGTGGCTTTAACGCGGCATAACCTCCCCCGTATTACTACCGCTAGTTACAAATTACTATTTTACTAGTCACGGACAATCTACATCAGGATTCTGCATTTGCTTCCTTTGGTATTTCATATGTATGATGGAGTTCTTTCTATGCTAGCTTCCCTAAGTTTTAGATCGACTGGTGATCAATTTCTCTCCAGGTACAAATATAAGGGGAACCGCCTTTTACACCAACAAGAGCACAGATACTGAGGATCCTTCCAGCAAATAGTACCACGAAATCAGGACAAAATTAGAAAAGCTGTACAGTCTATTGCAACTTAACAAAGATATGTTGCTATGTACAATTCAAAGGATGAAAAGTAAGAGTCAACATGTCGACCTTCACTGGGGAATTTCACGTGTCGGCAAGAATTTACAGTTGAGTGCTTTACAAACTTGTTAATAGCAGACGAACACAACAGTGTCGTTGTGGACCACCTGGTTCATTAACAAATATGGCTTTCATGGAAATGTTATGCTGCAGGATTTTGTAATGAATATGTACAGACTTCTTAGCGTCAGATGCGTCAGATGATTGTCGATACCTTGACCTCCTGTACGGAAGCACACGTGTTACTATCAACATATATCGTTGTAGGGCGCAGTCTATTGAATCAAAATAGAGCAATAACAACACCATAACCACCGTCATGACCAGATAACTTTGTTAATGAATCACCTGTGCAAGAGCTGAGAGGGTTTATGGGTAATAAGCAAGTACCTTGCAGGCTACAATTATGTCTGCAGTGATCAAAGCTTTCTAGTGCATCTTCTTTTCTCGTACTTGCTCCTGAGATTCCGAAGAGAAAAGACCCAAGACCCACATCCTACAGTATTAGAGTGAAACATAAATAGTAGCATCGCAAAGATTTAAAGTAGAGATACAACACATGTCAACGTATCCGCAAAATCACCAAATCCTGACAAGGAATTGATAGTATTTAGATCAACCCCATATCCTTATTCTACACAATGTTTCACAAAAAAAATTAAGCTGGATCATACTGTATTTAAAACAATTCTGCATAATATCACCCTAAAACATGCGTGCAAGGCCAAGAATGCTTTTTCGCATGAAATATCACTTGAAAATATTCCCAACATGTGCGCAAGATAGGGATAGCGGACATGACTACTTAGATCAATGCGGGGGCACTAAAGACTGAAAAGCATTTTAAAAAAAAAAGGAAAGGCTTTCGAGGAAAAGTTTGTGTGGCCTCAACTAGAAATAAGATGACAAGTTCTTCTGCAGTGGGTCCCACAATGAAGAACAACAGTGTTTAGATGCGGTTCTATCATAGGGATGTAGATTTAAAAGGGATGGGAGAGATTTTAAAACTTATGGAAGTAGACTCGACATAAAGATTTTGAATATTTGGATCTCAATTGAAAAATTAGCATGAAACAGAGAGAATGTAAGCGGATCCACGTACCCAATCCAGATTGGTGGGATAACACTTGGTTGCTGTTTTTAGCATTGTCAGCATTTGAAACAGCATTAGCTACTTTGTCAAGCCAAAATACAATTCTCTAAGCATCAAGAGAGTTCTAGTACTACTATCTCTACGATGTCATGAAACTACAGTAGAAAATGATAAAAACTTCCTAAATGTGTCTCACAAGATCAACAGCAAACATCCACAGAGATAAAATGATACACAAAACCTAGGCGGAGACTTAAGTTTCAATTATAAGATTGTCAAATTGAACAGCCAAGAATTGCTGTTATGTTCACAGTTGCAAAGCATTCGATAAGTGAAGGTAATTCATCCAAATCTGGATATCCTATTGCAGCTAAAATCCATACTCACGTCATACCCAAAAAAAGAGGTGCTGCTTGTCTAAGAAATTGAATAGACACAGAGGAATCTTACGACAAAGTATTGGCTACATAAAATATTGGAAGCCTTCCAAATCCAGCATCTCTCTGCTTTCTTCTTTCAGAAAATATAGCTTGCTCAGCCCTTGAGCTGGTAGCTGTCAACACAAACTGAAAGACGCATTTATTAGTATAAAGAATGCGAATGAATCAAACCAATCTGATCATTCAGCAAAGAGAAGTAAGCACGGTTATACTAAAGAAAAGGATGAAGAACCAGGTGTCATCTGCTGATTTGGCAATTTCTTCTGAAGACAATAAAACAACTAAATGTTGAAGTACATACTCTACACTAAATGGGATGCCTAAGAAGAATATGCGGCCGCACTCCTCTGTACAATCGGTTCAATGACAGAATACCAGCATATTTACTTTCCTTCAGATGCTGGAACGCCTATTCTGATATCTAGCAGCATCAACAGGCTGCTTGCCCAGGGAAACATAAGGGTTTGCTAGCTTCTTGTATGTTTTTTGGTCTCTGACCTACTTTAAATTTATCATGTTTCCATGTTAATGAGACAAAGCTTTAAACTTGGAGTCCAATTCAGCATTTATGAGATCTATTATAGCACATAAGCACCATTTAGGAAATTTTACAATTAATGCTGATCTAGCGCAGCTAGACCTGAGTTGAGCATGATTCGGATAAAGAATTATATAGATGTTTAGCAGCGAACAGCCAAAGCGGATGATAAGCATGAATTTAGGGGCAGAAATTTGTTAACTAAGGAAAAGACTTGACCAGGGGTTTGAAATAAAGTGTGAGTATATCATTTCACACTTAAAATGAAACTACATCACAAGTGCTCGAGACAATTGCTGAAAATTGACTAAATTTTTTATCAACCAGCAAACAAAAAGAGCTTTAACTATTATAAATGCTTCTAGCATTATATGCACACATTAAAGGCAATAGAGGAAAAGGCAAAGACATACCAGTGGAAAAAGTATAGCCATGACACCATATCCCACTAGAGGTGAGAAAAAGAAAATAGCCAGAACGCAGGGGTTTCCTGTAAGGAATTTAAGCAAATCTATTGAATAAATAGATTGACTTGCCACCGAGTAAACTGCATTTTAGACATGCTCACAACCAGCAAATAAAGTGGCTCACTAGCTCCCAATCAGAATTAGATTATGCCCTGAAATTAAATCTCATTTTAACATTCTCCTAGAAGTACATAGGCGTTGAATCTCCACATGAAATTAAAACATAATAACACTAAATATAATGCCATCTCTGGAAGAAAAAAGAGTCATATGAGCTTCAAAGAAACATATGAACCATTTTCCAACATGATATGCTGGGAGACACCATTATAACCCGCACGTTGATTTAGAAGATTCAGTCAAAATGAGGGACAAGCATGCCATGACTCAAAAGGTCTGTTATAAGAGATCAACAATGCATGTGTTTTTTTACAAGCCACATAATTTAACATTCACCGCAAGTTGACAAATTTAAGAAGACAAACTTTGACCCAGTTTTAGTTTCTTGCGATTGCTTCAATTTTACCTAACAGGTATACAAAATTCAATTTAACTCTCTGTAGATAAACATAACCCAGTTTGTCATTTCATATGAAATTCTTAAAGCTGATACGGAAAAGGTAATCCAATGTAGTGATCAAAATGACTCCTTACAGGAAAGCTCATCTCGCTTATTCAAACAGGACATATTCTATTTAGTCAACATTAGAAAAATCTATTAACTCATTCTAAATATAAGTTACCTAAGAGCAATAAAGTCAATTTTAAACTATGATAGCATACAAGTTGAAGAACTGTATGCTAATTTTCTTGTACTGTCTTTGTAGATAGAATATCATAGTTTAGAATGACATATCTTTACCAGCTCCCATCAGATTAATAAAATTTCGTAAATCAGTAATTTAGGAAGATCAAGCTAATCTAATCCTTCTCTTCCAGATAAAATAGAAGAGCATCATTAAAGTCAACTCTTCATATTATCACTTAACTTCAACCAATAGTCCCTTGACTCAAGTTCTAGGCTCCAGTTTACATTTCATACTTTTCCATGCAGATCACCAAACTTGACTGCCAGTCTCCTATAGACTATTTCTGGGAAAAAGAAACCATACAAAGGACATGAAAAGAGCATTATTTAGGGATTATACTCAAACATTCACTTTTATTACTTGTGTCAGATATATCAGCACATCCTTTGCTATTAAAAGAAACCATATGAAACTACTTTTCTATTCATATGTAGATAATGTCAAGACGATGATGAAAAAGTGTGTAACATAAGAAATAGCATATTTTTCTAACCCCCATGTGTGTGTTCGCCATGAAAAAAATTAGCACATCCATTGCAGGAGCAAGAAACAATAAAAAGCCACTACAGATACTCTTGGATTTGTGGATCCCACATAAACCATGGTGAATAAGTTTTTGACACACACACTGAGGCCGCAATGGATCATATTAAGTATCATGATCAGAAATTGCATTTGCATGTGCGTGCACTGAGGCCGCGATGGATCATATTAAGTATCATGATCAGAAGTTGCATTCACACACGCACACCCCACGCACGCACACGCACACATTGAGGCCGCAATGGATCATATTAAGTATCATGATCAAAAGTTGCATTACCAAAGCCAGCAAAGAATGCCCAATTGGATTCAAAAAAGTCCAGCCTCTTGTCCAGACTAACTTCAGTAAAGTTCCATTTGTACCTACAAAGTTCCATATAAAAAGAAGGAAAAATGCGAGCAGAATGTGTAACCCAATAAAATACATTGAGAGGATTACATACTCGAAACAGTAATAAGCATACATCCAGGAAAGCAGCAAAAAATTAAGCGGCTTTCCAATATAGGGAACAAATCCTAGAGCATAAACCTGCAAGGTGCAGTAACAACTTCTCAGCTTGTCAGGCATTCATACAAATGGTGTATAAAAAGAAACTGAAAGATGCGGTTGTTAAGGCAACAAAGCAGCAGAAAATAGATCCCCATTAAACTGCTTAAAACAAGAGAATATATAAGGTCTAGCATTCAAAAGACTTATTTTGGAATCACAGTTTCAGTATAGTCATATAGCTAAGACATTTCATCTTATTAGGCATGGAAGAGGTGAAAGATCGGGTAGTCTCCTCCAATCGCATCTACATGACCGATTTCATTATGGTGATTCCATCATAAATCAACGACATTGGCCTTTAAAACAGAAATTGCTCATTATTGGGAAAACATTCTACTAACATTGCATGAGGAGCCACAATGGTGTAAACACTTGGGCTGCGATGTTTGTGAACACGTACACATCACAGGAATCAGGCACCTCGTCAAATTCTACTACTCTTGAGCAATTAACAAAACATTTCACTCTATTCAACACCTGTGGGTTATAAAACGTGTTTGATCACTAGAATAGTTCAAAGTCCAATTAAAATGCTTTTTAACCCATGATGTAGCTTATCAAGATTAAATCTAGACTTTATGTCACCTCTAGGAAGAAGAAGGTCAGAAGCAGTATTGAATACACCTGCTCTCCAATTCCGATCATCACCCTAAGGAAAATGAAACCACATTAGCTTCAGATAAACTAATACCAAAGGCCAACTTCCGTAGCCAAGTATAAGAATAGTCAACCGTGTTTAGTTCTATACCCTCCAAGATCAACTAGTTTTTCTGTTTCAATCTTACTTTCCGAGGCCACTGCCTCATTTTGGCTTGAGGGTTGCTCTAACATAGAGCGAGATCCTTCCAAAGCAGCAAATCCATGTTTAGCTATGTCACTGTACCTGCATTCACATCTTCCACCAAAATCTTAGATTTCATCCATGACCTATATCATAAGTACTAGGAAAGATTGCACAATAATCAACAAAAGATTCTATGTCCTAAAGAATTCAGAAGTGTAGACAGCACAGTAAGAGTGAAGCGGTAGATCTAGAAACCTCCTTATTGCGAACTGACACCGAGAAAGCAAAACTGAGTTACAACCAGATAAACTGATATCTGGGACACATGTTTATCATGGCCTAGGATGCAAGCAATATAAGCGGACCATTTATTAAATCTCTCAATGACCACCTCACAAAAGATGGTTATGAAATGCATCCATCAGGAGCACCTTCTTCCCCTGGACCAATTTTATCCCCATAACAACAAGGCTAATCAAGCACCAAGAATTCTATTGAGTCTCTTTAACCTTTCTAGTTATGAACAGCTTTACATTCCTTGTTTTTCTTGCATCGACTAAACAAAAGACGTGTGGCTTTTGCTACCTTTCAATATTAAGACATCAGTTACAATAGGAAATGCACTAGGTCAAGTTTACCCACAAATTATCGAGGAATCTTTTCTTTCTCCTTGTTTCCATTGATAACAGAATAACATGTTGACTCCTGCCTTTTAAGTTACAAGAAAGGCCATATGCACATGCTTACAGTATTTTATTTCCTAGTCACGATGCCTAAGTTATCCTTGCTTCATGGAAAATTCCCATAAATCAAACAAACAAGACTACCAGAGTAAAAAGACGTAAAATAACTAGTGTAGAATGAAATTTTGGTGAAAGTGAGGGCAATACCATATAGTGCTCAAAATGAAGCTAAATATGTACAACGGGTAGAACCAGAAAACCTGTCGGAAAAAAAACATCCAGGTAAGAATTAATTAATCCATAAGAGATTATAAGAAATTTCATAACATAAAACATTAACTTTCTCATTATTGTGATATGCCTGCCATTCTTTGAGTTTCTGTAAACCTGATGCTAACTCACTATCTTAAAATCTTATTCTTGAGTTTTTTTCTGTACGAAGGTTACAACAATTAAATAAATAACACTACTCTTTAAATTGAGCACTTTCAGGGGTCAGTAGGGTACTTTCCATGCCCTATATATCTCTCGAGACTATTTCCCAAGCTTAGGATCCTAGAAATCAAACAATAAATTCTATTACTTATAATTTGTTTCTTTCCTACTCAAAAATCAATCCATACTCAACATCTAAAATGTGATTAACTTTGAGTGCTAAGCTAGGAAGAAATCAAAAGTTATGCAAAAGACAAGGACAGCAAACGACCCTTTTTTCCACAAAACACTATAGCTTTGGGTAGTGTCCGCTGCCCTGCCAACACAAGGCCATAAAACAGCAGATCTGTTTAGTAAGTAAAAAACTGCAAGTGGCATGAGCATACTTACATAAAATAATTGTACAAGTCCAAAACGTAGGAAGGAGTAGAGCTTCAAAACACTGGAAGAAGGACAAGAATCTTGAGAAGTAATCTGAGAGCAGTTCTCGGGCAATATCCACTGAAGTGTAGGGATGACAAGCGATTTTAAGACAAATATGCTGCAAATATATCAAAATTATTTTCTTCACACATACGGCATGTAGAATTCTGAAGAACGAAGTGGAAGAGCATTGCTAGAAGAGTTGAGAAACAAAATCTATCAAAAATATCAATTGTTACAAATTACAGCTGTTATTCGCATACATTAATCAAGAGATTCAACTGATTATAACAATCTAGAAAATAACTACAACTGAATGCAATGAAAACACTTCACAACATGAGTCAACTAGTTTTTGGAACTAACATCAACACATGCTTTGCACATGTTTCCTAACTAAAGATGATGCTAGGTTTTTAGCTCTTCCAGCTAAACATAAATATTTTCACTGTTCCAGTCGTCCACTTCATAGCTCTACCTACACCTTTCTAGCTCAAGTTTGCCTCATGCACCAAAAAAATGAGTCTTTAAGAGAAACAGCAATTGCTAAAAAAATTAATTAATAGTAAAAGAATTAGTCCTTTCATCAAATGTTACCCTAAAATCTTAGCCCATTAAGAATTCGCTACATTCATTATGTTTATTAAGAGTTTCCAACGCACCCACGATTAGTCTTCCTACAATCTTACCCCTCCTTCTTTCATAGCAAGACTATACCCTAATTCAGTGGAGAAACTTTTAGGTGCTCCAAGGGATGATGCAAACAAGCCAACCATGCCAATAACCTCATAGAGCGTGCCAAGAATTATGAGTTAGTTTCTTATAAAATTATAACACTTCTCATGTGGCAATTGACTTGGATGGACAGGAGGGCAGCGCTCCAGGAGAACCAGAACCCCTCTCTTCATTAACATTAAGTACAAACGGGTACTTCCAGTGGTCCCATTATCATTAGTTTCACTGAAATTTTCCTCCTTTCCCTCAGGCACAAATTTCAAGCAAAGCCAAAGAAACTTCTATCAAAAGGAAGAGAGAACCACAACAGACAACCGCTTGCGCAACAGCACCGACCTCATTACAATTCACAAAAGAATTACAATAGCTTAAAGAGTTCGTTCGAATATCACCATCATCCATGCCTGGAGAATAAGTACACTTCATTCTGATTTATAATTTCCTGACTGCATTCACAACAATGAAAAAGAAAGGAAGTCCCCTAAGAAAATTTCTTCAAACGGGTAAGGATCTTCCAACCGAGGGCACTGGGACATGAAATGACCGAACAAAAAGGCACAGCTTTGCAGAAAAATCAACGGACGCCACAGTCTTGAGGTAATGAACAAAAGATAAGTGCTTTCAAGCTAACATAGCTTCTCATCTCCTTGATCTCTAACATATAGACCACCAACGAAAGTCTCAAAAAAACCCAAAATCGCAAATTCAACTGAACAGAGAGACCGCGTAGTACGCAACTCCTAAAAACGGCATCCCAGTCAAACACGAAGTCAAATTCATCTGATAAAGCAGGATTCCCAGAGACCCAGCAAGTACCTCCCGAGGAATATGAAGCCGTTCAAGAGAAAACACTGCCCGGTCCTGATCGAAAGCTTCTTCGACCTACCACCAAAGCGCGAATTCAACCGAAAAAAAAAAACCCATTCGGGTCAGTTTCAAATTCCTCCATAATTTCCCGGGGAAAACCAGAAACGCCAATCGAGAAGCAGCGAAGCTCGGAAGAGCCGCAACGACGAGCCAAAAGACGAAGAAGGAAGGAAGGAAGGAAGGAAGGTCTACTTGAGGCAGAGGGAGACGACTCGGTGGAGGCAGCACGCGTCCGCGAATCCCGCGAACCAGAGGCGCAACGCTGCCTTCGCCTTCGACCTCGCGCCCTCCGTCCATGGCTTCGCGGACTCCATGGGGGCGATCGAGGTTTCGCTTGGAGCTCGAGAAACAGTGAGGGACTTCGACCGGAAGGAATGCCAGTCCCTCGTATTACCCGAATTTCGGAATATACATTTATGCGTGTCGTGTAAGGTAAAATACTCGTATTTCTACAGAAAAATAAAAAACACCTGCGTATATGTGATTGTCTATAGGACTTACGAAAATATGCATGTATAAAACACGCGTCGTATTACATTCGAGTGAAAATTATCCAACTTATAATTAATTCTTGATTTTCAAATGTCAAATAATGATGTGATGTGTCAATTATTGCTTATATATGTTATAAGGAAAATTCCAAATCAGCACTCAAAATGAGGTCATTTTTTCAAAAAATGATCCAAAATAAACATAATATCATATAAGAGTCTGAAGTGCCTAATTAGTCTCAAATAGAGGCTCGAATTGTCCAATTAATTTCAAATAAGGGCCTAGGTTCGCCGGGTCGATTAAATCTTATCGAAGCCGTGAAGACGTTCTTATTCCGACGATCGAAATAAAGATAGTTTAATCTTTTTGTTTTTTTCCTTTTTTTCTTTTCCTTTTCCTTTTTCTTTTTTTTTTTTCTTTTTTCCCTCTATCGGCCATAGCCAGGGCTAGTGGAGATTGCTAGCCTCAAGTGGAGGCCACCACCTAGGCTAGGCAAGCGAGGGCGCGAGTGAGGGCGGCCCTAGGTTTCCCCGGCCGGGCGTTAGGCAAGGGCGGCCTCCGCTAGAGGCCAACAACCTCTGCCAATCTCGACTATGGCCAACGGAGGGAAAAGAGAAAAAAAAACAAAAAAGGAAAAGGAAAAGAAAAAAATAGAAAAAGGAAAAAAAGAAAAAGACAAAACTATCCTTATTCCAACAATAAATAGCAACGATTTGTTAACCGGCGAAGCATTTGACCGACCGACCTAATCCAGCCCTTATTTGAGACTAATTGGGCACTTTGGGCCCTTATTTGAAACTAATTAGATACTTCATGTCCTTATTTGATATTATATCCACTTTGGACCTTTTTTGAGAAAATGGCCACACTTTAGATACTGATTTGGAATTTTCCCTATGTTATATGGTAAGAATGGTGCCCGTGCCATGCAAAGCTAGTATAGCTTATGAGGCTTCATTTGGTTCCAAGACGGTGAATTCTCAAATGGATTTCCATTCCAACTAATCTTCTTTACAACAGTGTCGCGACCTCCCGCGATAATAGGTGTCAACAAATAGTTTGTGGATCATAAGAAATTTGGGTTAATACCACGAAAAACCCTAAACCTGGTACATTTATAACAATTTTATCCCAAACTATTTTTTTGATCACAAAAACCCAAACCTGGTACACTTGTGATAAATTTATCCCGAACTATTTTTTTTTAACCACCAAAAACCCCAAACTGGTACTCTTGTAACAATTTTACCCCGAACTATTTATTTGACCACCAAAACCCCACAATCGATACACTTATGACAATTTTATCCTCGAACTAATTTTTTTGACCATTAAAAATCTCAAACTGGTATATTTGTGACAAATTTACCCTCTGTTAGTATCCGTTAAATTATATTAATATCACAAAAATTACAAATTGGTAAACTTGTCACAAACAGAGAGGTAAAACCCAAAATCGGTACACATGTCAATTACCACGTGTCATTCAACTTAGTAATTTGATAGCAAAATTTGACGAAAACCCAAAATCGGTACACATGTCAATTACCACGTGGAAGGTAAATTTATCACAGGTGTACTAGTTTGGGACTTTTGGTGGCCAAAAAATTAGTTCGGGGTAAAATTGTCACATGTATACCAATGTGGGGTTTTTGATTATCAAAAAATAGTTCGGGATAAAATTGTCATGGGTGTACTGGGTTTAGGGTTTTTGTGGTCAAAAAAATAGTTTGAGAAAAATTTATCACAGGTGTACCAATTTAGGGTTTTTCATAGTATTAACCCCAGAAATTTTGATTTTCAATGAGAGAATATTTCTGGTTAGTGACGGCAAACGACAATCGAGCATTGACAGCTATCAGTGAATTTCCGCAATATATTGTGGGAATTTGATTTTCTATAACAAAGTCCCATGACCAGCGGAGGAGTCCGGCCATGGGCAACAAAGTCTGAGGGCTAACGACAAAAGCTAGCAACCAGTGGCAGCGGCGGCGAGAGCGGCGGCTAGCCGCCACCGGTTGGTGGTGGAATTGGGTGATGTAGTTATCAAAATCTTATTAAAATGTAAAATAGTACAACCCTAGTTAGTTAAGTAATCTATATCACTATATCACGGAATCCAAATCGGTACCCTTTATTTTTCTCAAGCATGACATTAGTGGGAATTAAAATCCAATTTGTTGGTGGAGTTGGATTTAGCAAATGGACCAAACGAGACACGTATACCACGGGATATTCAGGTCAAGCGTGACATTCGCCGCAGTTGCACGCAGGGACAAAAGTGACATTTCTCAGCTTCCACCACACATGCACACAAGCTCCCCCTCTTTGGCCCTGTTTGGTTAAGCTTTGGGAAGGAGCTTTCGACCTCGAAAGCTCTTTCCCAAAATGTTGAACCATTTAGTTCAACTTTTGGCCTAGCATTGGCCAAATGCTGAACCTAAATTTTTTGTCCCCAAACTACTCTCACTTATTTTGGCTTATTTCGATTTTGCCCTTCTTGGTACTACATCTTCTTCGTGAGGCGGTCAGTGAGGGCGGCCAACACTGGATCAGGCCGACAAGAGGCCCCGAGGTCGGACAACCCAGACGACGGTCGCCTGAAGTGACGACCGCCCAAGCCTTGAGCCAAACTAGGTTCGCGAGGCCATTTGCCTCCTAGGTCGCATGACCCCCGCCAAGGATTGCACCGGCCTCGGCGGCGACCATCGGCAACAAATATAGCTTCGCCGAGGGTTGCTCGACCTCGGGCGGCAATTTGTTGGCGCCAGATCTAGCTCGCCGGTAGCAATAGGCTTTCGCCCGACAAATGAGGGTAAGGTAGGTTTTTTTTTAATAAAAAAGATAATTCCCAATGCCCTTTTGCAAAAAAAAAAAATTTACCAAACACTAATTTGGCCAAAATAGATTTACAAATGATTTTTTACTAAACACCACTTGTATTTTTCCAAGAAACTTTAACATAAAGGTATTTGCATTCTCCCTAATAGCATTTGGAAAGTTGAATCAAACGGGCCCCTCGTGTGGTCGTCGCTGAGACCACGCTACCCAAGCGACGACCGCCTGAGTTGCGTGACCCAGGAGACAGCCGCCTACATTGCGCGACCCTCGCCGAGGGTCGCCTGGCCTCGGACAACGATTGCCAATGGCAAATCTAACTCACAAGGGGTCGCCCAACCTCGGGTGACAGCTACCAGTAGCTATAGGCCTTATTTAACCCGGCAAAAGGTAGGGTAGTTTTTTTTTAATAAAAAAGATAATTCCCAAAGCCCTTTTGCAAAAAAAAAAATTACCAAACACTACTTGGCCCAAAGTAGCTTTACAAATGATTTTTTATCAAACACCACTTGCACTTCCCCAAGGGACTTTAACTTAAAGGTATTTGCATTCTTATAAGTAGCATTTGGAAAGTTGAATCAAACGAGCATTTTTTGACTCTCTCTCTCTCTCTCTCTCTCTCTCTCTCTCTCTCTCTCTCTCTCTCTCTCTCTCTCTCTCTCTCCGCCGTCGTTCTCCACTAGCGGCGGCACCCCATATCTTCTCTCTTTGCACCTTCTTGCCATCCTCAATTGCACCTTCTCTCTTTGCCTTCCGTGCCCACATGTCTATTGATTCAATATGCAATGTGATTCATATACTTTAAATTTGTTCAATATAGTCTCTGAAATTTAACCCAATATTCATTATTGTCTCTAAACTTTTAAATTATTTGTCATAGTCTCTTGAACTTTTTGTACATGTTAAATTTGGTCTCTAGATTATCCAATATTGTTCATGAACTTGAATTAATGAAATGACAACATTGAACAATATTTGAACATATATCAAAAGTTCATAGGCCACATTAAATAAATTTAAACTTCATGGGCCACATTACATATTGAGATAAAGTTCAGGGACCACAATGAACAAACTCAAAGTTTATGAACGCCATTGCATATCAAAGTTCAGCCCAATTCCCTAAAAAACCCCCAACTTTAACCTTTGTCCCAATTATATCCCAAACTTTTTTTGTCTCATAAAAATCTCAAACTTTTACTTTTGTCTTAAATCTACCGATTAACTTTTCGTCCAATTTTTAATATTATTTTTATTTTTTTGAACTTTTTTATTTTTTCTTTTCTTTTTATTTTTCCTTTTTTTTTTTTTTTTGTTTCACCTTCAACCTCCGGCACCTCGTTCACCGACAACCGGCCGGAGGTTGAAGGCTACAAAAAAAAAAAAAAAAAAAGAAAAGGAAAGGAAAAAGAAAAGAAAAGAAAAAAAAAAAAAAAAAAAATTCGAAAAAAAAAAAAAATAATATTAAAAATTGGACTAAAAGTTAATCGGGTAGATTTGGGACAAAAGTAAAAGTTTGAGGTTTTTTACGAGAAAAAAAAAGTTTGAAATATAATTGGGACAAAGGTTAAAGTGTTCAATCCCCGGCGCAGAAGGTGACTTAATCGGTGGCACGTGTGTGATGGCTAAGACGTGTCGCCCCTGGGGTTTACATTTCTCCTACTGCCGGCCGCGGAGGTTCCCTGGGTTACACAAAAAAAAAAAAAAGTTCATGGATTCATCCCATACATTTATGCATGTCGTGGTAAGATGAGGCTCTGTCAGTAAAATATTGAACGAAAAAACGTTTGTACATATGCTATTATCGACAAAATTTTCATCTCCGGCGTATTTATTGAACTTACCTAAAAAAAATACACGTATCAAATGCATGTCATATTTTAATCGAATAAAAATTATTCGAGTTTTAACTAATTTCATATTTTTAACGGTTAATTAATGATATGACATAACGTATAATTTATATGGAGTACGTGATATCAGATCACTCGACGAAAATATTATGATCTTTTGATTTTTAATTGGATAGTACGAAATAGTCAAATATTCATATTAAACGAGATACCTTTGATAAAATCTTGTAGCATAAATGATCCGATTATAATATGAAAGCATTCTCATCAGTAGAACAATTAATTTAAACTCACAGTATCGTCATTTTTAGATCCTATTATACTGATCATGGAATTTTCTCACGTAATTATTGGAAAAATTACAATAAATACATGAATTTTGCTGTCGAAATTTAAAAGGTCGTCCGTATTTAGAAAAGCTAGGAAAAAAATGTGAATTTTACTGGACATCAGCGGCCATTGACACTTAAATTTTGGCGATCTACTTAGCTATTTATCACATAAAAAAATTAGAGGTCAATCGCGGCACCTAGAAAAAAAATAATAATTAAACTGCATATAATTTTTAGGGGCATTTATGGTAATAGGCTCATATAGTGCATTTAAATTAGATTGGCGGCAGATAGGCTTGAACGGGTGGTTCGGAACTTAATTAATAAGCTAGACTGAGCCCACGAGAGCATTAAACTTTGGCCCAAGCCCATGGCTGAAATCGCTTAATTAAAATGTTGAGTGGTAAAATTGATTTGATTGATTCTTAAACTTGACAGATATCTTTTGGATGGAAATAAATATGGGCAAGAAACTCTAATTGATTCTATTTATAACTCTAATTGATTCTTACAAATAGAGGGTAGGATGATGCTTGTTGAGTATGGATTGATTTTTGACTAGGAAAGAAACATATCATAGGCAATTTGGTCCAATATTCACTTGGAGATTGAAGAGGGATGAAGCATTGGTGAGTATAGATTGACAATTTGGCAATTTAGTCAAACATCCCCTTGACAACAGACTCGACAGCTGCTTAGACACCACCGTGCCGTAACACGATTCACAAGCACAGGAGAATGTATCCATCTTCTCCACAAAGATATGTGATAAGAGAACCGGCTCTTTTCACCACCAATCAATAACAAAATGAGGACCTCAAAAGCATTGCCACGGGAGCATTCTGATGCACCAAATACATACTTCAACTAAATACCCGCACACGCGAATCTGGTATGGCTGTCGTCTTTGTTCAAATAATCTAAAAAAAATAAATTTAATGTAATTCTCCCATAATGAAAATTGGCAACACAGGTCTCAGCATGAACATGCCTTCGATCAAGTGGCAAAATTTCCCTGCTCGAAATGGGTATAAAAAAAGGGTTAATATCACGAAAAACCCCAAACTGGTACACCCATGACAAATTTACCCCAAACTATTTTTTTGATCACAAAAAATTCCAAACTAGTATACCTGTGATAATTTTACCCCAAACTATTTTTTTTATCATCAAAAACCCCAAACTGGTGTGCCTGTGATAATTTTACCCTGAACTATTTCTTTGACCATCAAAAACCCCACACTGGTACACATGTGACAATTTTACCTCCGAACTAATTTTTTGACCGCTAAAAACCCCAAACTGAAATATTTGGACAAATTTACCCTCTGTTAGTGTCCGTTAAATCATATTAATATAACAAAAAATTATAAATTGGTAAACATGTGACAAACAGAGGGGTAAAACCCAAAATCGGTACACATGTCAATTACCATGTGTCATTAAACTTAGCAATTTGATAGTAAAATTTAACAAAAACTAATATAGAGTAAATTTGTCATAGGTGTACCAATTTGAGGTTTTTGGTGGCCAAAAAATTAGTTCGAGGGTAAAATTGTCACAGATATATTGGTGTGGGGTTTTTGGTGGTCAAAAACATAGTTCGGGGTAAATTTGTCACGGGTGTACTAATTTGGGGTTTTTTGTGATAAAAAAAATAATTCGAGGTAATATTGTCACAGGTGTACCAGTTTAAGGTTTTTCATGGTATTAACCAAAAAAAAAAACCATACCAGATTAATCTAGCAAGCAGTAGTTAATAGTTGGAGAAAACCATCAGTTCTAGCCATATCTACAAGGAACTATTTGCTGCTAAAATGCCTATTAAGATTCTAGAATCTCACCGTACTATAATAAAAGGTAAAGAAACGCCGGATTCGCCTAAGATATTATTAAGCTAGGATTTTCCCAAGACAATGATCTTCTTAAGATCAATAAGATTATAGTGTCATATAGATTGAACACAGTTTAATCTTGGTGAAAGTATATATCAAGATTTTAAACTCGACCTCGAGACATATTTATTGAATTTCATAAAAATAATATACGTGTTACATAATAATTTTTCTTTACAAGTCTCAGGATCCTACAATGCGCAGTTCAATTCCACGAAGTGGATATTCAGACACAGCAAATCACTAAATTAATGGTATTTGCTTTGAGTATATACATCCTAACATAAGACTTTCTAGAAATAGTGCACGGAACATGCACAACATGTGCACGGTGCATGAGAGTTCCGTGAGCAAAGGCCAGGGAATGGCAAAGAGAGATTGAGAAGCATTGAGAAAAATTATAAAACCATTAACCATCTCAATATACAATAAAAAATAAGAATGTAATTAATTTATTCTCTATTCAACTTATTTACGCGGTCATGCATCTATGCAGCTTGTTATCCACTTCTACCGAACTATAAGCTGCTACTTTCTGCACTTTCTTATCCTTCATCATCTTTTGCACATTTAGGGCTTCTTGCCAGTGGCTAGTACCGGAATAAATGTTTGATAGAAGAACATAATACCAAGAACTATCAGGATCTTGCTTTGCCAGCTTCCAAACTATCTGTTTCCATCCATAACTGCCCTATCCTTTGTATGATGGGTCTTCCTGAAATAACCAAATGGAGATCTTATATTCTTATAGTTACATTGGTTTTGACCCTTGATTCTTCATTTGCATGATGTCTCAAGGAGCTAAAATGTGCAGTGGCTGATAGTTGTTTCCGACATTTATAACTAAAAGCCTGCCTTTCAGATCTTTTAAGAAAGAGACCTTCTTTGCAGTTTTTTTTTTTCCCAAAAACATGGGTCAATTGGCAATATGCTGCATAGGTAAATACTGGTTGATTTTGAGAGACTACTAGATATATAGGTTTTAATAATTTTTTAGGGGCTACTAGTAGTAGGAAATGAGTTTCGCCAACTTGAGATTATCAATTATTTCATGTCAAAATGATATGCCCGATGGGCGGGAGCCTGAACGCGGAGGCTCGGGGAGAATGACAGGTTGGGCATGGATGGGGTCTAAGCTTGTTTAATTATTTTATAGCAAGTTTGAGAAACAATACCGGTAATGTTGTAATATTAAAAAGGAAGGTATACACTAATTCCCTCTTATAAATTTACTAATCTCATTATAAACTAGCAATAATTTACTAAAATTGCTTTACTTGTCAAATTAATAGCGGATTTGGCGAGGCTCGGCAAGCTCAAGCTCGCTTAGGGCCGATCCCAAATGTACTGAAAGAATCAAAAACCTTATTGTAAAGCTCTAATGGCTTGTTCAATTTTTTGGGGGCAATTTTCAAAGGTTTTCACATTTTTTCTATTTTTTATACTAAGTCTAGAATAAAATTAACACTAAGATATAATGAAATTAACCAAAAAACTAATTTCACGTTCTTTCTTCACTGAGACTCCTTCGCTCGGGTTTCCTTCCCCGCCATCGGCCAACACCTCAAGTTGTCGAACAACGTCACCTACATTGACAAACCAGCGGTTGGTCGTCACATCACCCCGACAGCTACCACTCCACATTCCGGCGATGTTAATGTTACCAAAAACACACATAAAATACAAATGCCATTCCAGCAAATCAAAAACGTATATGCACACTAAAGGTAAGGAAATAAAAGATTGACTGTGGCGGCCTCAAACTGCGGGAATCACGGAAAATGGGTTGCGGCTCCGGCAGGTGTTCATCCAGAGCCAACAACGTGCTAGAGCAAATCCTTCACTGAGAGAGATAGAAGGCATGCAACTGTGGTGGTTGGCGGAGAAGATGGTCGGCCGAGCGAGACGGAGGGGTGGGTGAACCTTCTTGAGAAGGAACAAGAAGAAAAACTGAGAGCTGTGTGTCTCCGGCCAAAAATTCTAATCTTGGAGCCCCTCTTCTCCAAGTGTCCCCTCTAAAATCCCTCTCCCCTCCCCTTTGATCTGTATCTCCCTATTTTTGTGACAATTAGGGGTGTCAACCAAAACCGCACCGGCCTAGTCCGGGCCTAATATTTAGGGTACTTTGGGGACGGATCTTAATCTTCTTCAAATATGGCCCTAAAATTTGGGATATCATTAGGATTGAGGTAGGGTCAGGCCAACTCATTAACACTCTGGGCCGACCCATCTCCTCTCTCGGTCTCTCTCCCATTCTCTCTGCCCTCCCTACGCGCAAAGATGAAAAATCCCTAGATCTAAGCCATTCGATCACCGATGGAATCGATCGCCTCCATCGCCGTTTCACGACAGCTTCAGGTTTCTTCTGCAAGCCTCCATCGCCACATTTGTGATAGCTTCAAGTGTTTTTGCCATTTGTTTCTTGCAAAAGTTGAGATCGACCGTTTCCACGGCGACTTGAGTTTTTACGCAAGCCTCCATCGCCACATTTGTGATAGCTTCAAGTTTTTTTGCCATTTATTTCTTGCAAAAAGTTGATTCACGGCGATCTCGTTCCTATCTTGTGACGCAAATAGAAGCGATAACTTGGAAAACTCTTTCACGATTCGACTGGAATTCAACTCAATTTCATAATTATTTGAATACAAAGCTGGACGTCCTTTTATAATGATAGGACTCCTAAAGATATCTGAATTAACGAAAATAACATCAAAGCAAATCAAATATAATCTTATCTAATAAAATCAAATCAAATCTAATCTAATAAAATCAAACGAAATATTGATAATTGGAAATTGCCTAAAGTAAAAAACTGCCTAATCAGAAAAATTGCCTAGATTTCAAAAAAACTGCCTAATCAGAAAAATTGCCTAGATTTCCAGCGATCACGGCGATCACATTCTTCAAGATAATCACAAGCTAACTATTCTACATCATCTTAGTGAATTGAAAAACTTTGCAGGGTATCGATTTGGTCGCCGGAGGCAAGAGCAAGAAGACCAAGCACACGGCGCCAAAGTCCAATGATATCTATCTCAAGCTTCTTGTCAAGGTCTGTCAGTGACTCCACAGCGCGGTTTCATCTTCCTTTGCATGTGCTTCGTTTCGTGTGAAACCTCAAGCGTTCGTCGTTAGGTTTTTATTGTGGGGCAGAGGTTCGGCGTTAGCGCGATTTGAAATTCGTTTCCGGAATGCTGAAAATCATGGAAGGAAATGCATCTGCAAGCCGAGGCATTTAGGGTTTCATTTTAGTCATTAATGTCTCCGTGCGATCTTTTGCTTCGAATGACTTTTTGCTGGTCTTGTTTTCCTTTTTCAAGGTTGGGAAGACTTCTCTGATGAATCAGTATCTTTTTGAAACCTAGATCTCCTCTTTCTTTTTGGGCTTGATTGATTGATTGATTCATATATATTCTGAAACCTAGATCTCCTCTTCCTTTTGCTTCTATTGACTTTTTGCTGGTCTTATTTTCCTTTTTCCCAAAAAGAGGGTGAATCTTTCGCATGATTCCTAGTTTCTTTTCCATGTAAATTGTATCATTTAAGCATGGATTTTGAATTGCATCTGCTGTGCTCATCGATTTCTGCGAATTTAATGGCCCTTATTTGATTAAAATGATGTTGATTAGCTTGAGGATTGAGCAGAAGAAAGCCTAATTTAATTGTAAGTTGTTTTAGCAAAGAAGAACTTTGCATGATTTTGAAATCTCCGAATTTTCTATCTCATTTCATATCACTTTAACCTGCAGCTCTCTTTCTGATCATTTCTGATAGTAATTAATTTTTATGCCCCACTCAATGTTTTGTTATATCTCTATCTATGATAGAATTTGGGAATTCAGCATTTTCTGATTTAGTTATCCTGTAATCAACTGGAAATTTTCTTGTAATGAAAAAAAAACATTATTATTTTCGTTGTCGTCATCATTATTACTACTATCATCTCCAACTTAACTAGAAACTTTCTTTTAATGATAACAGCATATTCATACTTCTTTTTGCCCCCATTGTACTTTATGAATGGTCAATGAATGCTTGTTCTTTTGCTTTGATCAGGGCTGCATACAAAGGATATGCTGACACAATCAAATTACTTCTTTTTAGAGATGCATCCCAGGGAAGACAAGATAAAGAAGGTGTAGTGAGTATACGCATGGCAATCTTAATTTTGTTTTGTTGGTCCTCATAATGAGATGGTTTATCAATAGCTCAGATCCATGTATAAAACCCATGAGCACTTCTATTAGATAATCTTGGAAGATGTTGTGATTTTAGCATGCTGTATTAGGTTTTGCACTTTATTCGATCAAAGCAAGTTTTAATGCTAAGAATGGGAGCAATCATTATTTCTAATGTGGTACTTTTTTTGTATCGTGTGTTGTTTCCAATTTATCTGCGAAAAAAAAAACCCCCCGCCTAGCCCGTCCCGACCTGGCCTAGCCCGGACCTTTGTAGTGTACGGTGAACAGGGTTTTGGGTGAGTCTGGGCGGGTCAAGCATGACCTTATAGGTTTTAGGTCGGGTCGGGTATCAAGAAAGCTCGACCCAACCTGATCCATTGACACCCCTAGACAATCTATGATGTGCCCGAACTTCCCTTTCTTTTTTCTTTCTTTTCTTTTCTCTTTTTCTTTTTTAAATTTTAATAATACTTTTTAAAAGAAAAGGAAAATATATTCTACTAAATTTTATTAATGCAAATACATCCATTGTACATATGCTATGCGATTTAATGAGAATTATTTTTATTTAGGGGTTAAAAATTAATGCATATACACTTTGAGGAGTCCTTTTAACCATAAATCCTTCCAGAAAAAGTGCACGGACGTGCACGGTATGCGCACAGCAAGTGCACAATGCATGAGAGTTCCATGAGCAAAGGCCAAGCGTGATGGCAAAGAGAGATTGAGAAGCATTAAGAAAAATTATAAAACCATTAACCATCTCAATGTACAATCAAAAGCAAGAATGTATGGAGTTCGCTACAAACGGTTGTCCGAGCCTGCGTGGGAGCCCGAACATAGAGGCTCGGGGCATGTGATGGGTTAGGCATGGAAGGGTCTAGGCTTGTTTAATTATTTTATAAATTTACTAATCGCATCATAAACTGGCAATAATTTACTAATCTTAAAACTTGTTACAAAAGTGCAACTAAGTCCTAAAATTTTTACTAAATACAATAAAGTCTAAATCTTGTCAAGTTTGTGCAATTAAATCATTCCATTATCTCCGTCAAATTCAATCAACAACCAATGTTAACATGGCTATTTTATTACTTTTTTTTTTTAGGATATATGACTTTATTTTTATTATTTTTAAGAGAAGCGCTAATGTGGCGTCTTTAGTTTTCTCATATGGATGTTTTTATTTGGTCTTATATTAATTATGGGAAATTTTTACATTACGAGTACAAAATAAATTTGCTTGACTTGAAAAAAATGAAAAAGAAAGGAAAAAAAGGTAGGTTGGTTCTCTGATTAATCCTAGAATTAGCCGGTTCGGTTATAGGCCGATTCTGAAGCGAATTTTTATAACGTAGGTTCTAAATTTTTGGTCTAAAATCTACTCACTCTAAAACTAATCACCCTTCACATGTATACTTACATAAATATATATATATATATATATTAAGTTTTACATCATCAATACATGCTACACTGATAAATAGGGATTATCCTATACATCATCTCATATAGTTGGATTGGCTAGACATAACTCCTCGAGCAAGACTTTTCAATCCATTCAATCCAATTACCACGCGCTAAACACAATATGTTTTCTTATTTTCTTTTGAAAGGATAACACTAGGTACTTAACATTCAATAATTGACTTCGTGATACTTGATTTCGCGAATGACATTGTCAATTGTCATAAACCTCTCTAAAAATCCCTTTTACACACGTTACAGTTTCATTGTTATAGTTTTTCGGACCTTACGCTTTATGTGAATTCCAAGACAATCGCAAGTTTGGTGACCGGCCGTAGAGTTTGACTATTGGTAACACAGTTCGGCAGCCAGGCAAAAGTCGGCGATTGATAGTAAAGATGGGAGCAGTGATGGCGGTCGATGGTGGAATTGGGCTTTCAATAATTTTATCGTCACAAAAATGTAGAATGAAATCTCGATATTACCTATATAGTCTGATAATCCGTTTTCATTTTTCGAAATGTTCTATTTCGCGTCGAAACCGATTTCTTA
This sequence comes from Syzygium grande, assembly GCA_024733475.1. NCBI lineage: Eukaryota > Viridiplantae > Streptophyta > Magnoliopsida > Myrtales > Myrtaceae > Syzygium > Syzygium grande. Next base: position 31,226,131 of record JAMXDD010000009.1, read on the forward strand.
CTATTATTTTTCTCCAATCATGCAATTAGTGAGAATTTCTTTTATTGAACTTATATATTTTTTTAGAAAATTTGATTTTTGTATGGACAACGACACAAACAGTCCATAGACTTTGGCCTAATATACAATTTAGTCCTAAAATTTTTAATTTATTAAATATGGTCCCTAAACTTTAGCTTAATGTTCAATTTGGTCTCTAAACTTTTAATTTGTTCAATGTGATACCTAGACTTTTAGTACTTGTTCAATTTAGTCCATGAACTATATGAAAATATACAATGTAGTCGCTGAACTTAAATTAATGGAATGACAATATTGAATATTTTTATAAAGTTCAGGGACTATATTGAGCATGTCCAAAAAATTTAGAGATCACACTGAATAAATTAAAAGTTCAGGGATCATATTGAATATCGGGTTAAAATTTAAGGATTATATTGAATAAATTAAAAGTTTAGGGATCGAATTGTATATTGAATCAAAGTTTAGTGACTTTTTGTATTGTTTTTTCATTTTTGTACTGAACCAAGCGGGACCAAATTCCGCGTGGGCGCGGGACAGCGCCACCGGATATTCAGGGTTAAATTGCGATCCCATCTCGACACCGTCACGTGTGGACCAAATTTTGACATATATCTCCGCCGCCACAGACACTGCCGTTTGTTTTTGACTCTCCCTCTCTCCGTCGTCGTCCTCCCCTCGCGGCGGCGCGGCGGCGCTCCATATCTTCACACTTCGGAACTCTCTCTCTCTCTCTATCAATCATTCGGAGCTGCCCTCGCCGTCAACAATGTCGCCCGTCTCGATGTCGCTGGTCTCGCCGCCCCGCGGTTCCCGGCGGCTCCTCTCGCCGTCCTCAATCGCGCCTTCTCTCTCCGCCTCCCGCGCCCGCACGTCCGTCGGCGCCGCCTCCCTGAGGAGGCCGCCCGCGTCGCCGAGGATCGTCTGCTGCTCCGGCTCTCTGTCTTCCTCAGCGGCGGCGGCGGCGGCGGCCGCCGTCGCGGTCGCGGCCTCCAACGGCAGGCCGGAGGGCGATCGGAGGGAGATCCGGCTCGGTCTGCCGAGCAAAGGGCGCATGGCCGACGACACTCTCGGCCTCCTCAAGGTATACGTCGAGCTGCGGTTTTGGTTGCTGAGGAATCGGTTCCGAATGCGAAGTTTATAGAGAGTTGAATGCATACAGACGTGCTATACGTAGTGCTATCGGATTTGAATTTGGCGATGAAAAGTGGCTTGAATCTCTGAGATGCCGCTCTAGGAGACTTGTGGTGGTTTGTTTTTTTATGTGCGTGCTGACCCTCTTCCAACTTTTTGTTCCTGAAGGATTGCCAATTGTCAGTCAAGCAGGTTAATCCTCGACAGTATGTTGCAGAAATTCCACAGGTATGGGAATTTCATGAAAATGTGTGCCTCATATTGGTATAGACATGGTGGTAAGACATTTTGAGTTCCTTTATTGTAATTCGCTTGGACCTCAATTTTGATTTTAAGAACTAGTAGAGATAGGTTTAGAAAGAGAGATTTTATAGCCATCATATCTGAAATATGTGGACAGGGAACCAAGGAGTGCTAACCCTTTGCAAAATCATTAATGTAAAATAGGGTCTATGTACTAATTAAGATAGAGTGTAATCTTCACAGAGTGCTGATGGTTTGAACCCGAAGGGTAATGCTGAAACCATATCTGCAAAACGCAAGAAGAAGAAATGACCAATTCAAGTCACCCAATTGCTGTGGTTGAAAAGGTCTGTGTCTTAGAGTACTTCTGTTGTGATGAGCTAGACAAGCGCTTCTCTATTCTTGGATAGATTTGCACTCATTCATATAACATAGAAAACTCTCCATGAAAAAGTAATTAGAGTAACTAAAAAAATCTCCAGGGCACTGTTTATATTTGTTTTACTGTAGACATTTAGTACTTCAGTTGTTAGTTCTATATACTGCGCAATGTTCTTAACTGATTTGGTGGCTAACTTATCTTGCAGCTCTCTAATTTGCAAGTCTGGTTTCAGCGACCAAAGGACATTGTAAGAAAATTGTTATCTGGAGATCTAGACATTGGAATAGTGGGTTTTGACACAGTTAGTGAATTTGGACAGGTAAATATGCTGTATGTTTTATCATTGGTTGGATTTTTTCCTCATCATTTTTCATTAATGTTTCGTCTGCATTCAAAGATTATACTCTGAAGCTGTGAAAACAATTTATTGCACGGTTTTCCCCTGCTTTGTATGAAGTGGAAGATCAAGAGTGCCTTATCAAACAAAAAGTCGTATTTTCTTTCCCTCTAAAACCAAAATATCGGAATAAGCTTTCATGCTAAAACCAAAAAATTACGAATAATTCGTTTCGATTTGAAATGTTAATGATCACATATTTTTCAAGACTAGGTGTGTTTGGTATCAAACAAAAGTTAAACTTGAAATGCTGAGGGCAATAGCTATGGTCAAACAGCTAAGACTGAAGTCACACCAGATGCCCCACTGCAAATTGAAAATGCCGTGTGCTGATTAGACATTGACTACTATGAATAAAGTTGATTGAGGAGTGGCTCTCTGAATAATACAACTTTAAAGAGTCCCTGTGAGCATCTGACAGAAGATCCTAGTTTTCCTGTTGTCTTTAGAAAGTGTAGGCCATCCTTGATACGTGAAAAAGAGATGAGGAGACTTTGTCAAAGTGCAGTTGTAGCCTCAATTGTATGTCATCCTTCCCCAGCTTTTTTATAATCAGAATGTCGTCCTTGAAAGATTAAAGATTGACTTGGCATATAGATCACCTGCAATTGTGCAGATTAGTAGTTAGTAGATGACAGGGTACTTCCTATATGTCAAATATGCAGTGGAGAAGTTGGATCACAGATCTTACCTGAATGGATGACAATATTAGTTGCGGATCACATATTACCTTGCTTGAGTTTGTAGTACTTGTTGAATGAATCTATTTGGGCTGTTTACTCTTTTCCATGTAAACAATTTAGAAAATTGGCTTGGATTAGCAGAAGAGTTTCAGTATGTACCTTTGAAGTCTTTAGATAGTTTAGGTGGTTAGAGTTTTAATATTTTTTGTGTTTGTTTGGACGTGTGGATAGGAAACTATGACTTGAAATCCTAGAATGATGATTGAGCGATCACCGTGTGAGGAATGCTGGACAGAGACAAAAACTTCCTGATTGCTTCAACTTCATATATCAGAGCTTTTTCTGAACTTGTAGTGTTTTTGTGTTTTCATCAAGCTTTTCAACTTCATGATATCGTAGAATGTTAATTTCGCAACACTAACTTGACATAGTAGACTGTCCTAAAAGAGCTTATGCTCCTTTTATTCAGGGTAATGAAGATCTTATTATTGTTCACGATGCTCTTGATTTTGGGGATTGCCGTTTGTCTCTCGCAGTAAGAAAGTTTATGCTCTCAATTTGATATACTGATAGAATTTTTTCCAATTGTTTTAATTGCTGTGGAAATTTTTAGTGTTTAATATGTCCTTTTGATCACCTATTAGATTCCCAAATATGGGATCTTTGAGAAGATCAATTCGGTGAAGGAGCTAGCACAAATGCCCCAGTGGACTAAAGAGAAACCGCTCAGAGTTGCTACTGGTTTCTCTTACGTATGTTTTCATTTTCAGATCTTAAATGTCATTGTTTTATTGTGCCATCTGTCCACCTTCAATAGCAAATTTCCTTATCGGGTGCCAGAGCGAGTGCCCTTCATTAACTGCTTAAGTTGAAGTTTCTTCCTTATGTCTTTATAGCTGGGGCCTAAGTTCATGAGGAAAATGGACTAAAGCATGTGAGCTTTTCAACTGGTGAAGGAGCATTGGAGGCAGCTCCTGCGGTAAAAATACCAATTTCTTTCACTTATTTGTTATCTTTCTAGCTTACCAACTCATTGCCCGTATTGGCAGATGGTTTGTGATTGTCATGATGAATTTTTCATTGAGTGCATTTTGTCTTTAAACTAACACTGGAGTTTATACGCCTGTGGAAGCTCTCTTAAGAGATTCAAGAGAACGGGTTTGGGAACCCATATTCTGGTAAAGTTATGCCATGGGGGGATCAATCTTGTGTGCTCAACTAGAATTTAAAATCTGAAAGTTTAAACCATTTCATTTTCCTGTTCGAAAAAGGTTCAGACCATTTCAATTAATGTTTAGAAAATCAAAAGACGATGAAATGCATCGAGTCTTATGGCTCTGGATTTGAGTCCCTTCTCTGTTTCTAAGTAGATGGTTAGGAGATCTGTACTGGAAGTGCAGATTGGTGAATACAAATATTTTTGCTCGGTATGGCAGGGTTGTGTTATTCTTTTCATGCTGCTTCAGGGGTCAACTTTTTAGCACATCTTTTACATTATTGGCAAATATCTCGATTCCCACTAATTTTTTAGGTTGGTCTATGGAGTGCTGCCCTGTATGTCACTCCTAAATGCACCCCATTTTGGAGATTAAAAATCTTGTCTGGGAATCTAGTTACATTGAGAATCTTCATTAACTAAGAAAGGGAGAGAAATATTTCCTATTGAAGAGGAGAAACAAGGAAATGGAGGGAGTGGAAACTACCATCTCTTTCTTGGTGGGTAGATGCAGTGAAAGGAAGGACGAACTAGTGTACATCCCACTAATTTTCATATTCTAAATGTTGGTACATTGTGCTTATGGAGACCTTTGGCTATACACATTATGGGGCAATGCGTGTACATTCCCTGTCCCGGAGAATGTATATTTGAGCCTAATAGTTGATGTGATAAATCCATGAATTTCTGGTTTTTGCTCTTTTAAATGATTGAAAATTTTATCCCTTGGAAGGAAATAATTCTATGGACATTTGCTTCATCCTTTGTTAAAAAGAATTCGAAATACATTTATGCCCTCAAAGATTAAGCTATTAGGAAAGCAACCATATGAGCATATCAACTGTAGTTCAATTCATGTATTTGTTTAGAAGCTGCAATTTAGGTGAATAGAAAAATGTGTATGACCGTCATTATATCTTGGTGTGTGGCACACTGATATCTGCTATGGCATCTCCATGAGGGGAGGTCAAGGATTTAATTAAACTGATGCTAATTGATGGCATTGGCAGTATAGTATGGAGGCTGTGTCTGCATGATCTACGATTGACTTCTTTTCTTTTCTTTTGTAATCCAGATGGGGACTGCTGATGTTATTTTGGACCTTGTAAGTAGTGGGACAACATTAAAAGAAAATAACTTAAAAGAAATTGAAGGTGGTACAGTGTTGGAAAGCCAGGTGGGTAACATGTTTGCATTGGCAAGCTCGCCATATGATTGTTTCTTCATTCTGTCTTTTTTAAACTTCTCCTATCCTAGGCCTGAATATCCTTCAGGCTGTTCTTGTGGCAAGTAGGAAGTCACTAGTCCAACGGGAAGGTGTTCTTGACGCAATTCACGAGATTCTTGAAAGATTGGAGGCACATCTTAAGGCAGTTGGCCAATTCATGGTGCGTAGATTATTGTATATATGATGATGAACTTCATATCCAGCATCCAGACATACTTCCCATTAGAGTTTACTACTATTAAGTTGCACCTGCTGTTGCCATCCCCCTTTCACTCATTACTATGTTGCTGAGCTGTGTAAAAAAGATATATCAGTGTACTCATCAAAAAACAAAATTTAATCGGGGACTTATGTTGGTGCAAGTTTTGTGTTGAGGCCAATTTAGCAGTGTCAATCGGATATGACATGGTTAGTACTCTGTGGACATAAGCGTACCTTATCTCATTTTCAAGTATGACTTGTTCAACCTTTTCTTATTCAACAACTAAGTAGGGAATTGCTGCGATAAAAATTTGGGGGAAATATTATAGAAAATTCTGCAAGTGCAATACAAAGCCTTTTAGATTATGCACAAGTCAGATACTGCAGATACATACTTTTGATTGACTACTTTATCCAAGTCTCAAAATGAATACTTTATAATCGTTTTTAACTCTTGTTACAGGTAACAGCGAATATGAGGGGCAGGAGTGCAGAGGAAGTCGCTCAGCGAGTACTTAGTCAACCATCACTCTCTGGTTTGCAGGTAATGCAGTGATCCCTTTTTTCTCATACTCCAAGTGCAGCCCCAGCTCGACGTGAAGTTTAAGCTGTTAGTTATGTCATTCTCACTCTCCAGATTTTCTGATTTTCCGATACTCATACGCTAACAGGGACCTACCGTAAGTCCAGTCTTTTGCAAACGTGATGGAGAAGTGGTTGCGGACTACTATGCAATAGTCATTTGCATACCTAAAAAGGCGCTCTATAGCTCTGTGCAGCAGTTGAGAGCAGTAAGTCCTTATCTTGGAAACAGCTAGTACATAGCCGCTTTATGCAAAGATTTTTTGTTTCCCCCTGGTCACATCCTAATATGAAGTGAAGATATTTGCAGCTGTTAATTTTCGTTAATTATCGTGCAGATCGGGGTAGTGGAGTTCTAATATCTCCGTTGACTTACATTTTCGATGAAGAGACTCCCAGATGGCAGCAGCTTCTGTCCAAACTCGGGCTTTAGTTCTCAGTAGCCAGTGCTCAGGTTGACTAGAGGCGCCCGAGTTGGAGAACCAGCTTTCGGAGAAGATGGAGGAGGGGGTAGAATTCAACAGGAATGTTGTATCTTTGTTATGTTGGTAGCTTAGCCGTATCTGTTCTTTTAGATTTGCAATTACCTTTCCTCTAGGTATTATTTTTCTTCTTTGTTTGGTTTATAGCGATCGGTTTTAGAATCTAAGGAAGTGTGGGAACATTCTAAAGTTTATTTTGCGACATTATATGCAAGTGATTATTTGTTGATGACAATCGGCTTCGATGGTGATTCGGCGACGCCCTTGGGAAGATGTACAGGTGCTGCTAATAGCTACACAAGTCGAAACAGAAGTGCATCGTTTAGTAGTATAGGTAGTGCTGCTAATGCCTACACGAGTCCGATTGAGCTTGCCGACTCGGCTGTTACAAGAAGAAAATTGCAAGGATCGAATTGTACAGACGGCAGAAGATAAGCGACCGATGGTGTTGCAAATAAGGATGTTTCCACACCCATCAATTTTGCTCGACGACGGCCTTTACTATGGAAACGATGTTCAGAGCACAATCACAGACCGCTCGCAACGACATTCCTCGGAAAGATCAACCACGGCGATGCAACCAACAGTGCCGGCAAGAACCGTTTTCTCGGTAGTACATTACACGTGGATTCTTCAATCCTAAAACACCACCACGTCGGGCAGACAAATTCTCACCCGCGTCGCCCTTTGCTCCGGCAAGTCTACCTCGAGTTTCCGACGAGCTGGAACTTGACTCGTGACCCTAATGAGCTAGAGCCCGTACTCGGGTATCACGTATATATCTGAGAACCGTAGTGAATTTAATGTATACTTACCTATTCTCTCACCTTTCCCGTGACTACATGTATTTTTGCTAATCATGCGATTATAGCTGCGATTAGCGGGTTGTCAAATGTCAATCGCGAACTATATGTGGGACTTCCCCCGTCAGTTTCAACCGGCCCACTGTTCTACAGAAGAAGCCCATGCAGTGCGCATGATGGGCTTTCCCTAGTAGTAATAGGCCGCATGATCCTACTGGTTAAAAATTAACCATTTCTCTCTAAAACTATATTGACTTTACATTCGGTTTATTTCGCGAAAAATCAAATGATTTGAAAAATGATTGCTTGTATTACTTAAAATAATTAATAATGAAAAACTTCTTTCATTATCGACAGTAATTTGTGTTTAAACATTTTCATGGATGATGAAAATATTTTTCGTTAGTTCATTTTTGTGAGCAATACAAGCAATTACTTTTTGAAAAATATTTTTAAATTATTCATTTTTCGCCAAACAAATGGAATTGAGCAAGAACAAATAACTGAATTCGAATTTTGCATTCATTCAAGTTGGAGCGAGATTCGACATGGCCAGCGGCACTAAAATATCATAACAGACATGTTAGCAAAGTGAGCTGGTGTTGTTTTTCACGACAGCGTTGTTTTTAAGTTTTTTTAATCTAGGCCAGTTATGCTTCTACCGGAAAATAGAAAGAAATTCAAGTAGCCTAAAAATCGAATAAAAAATTAGTATTCTAAAGGGAAAATGACTCGAATGGTCCCTAAAGTTTGGTTTTAACATGCAATGTCGTCCATTAACTTTTAATTTGTTTAATGTGTTCTTTAAACTTTTAAAGATTTTTATATAGTTTAAGGACTATATTTAACAAATTAAAAGTCCATGAATGATATTGTACATTTAACAAAACTTCAAGGTTCAGATTGCACAAATTGAAAGTTCAAGGACCGTATTATATATTTGACCAAACAATCGACGATTTGATCAACTTCCAATTTGAATGTTTAGAAAACTCAATAATGTGCATTTTTGTTGTTGTGAAAATCCATGCATTTTTTTGGGCCATTTAAAGAGAGGATAATTTTGTCCGATATAAATTCATGCATTTTACCTTCAGCCCATTAATGCATGCGGTAGTCTTGCATTAGATTAGGCCACCTAGAGGTTCACTCCCTTTGTCGTTGGGGGATCGAGAGATAACGATGTAATTTTCGGGCGTTAAAAAAGAAAAATAATGCAAAATTTTTTTGGCATTTGGCTGCAGTAAAATCACAATTTTTTTTAATGTTTTATGGTTTTTTTTTTCCTTTTCTTTCCTTTTTCTTTTAAATGCCAATGCAAAACGGTATTGGGCGCGGACGCAGAGCCGCTTTCTCCTCGTTCCTCCGCCGGCTTAAACCCTAGTGCTGCTGACTGCTGAGCCCCTCCTCCCCGCTTCCACATTCGTCGTCGTCGGCGGCGGCGGCGGCGGCGGCGGCGGCAGCCTCTTCGTCTCTTCGCCTCTTCCACCCAAAGCTCGCGCCACTTCTCCTCAGGAAGCAGCGATGGGAGCGGTCGGTAAGAAAGACAAGATGAAGAAGGAGGAGGAGGAGGAGAAGGAGGAAGCGAAGGAAGAAGCACCGCGAGCTCGGTCCGAGCCGGAGGTTTTGGACGGCGGAGGCTCGCCCGTTGATTCCGGCTCCGATTACGAGGTTTTTCCCTTTGGTTTTTTGCTCTTGCGTTCCTCCGTCGGTCTTGCCTCTGTCGATTCGCGGGCGTCGAGATTGATGCGTTGGTCCGTCTGTCTGTCGTAGGATTACTCCGACGACGGGGATTCCGAAGATTACGAGCTGTCGGAAGAGGACTTGGAGTCGGGAGAAGAGGGCCCTGCTGGCTCCGGTTCTGATCAGGTATCCGTTGCATGCTCCTTTGTTCTAGTGCAGCTCCAGTTTGTGCGTGCTTGCTCGCGTACCAGCATGTTATGTCTTCCCCAGAGAGGCTTCATCACGTTTTTCTGGTGTCGTGAATATAGGATGAATCTGAGGATGGAAACTCCGAGGAATTTGAGCTGTCGGAGGAGTCGGAATCCGGAGAAAGTGATTCAGAAGAGCACAAGGTACATGGTAATTGCCTTCTTTGTTTCTTCGCTGTGATTTATTCCCTGCTTCTTAGTGAGACGAGCAAACTTATTCGCACATCTAGTATTGGTTCTTAGGCATAGAAGGACTACTAAGACGAAACACTGAGTCAACTTCACCTTTGAAGCTCGAGTAGAGTTCCATAATAGACGAAACTCTGAGTCAATTGAATGCAATACTAGAGTTATGGTTAGAACTTGTAATGTCATTTCTTGTCCTTTTATTATGAAACAGAGAAGAAGGTCTTTGTTCTGTCTGTTCTGCTATGATGAACTTGTTCATATTGTAATGCTGTTGCTGGGCATTAATGGCAGGGCTCTGTCAAAACAAGCAATAAAGGCGAATCGAGTAATGATCGTGCCCGAATTGACGATAGTGGAAGTGAAATCTCTGAATCAGATCAAAGAGCTGAAGAGAGTGATTCATCCGAAGATGAGGTCCGCTTACTTCTCTAGACAGCTTTGAGCATTTTTAGAATTGTACTATGCTCACCTATAATTGATTGGCACTCGCGTAATTTACAGGTTCCTTCACGGAACACGATTGGTGATGTTCCTCTTGAGTGGTATAAGGACGAGGAACATATTGGTTACGATGTAAAGGGGAAAAAGATAAAAAAGAAAGAAAGACAAGATAAATTGGATGCTTTTCTTGCCAGTGCTGATGACTCAAAAAATTGGTGAGTTCAACTTTCCTTTCAATGGTTTCTCTCTATTGAGATCCTCATAAGAAAATAATGAAAGTACCATATGCCTCAAACTCATGGTCATATTCGTTATTTCCGTCACTTCCTTCAATTCAGCAATTTAACAGAGTATGGAGTCCCTATACAAAGATCAAGGAGATGGGGTGTTGTTGTTCTCACTTTGACATTAGTTCTAGTTGACTATTTGTTTTTTGCAACGTCCAGTATTTTGATCCCCCTCTCTCATCCTTTTTCTTTTAATGTGTAGTGAGCAAATTTTTAAATTTTCCCATTGGTTACTTTGTTTAGTCTTATAATTTGGAAAAAAGCCAACTGATTAATAGTTGTTATCATCAGATGCTTTTGGTTTATAAAGCGCAACTCACATAAGATTGCTTTCCCTGATTGTCTTATTATTTTTTAGGCTTGATTTGTCAGCTTTTCTGCATTGCCAGTTGCCTCTATCATATCAGTTTAATCTGAGTTGAGAGCTTGCTTAGAATTTATTAAAGAAAGCTAAAAATGTTTGCTCTTCTACGTTACTTTTATAAATTGGTTTTAGATAGAATTTGATGTGTTTTTTTATTTGATTTTCTATTCAGGCGCAAGATTAATGATGAGTACAATGATGAGGTAGTGGAGCTGACCAAAGATGAAACAAGAATTATTCGTAGACTGCTTAAAGGAAAAGCACCGCATGCGGATTTGATCCATATCCGGTTTGTGCCACTTGTCATCATTGTGCTATAAACCTAGGTTTACTTATTGAAGGGGCTTCAATGTGACTTTTTTCTTTCTAAAATGCAGGATTATGTTGACTTTTTCAAATGGGATGATGCAAAACACCCATTATCAAATGCCCCAGAACCAAAGAGACGTTTCATTCCTTCAAAATGGGAGGCCAAAAGGGTCAGTCTTTTCAGCATTTCCCTATTTACATGACATATGGGAAATAGTCAGTATTCTTTTGATTCTCATTCCTCTACCTTTCTGGCTGAGCTGGTAACAATGATGTAGCTTTTTTACTTTTGGTTTCTTAAATGCATTTAAGATCCTTTTCTGGGGTCTTGATTCTGATAGCTTCTATTCTTGTTGCGGTTGGCTTTGAACTATGCTTATCCATTGCTGCTTACTATTCCTAATAGCTGACATCAGTTTCAGATACTCAAGTTTCTGTTATCAAATGCACTATTGCTTTCTTTTTTTCTCTTAATATGTTGTTGACTGTTCAATTTAAGTGTCTTTTTTCTATACTGGGGAAGCCACAAATATATACCACTGCAGTGGGAAACTGAAGCACTCAATAACCTGCCTATACTCTTTCTACTTTGCAATTCACCTTATGACCAATGGATACTGAAATATTCATTGCATTTTGCATCGGAATATCATTGTTATCATGTGAACATGGCTCATGTTGGGCACCAAACATATGCAGGTTGCAAAGTATGTTAGGGCTATTCGGGAGGGATTAATTAAGTTAGACAAGCCAAAAGAAGAGCCACGTTTCTATAACCTTTGGGGAGATGATCTCAACTCAAAAGACAGGGCTGGGCATCTAGCCTATATCCCTGCACCAAAACCCAAATTACCAGGTGATCTGTCTCCCACAGTTGATAAATAGTCAATCCACTATTTTTTATAATTCCCGATTCATTTTGATGAAGTCAGAAAGATTGAGAAAAAGTCAGTCATTCACAAGCACTAATGAATGATCCCCTTTCTTCTCTCCTCTTTGCCAGGGCATGAAGAATCTTATAATCCTTCTTTAGAATATATACCCACACAGGAAGAGATAAATTCCTACCAGCTTATGTATGAGGAAGATCGCCCTAAATTCATTCCTAGAAGGTAAATGCAATATTTCCCATTTTCTTGGCTGGTCTGCTTTTTGTCATGCTTCTTGATTATTTATTTCTCTTTCTATCTAGGTACACATCTCTCAAAAGTGTGCCAGCTTATGAAAATGCTGTTAATGACTCTTTTGAGCGATGCATGGATCTCTACATGTCATATAGAGCTTGGAAAAAACGTGTAAGTCATAATGACTGGCCTGGATGATATGAGAGGAGACCAATGCTGTCTTAGAGTATGATTATGTGCTTACTAGCAAGTAGCAACTGCAATTCAAAATTCATCAATGAATTGATTTTTGCAACGTAATGCCTCAGCTTAACATTGACCCCGAGTCGTTGAAGCCCAAGTTGCCTAGCCGGAAGGATCTTAAGCCTTACCCAGTGACATGTTATCTTGAGTACAGAGGTCATGAGGGTGCTGTTGTGTCGATTTCTACTGAAGCTTCAGGGCAGTGGATTGCTTCAGGTTCGTGTATCTTATATGTTCTTCTTCCTTCGAATTTCATGACTTTTAGACTCACCCAATCTCATTCTCATCTTCTATTGTGGCAACTGAAGGTTCTGCTGATGGAACTGTTCGCATTTGGGAGGTTGAAACTGGCAGATGTCGTGGGGTGTGGATTATAGGTGAACCGGTCCAGTGTGTATCCTGGAATCCATTGTCCGAGCTTCCAATTTTGGCAATTGCTGCGTGAGTTCCAGCAATTTGTTGTTTAATCTCCTATCCTCATCCTGGCTTCACTGTTTATGTTGATATTTGTTTGCCTTGTTTGTCTTTGCAGGGGCCAAGATGTTCTACTTCTTAACACAGGACTGGGTAATGAAGAAGATCAAAAAAATATTAAGGAACTTCTCCAGGTTGAAATATCTGGGACAGCAGGTGACTCTGGTAAGGTTTAGTTACCATGTTTATGCAATTGCGAAGATCAGACAAGTTTCCTGACATTTTTGAGTTGGTGAAGATAGAGCTTAGCATGGTTTCACAATTCAATGAGGAGTTCTCATTGGATTGGGATTCTTGTCCTCATTGAGCGAGTAGTTTTATCCCCTTGGTGTCCTATAGTAAATTTCTCTCTTCTTTTCTGAAGAATTAGTGGTCTTATTTATTCGGATTTGTGGGAATTAATTCCTTTTTCCTATTATAAATAGGTCATTCTGTTTTGTGTTTAGACATTTCCTACTTAGATCATGTTTGTTGTTTAGAGGTTTTCTACTTCAACTTGAAATTGCATTTAACAGTATGTAAATACATGCTCTGCTGTGGAGATAGATATTCAACTTAATATAGTTTGAATATTGGCAGTCATTTGCTTTGGAATTGTGTGAGGCAATTAATGCTTAATAAACTCCAGTGGTGATCCTTTTGAGATATCATTCATTGTCAGTCTCTTCTGGTTCTCAAACAATTTGGGCTCATTATTTTGGAACTCATCTTCCTACATCAAATTTGTTTAAAGTTTCATTTGAAGTTGATTTTAACTTTGTTGGATATATGGTTGTGCATAGATGAGCAGCCCTTGGTGAGCTGGCTTCAAGATGATAGGCACAAGCATGAGGCAATCAGGTTAAGACATTTCAAGGTACCCTTTTAGAATTTTTTCAATTTCTTTTGTGCTCAAGTTGTTATCTCAAGGCCTTTTCCCTAACGCCATGGGTGCTGATTTCTTGGGTTTGTGCAGACCGTGACCTCAGTTGAATGGCATCGCAAAGGAGACTATTTATCCACAGTGACGCCTGCAGATATCCTTGTGGTTTAGTCCTTTATGATGATGTGTCTCTTTGAGGGGTAGTTGAAGCCATTGTTTGAAGAGAAGTGAATACTCCCAGCATTAATAGTGCGGCTTACATGAAAGAACCCAGAACATCAGTTGTTGTAGTAGTAGGTTTTTTTTTAGAAGGTATGTGGGGAAAACGATGGTAGAAACAAAATAAGGCGTTGTTTGCAAGACAAGAATCAATGTCAACCAGAGTATTTGCATCCATGAGTAATTTTGTACAATACTAAAGGTCTAAGGTTTTGAAACAGCTTTGAGTAATCACAGAGATGATAGACTCTTCTTCAAATTCTCTCCTTTTTCTCTCTTTCTGTATCAGCCAATAAATGGTAAGAGAAAATGATGACCCCCAACTTTTTCTTGTTACAAGAGATCTAATGACACTGCCACACTTACAATCCTTGCTCTATAAGCCTGTGACACAATTGACACCGTTGTAGACAGACCTGTGTATGTTTAATGTGGTAGTTTGACTTGTCATCTTCTCTTCCTGTTATTTTGGTAGAAGCATCTTTTGGCCATGAGCTTCCGTCTTCTTTTAGTATTGTCCTAGGTGAAATTGTTTGTCAGTTGACTTCCCAAACAACATAAGTAAGAACTTTTATTTGCTTCTTTGCATTTTCTGGTTCAAGATCACCATAATTTGTGGAGTGTTACTTTTTTAATTTGCAGTAGGTTTAGTCACTTTTTCTAAGTAGTTTCCTTTAACTTTCCTCACGTGAATCAAGAGCAATCTTAATACACCAGTTGTCAAAGAAGATTACTCAGAAGATCCCATTCAAGTTGCACGGTCTTCCAGTTTCATCAGTTTTTCATCCTTCTCGATCCATCTTCTTTGTTTCAACTAAGAAGAATGTTCGCGTATATGACCTCTTGAAGCAGAAACTCATTAAAAAGCTTGAGAGTGGACTTCGTGAAGTTTCCTCAATTGCAATTCATCCTCAAGGTATGTTTGAAAATCTGATGTAAGTGTTCTCTTCCTTGTTGATTTCTAGATCCCGTAATTCTTAGTTGTCTTCCCTTGCAGGGGATAATTTAATTGTTGGAAGCAGAGAGGGAAAACTCTGTTGGTTTGATATGGACCTTTCGTCTCAACCTTATAAAACACTCCAGTAAGTTTGCTATTATCTTTGTGACAATTTGAAAGTTGTGAGAATTGGATGAATTTTCGTTTTGGGGAAGTGTAGCTGATCAAACTGAGTTGGTTGTTTGTAG
The DNA here is from genome assembly GCA_024733475.1 of Syzygium grande. Classification (NCBI taxonomy): domain Eukaryota; kingdom Viridiplantae; phylum Streptophyta; class Magnoliopsida; order Myrtales; family Myrtaceae; genus Syzygium; species Syzygium grande. The sequence continues at coordinate 31,241,131 of JAMXDD010000009.1, forward strand.
TTACACGATTGCCTTTTATGGGTAGAAAATTTAATGTTTGCATGTATATATAGTCTGGTAGATTTCAGCTTGTTACTTGTTTGTTCTGATTGTCAGGTGTCATTCGAAGGACATTACAAATGTGGCCTTCCATCGCTCATACCCCCTTTTTGCATCGTGTTCTGATGATTGCACAGCCTATGTGTTCCATGGCATGGTTTATTCAGATTTCAACCAGAATCCTCTCATTGTTCCCTTGGAAATTCTCCGAGGGCATGTAAGCTCAAATGGAAGAGGTGAGTGTTCGTACTCTTTTCTATGCAGAAAACTATTGACACTGAGGAGGAATACCTATCCCTAGCTTCATGAAGTTTTTCTTTGGGGATTTTTTTTGGGGGGTAAGTGCTAGGAAGGATATCATGTCAAGGATGAGTGAGTTTTTATAAAATAGCTTGGGGACACTAAAAGGTCCACAATTCTGCTGATGTCACTTGGCTTAGGGCAATGCAAGAGCTTCTTCCTTTGTTGACAAAGTCTTAAAGCAGCTCTGGCCATAAGATTTTCTAGGCGTCACCATTCATTTATTCCGTTGTTGACAAAATCATCATTAAGGCGAGGCTAGAGCCTGGGGCTACGTGAAACCTATGCTGTCTCTCTGTCCAAGATACTTGGCAGCAGATCAAAGTTTTGATAAATGTGGACGGTGCATCAGGAAGCAGATTAAAAGAGCACTGACCTTTTTTTATTAGTGATTTAATTAAGTTGTTCTGATATTTGTGTCTGAGATTCTTGCGTAAACCTTATAATGGGGAGAAAACGTATTTTTGGAACCCATTTTGTTACATTTGAAAATCGCATCCTGGCTCAGGGCCATATTCCTATCTTATAACCAAGTGGTTTGAAACATTTATGCTGGGACAGGTCCCCTCTACTCTAACACTGTCATTGTCTGCACATCTAATTACAAGCTAACTAGCTTTGCCATGCAGATAAGAAACTGACCTCTGGGTATATTGTTTCTTATTTATTATTCTTCTAATCGGCAGGGGTGATGGATTGCAAATTCCATCCACGGCAACCTTGGTTGTTCACAGCTGGTGCTGATTCGGTGGTCCGACTTTACTGTCACTAAAAGATGACTCTTGAGAAACGATCCTTTGATTTCTGCATACTTGAATGCGACGATTAAACGGAGCTGTGCTCTAGAAGGATGATGCTGAGTCATGCTGCATGGCGATATAAATTGAAACCAAAATGGTGATGGGAAGGCCGTCTAGCAGCCTTTTCTCATAATCTCTGGATTAATTTTGTTATTCTGCATACGCTAGATAGGTTCTGAGCATTAATCTGGTAAAGAATCATAAGAGTTATCGGTTAGATAAATTTTCCCCTCAATTTTGCCTTGTATGTTGTCAATTGAATGTATTCCGTAAAACTCGCAATTGTTTTGTTTATGTATTTTGAAGGAAAGTTAGAGAATGCTTCTGCTGACATCTTGGGAGTTTAGTTTTCTCCATACATATGTGATGAATGCATTCTTTGAGCGGATTTCACGGCGCAGAAAGATAAGAACGGACGGTAGACACTTTTGATTGATGTGGTTGCCATCAAATCGTTTTAGAGGCAATTACTACTCATGAAAAATGTCATGTTTGGAGTCAGAAAACTTTAGGATGTGATTAGGGATCATTATCAATCTTGTTTTTATTTGTCTTCCTTAAGGCCACATGAAACAATTTTTATCGAGACCCCATTGGCTTGGATTAGCTGCGGTTGGCAATTTGGTGCGCTAATCAGTCGATAGTGCTTGTAATTAGGCGAGGAGCGACAAGGTTGGGTATTAGAGATTTGGATTAATATGGGTCACAAATGGCTGACTTGAATGACTTAGTCCGGTGTACGTGCGAGGGCGAGTGCGAGTTGGCATAAGTCGAGTTGGGCTCAGGTCGACACACAAAACCTGCTTCTCCTCCCAAAAATCAAAAAGCAAATTCGACACAGGCTTTTGAATTATAGAACGTTGGGTAGCAATTAGTTTCCCACGAAACTGGCTCTATTACCAAATTAATGTGGCTGTCAAAATGAGTTGTAGAATCATTTCTTAACTCATATATGATCGGTTGAGTTGTTATACATGTTAGTTATATTCAATAAATGGATTTAGGGTGGTAAAGCCCAACATAATATGAATGTTAAATGATTTACAACTAACTTGAACCTAACTTACGTTTACGATTCTTTTTCTTTCTCACCCCTCACTCGATCTTGTATTCGCTCCACTGCATTCTCACATTAGTTTGGATATGGGTTTTATTAATTGGGTTCTATATGAAAATGTTTTGACAATATGGATCGGGTCGAGTTGAATATAAGTCACTAAATTTGCATTGCATGGAATGGGTTAAAACGGATTAAATAGATTTATTTGGGTCGAAAATGATTCGACCCAACCCAATCCACCCATTTGATGGGTCTACCAATCAAATAAAGAACAATGATGAAAGAATCAATGACCAACAAAAGGAAAGGGATAGAAACTCCGGCAGAACAACCAAGATACAGGAGATTCGGGGCCCAAAGCGGGAAAAGCAGAGGATAAACTCTACAACCAACCTTTAGGCTCCGTTCGTTTGGAGAAAAATATTCTCTTTTTGGAAAATATTTTTCCGAAGTCATTTTCCTGAAAAATATTTTCCTAGAACATAATTTTCGGTGTTCGCGATCAATTTCGAAAATATTTTTCCCGGTCGGCGACGGCGATCGGCGGCGGGCGGGCGATCGGGCGGCGGCGGGCGGGCGGCCGGCGATCGGCGGCGGCGGCGGCAGCGGTTAGCGACGGGCGGTGGCGCCGTCGGGCGGTGGTGGTGGCGGGCGGCCAGCGATTTTAGTGAAGAAGAAGAAGAGTTCGGAAAATGATTTCCGCTTTTGAAGAAGTGGAAATCATTTTCCAGAAACTTAAACTTTTTTTTTGAAGGGGGCAAGGAAAACATTTTTCCACGGAAAATGTTTTCCGCCTTTAACACCGGAAAACCCGGAATATTTTTCTGGGAAAATATTTTTCTCCAAACGAACGGAGCCTTAATTCTATTATATACTCTACTACAAGTATTATGTTGGCCTGTAAAAGTAAACTAAATCAAGATAAGCGCCGTTGGAATTCCAGAAATATTTCTTATTTACCTAAAACATGAAAGTTATCACACAAAGTTGTTAAAGAATCCCATCGAATATTGTTACGGTTTTAGTACTTCCTGTTAACTCATCAAGGTAAAATATATACGTGTATTCTGATAAACCCCATGAATTCTACCAATGCTGTTGATCAATTCCACAATGAGCATTGCAGTAAGAATAAATGTGAGAATATTTACTTCCATAATCTCGCTGTTTTTTTATTATTATTTAATAACTCGAGAAAATTCCCGAATAGATCGACCTTTCGAACTTGTGTGCAGCCTGGAATACAATCATGAAGTTGGATGCAGAGGCTCAACCACTGCTGCAGCTCAACGTGGGAAAAGCTACATCAATGACGAATTATCTCTGCTTCAAAATTAGAGGACTTCTCAAAACTGTACACAATTTACTGCACTGATCAGACCTTAAATGCATTACACCTTTCATTACCCAATGACATTACAGAAGTTGGACAGCTGCAATGGCTGGAATTTTCTCTCGTAGTTTCTGCGTGACAGCAACTCGAACAGTCATGACCCCAGCTGCAGGACCAGTTATTCTAACTTTAACTATTGGTTCTTCAATGGCCACTAGCTCAAGTGATCCGCCAGCTGCACCAACAAGGTATGGCCTTATCTCTTCAAGAACCTGAAATAATCAAGCAATAACATGTTAGCCAGTAGATTTCCAGGTCACACGCATCAGGATATCTTAATGGGGTTGCCTACGCGACCCGGGGCTTGTTCAAGCAAATGCAATTTGAGACAGACAGATGGACAGACAAGGTCAGGAATGTTATGGCAAACAAGTGTGTGAGTTCAGTCCCAGGATAAAGAGAATCTCTGAAAAAATGCAAATCTCAACTTGTTAACTCCTTTTCTGATTACAAAAAAAAAAAAAAAAACTGTTACTCCTTTCAATGACAGTCTCTGTTCTTTTGGTAAGTTCTAAAGTTTAGTGCATGAGTTGCACACGTCTTTCCCACACTACATTTGTGTAGACCGAGATTCAATACTTTTGAGTTATTTGCAGTACAGTGGGGCAGGTCACTAATAGATCCTCAACTTGCGAGCTCTTTGTGGACTCGAGGACCTGAACCTGATGCTAAGGGGTAATAGCAGGAAAGGTAAAGGACAAACACACCATTACTTGAGTTGAGAGCTCAAGGATCCAAACCTATCCAAACTAATTCCAGGAGACCTAGTTGGCAATGTAGTTGGGCTTAACTGAAAAAGAGGTCAGCAATTAATCCTCAACTGGTGAAGGTTTCGTAAAGTTGAGGAGCACCACATGCTGAGCATTCATCATTAGCAAGGGAAAGATAAGGACAGAAATCAAGCTACGAAGGAAAAAAAAAACAAGCCAATCATTACTTGAGAGCAAAGGAATCCAATACCACCATTACTAAAAATATTCAAACCAATTTGTGAAAAAAATGCAAGCAGAGGCACCTAATTAGAGACCTTGAAGCAGTTAACCAAAAGAAATTCTTTAAGTAGAAATATCCTAGAAAATAATTCCTAACAGTGGGGAAAAGGACAAAAGCGTTAATGATACCAAGCAACATATATTCGCTGCAATATCTCACTTACCTTCTCTATGTTTTCCTCATTCATCTCAAGGCCAGTTTCTTCATCGGCTATTGGTTCCACTGCAACGATTTCGGGAATTTTCTCCATCAGACGACGCTCAATGCCCATCTTCATTGTCATTACAGAACTTGGACAAGAACCACATGCTCCTTGTAACTTCAACCTCACAACATTGCCATCGATCTCATGCAATGCAACATTACCCCCATCAGATATTAGATAGGGTCGGATTTCATCAAGCACGCTCTCAACGTTCTCTGCTGTCAGTGGAAGTTCCACCATTGACTCGGGCGTAGCCACGGCCTTCACAACTACATGTCAAGAAAGGAGGAACACTTAGCAAAATCCACAGAAATTACAATCTTTGTTCCCCGAAAAAAGAATGCCCAAGATGAAGAAACAAGAACAGGACGCTGCTTAGGTTAAATGGGGAGCATATTAGAGGAAAGCATGTTTCAAAATTGAGTAGGATGGCTCCCTCCGTAGCTATCATTTGGAGAAGATACCTCTCAAAGATTGTCAGAGGAAGATGAGAAGAGATGTGGACAGATGTTTGGGTTGGTAGAACCATAGAAGAAGACAGTTTAATATCAAATAGAACATGCTTAAACTACAAAAGTGAAAAATCCCATAGACAGGACCTCTAAATTTATATCTTGCACAGCCAAATCTATCAGCAGGCCTTATTTTGGCACATTTAGAAGACATTGGGAAATGTGGCAGACCCCCTAAAACCGTTCAACATGTTCCGTTATCTGGCAAGACAACTAAAAGATCTTTGTAGATCTCTGATTGAATTACCATGAGGTCAATCCAAAAACAAACTTCCCTAGTCAAATCAAAACTTGGTGTATCTCAACAAGAGCACCCATAATCGTGAATTTACAAGGCGGACTAAGGCAGACTTCTCTGATGCATCTTGAAAGACACTGACACTTGGTTCATTCTACTGTCAAAACTGCAGCACACATTTAACACCACCTAAAGCCAAAACCAACAAAACCTCGTAGACTCACTGGTATGTCCAAGTAACTGATAGACCTTAACAAAGACGAACAAACCTTAAAGTGCTCTCTCCTCTTACTCTTATGCAGTGAAAGAGATAGCCAACCCAACCCAAATGTAACCAAGAAACGATATAACACGAAGATACCGAAATTCAATCAGATGGTACAGAATCTCTCTTGCTACTATTGTGCACACTTGTTTCCGTAATCAACTAGCTGAGCACCCAAGCAGCAGGACCAAGCACAATATATCCAGGCAAATACACACGGCCTCAATACAGAGCGCTTCTCGTCTCACCTCGTCTCCGCATCGGAGCCGCAGTCCGAACCCGCACGAAGCGGCACGACGCCCGCGGCAACGGACCAATCCCCTTCAGAAGCGATACATGAGCACCAAGGAAGCTCGAGCTCTGCCGAATTCGAAAACCCCATTAGCAAAACGGGGGCGGAAGCAACAAGAAATTACCCCACGATCGCATGCTAAGAGCAAGAGCAAGAGCCGAAGAAAAGGCGAGACCTTGGCGGCCGACGAAGAAGATGGCGGTTCTGGGTTTCGGTGGAACTTGCAGGAGGGCCGGTTCGCCACCACGGTCTGCATCTTTTTTTTCCCCCGTCGGGCAACGAGCGAGCGCCGAGGCGAAGTTCGGGTCCAACGTCGAAACGGGCAAGCCCGATCACGCAGATGGGGTATCGAATAGATCGCAGCACAGAAGGAGGAGGAGGAGGAGGAGGAATCGTAGTCGAAATCGAACACACGCTCTCTGCCTCTACCTCTGCCTCTCCCTCTGTCTAGGAGCTATGTTTGCGTCTTGCGACTTGTCTCTCTGCTCTTCGTTATTTCGGGCTGGCCGCAAAGAAGGGAAGGAATTAGGTAAGGGGAAAGAAGTTCCGATTTTTTTTTGTGGGAGATCAGCGAAGGGCAGGGCAGTAAACGACAAAGACAGCATCTCGGAGGACCGCTTTGCAAAAATGGAAGATAAAATGTGAAGACATAAAATGACGGGAAAATTCTAAATCAGTACCCACCGATGAGCATTTGACCGGCCGATGAACTCAGGCGTTTACTTGAAATTAATTGGACACTTCAAGCCCCTATTTAAGGACTGATTGAGCTTCATGCCTTTATTTGATACTATGTCCACTTTAGACCCCTTTTTTGAGAAAATGGCCCTCCTTTGGGTACTGATTTAGAATTTCCCTACAATGACAAAACAATAAGTAAGTGAATTTGGTTTATGATTTCACTGACCAAAAAAAAATTTTTGGTTGGTGATTTTTTAATTTTTATGTTTTTCTTTTCTAATATGATGGCCCTCTAAAGTAAAGGATTAATATCGCCAAAAATTTATAAATCATGTTTATTGTGCTATCGATACCCCTATTAACTCACAAATTCATATTAATGTGACAAAAATTTAAGGAATCGTCAATAAGACTTTTGGTGATGTTTTGTCTAGATTGAAAGTACATGTCCCTTTGGAATATATTAACTTCATTTTGGTTCTTCATTCGGATTGATTCTCGGAATTTTATACTGTTCATTTTGTTCTATCACCATGACCAATTCCGATTTTATCGACCGTTCAATCCCACGACTTGCATAAGATATAAATGTTCCCATCTCAATAATCAATTTTCATTAACAAGGATGTACACGGAAATCGATTGAACGGAAATTAAGAAAAAATATAAGTAAAATTACATCGTGAGGTGGCGCACAAATTGATAATTCGCCAAGAAAACCAAAATCGAGGGTCAAAATGAAAATCGGGTCAAAAATGAAGGGGCTAACGTGTAATTCACGCAAAGAGAGTCCTCCGCCGTGCCAGCCGCATAGAACCTATATAAGCTTTCCTCCCTCGCTCCATTCTCCGAGAGCGAAGGAGAAAATCCATTAGAAAAAATGGCTCCGAAGAAGAAGAAGCAGCCGCGGAAAGCCACTGCCGCCGCCGCTAAACCGCCCTCCTCCTCCTCCTCCTCCGCCGCCGGTCCGAAGCTCCAGCTATCGGCCGAGAACGAGAGCCGCCTCCGCCGCCTCCTCCTCAACAACGCCTCCGGCCGATCGGCCGAGCCCGCCGCTCCCCGCCGCCGCCGACGTTGGCCCCTCTCCGATGCCCAGAAGGCCAAGCGCCTCAAGTCCGCTTACGAGAAGCTCTCCTGCGAGGGCTTCTCCAACGATCAGATTGAACGGGCGCTCTCCGCTCTCAAGGTTCGATGCCAATCCGCAAATGTCATTTCGGTTTCGCCGTAGATAGTGGAGAGGATGTGTCCTGATGATCCAGTTGCTATAGGATTTTTCCTTTCTGGTCGGGAGTTTTGTCGATCGGCGGACCGACAAGACAATATACGCGATTGCCAAAGTGAAAGAGAAGAGATTGAAATGGTCTCTCGTATGTATAGGATTTAGAAGGCTCAGGTTACTATGTTAGTCTACGTTTCTTAAAATGTACTACAGTGGTTGTTCTAAGGCAAAAGTCTTCATGCTACTATGCTTAATTGCTGTTTAGAGACTACCTATTCTTTCTCAAATTTTTTTTTTTGACAAACCTTTTCTTTCGTATCTAAAGAGTTGCCAGAGTGGTTGTTCCAATGCAACAGTGCGATGTTTTGAATTCTAATAGTTTAGTGCGGCGCAGAGGTTTATGATTTTCTTATCCTCTTTGCAAAATGGGCAGGGTAATGCCACGTTTGAGGCTGCTCTTGATTGGTTATGCTTGAATTTGCCTGGGAACGAGCTTCCTCTGAAATTCTCCAGTGGGGTCTCTTCACTTGCCAGTACAGGTATATATAACATGACCAATGAACTCATAGCTTGTGGATTTTTTTAGTAGATTGAGTCTGTGGTACAGCATGGTCGAGCTGGATCCTGTATGACTGAATGCTGCACTGTGTATTATCTGTTAGGAGGATCTGTCAATGTCCTTGTATCAGCGCGGGAAGATTGGGCGCCTTCAGTGGACACGTCTTCGAAGGTTGATGAGGACACTGCCGAGTATTCTGTGAAGCTTAAGGGCGATTGGGACAATGAGAGCCTGGATTCCCACAAATCATCACAAGCAGATTGGATTAAACGATATGTGGAACAGCAAGAAGAGGTAGGTTCGAGTATAATTTGAAAATTTCGTTATTTTTGCATTTTGCTTAATCGATGTGTATATATTTTTATTGATTTTTTCTATTCTCTGGTAATTAGAAAAAAAGTTAAGTCAAAACAGCTTAATCACTTTTGATGTTGAATTTGAAAATTTTTCTTGTATACCTTTCAAATTGAATTATTTCTTTTACATGTGGTGCTGCTATTATCTAGTTCTTTTCCAAGTACAGCTGTGGATTGGCTGAGTGTATTGGCTGGTTTCTAACTGGCAAGTGTGGTTCTAGTCTCTGCCATGGAATTGAGCCACTTGTGAATCAATCACCCCTGGCCTTGTTATTTGGTGGTGGATGACAATGTTTCAAATTTTAGTTTTCCCCTGCCGAAATATCAAGTTACACGTGTTTACTTTTCTATGTTATCTTCACAGTTTTTTTTGTCTGTCATAACCTTTTTATTTTTGTTTTTTAATGCTGTATTGCATCAGCAGGATAGTTCTGATACCTGGGAAGATCATGTGGCTGATGGAGGTCCTTTGCAAAAGGTTTGTATTTGCTTTGTAGCTCTAATTATTTTATCTTATAATGCAGTTTAAATTGCTTTTTTTTTATCATTGAATATTAATGCTGATCAAATTGTTGACTATGCTTAGACAACTTTTGAGTATTAAAAACTCAAGGAAATGAGAGACTTGTGAGTGAATTGATGGGATATTCGGGGGGTGTTTTCTTTTGCTTTCTTGCCATCCTGCATACTAAATATTATATTGGGGAAAAACTAGATATTTTTCTGGGGAAATTAATTTAATTTCAAGGCACCAAGGGGTCCAAACCCAAGTACAAGAAGAACTCAAGAAAAAAAATGAAAAGGAGCTCAAATATACGACAAAGCATCTACAATGTCAATCTATTCATTTTACATCCACATGCCTTTTTCCACTATACAAAAAGTTTTCAGTCAAATCTCTTTTAAAGGCTCTTTTGCTCTGATGAAATCTTTGTGTTTAAGGCACCGCTAATACGTTGCTGTCATGATCTGAAATGTTTGTTGAGACCTTCAGAGGTTCTCAATTATGTAATGCATATGTTTTCACAGTTTTGACAAGATAATTTTGTACTTTTATGTGTTTTCTCCTGCTAGTTTCACTTGTCATCTTCATGATATAGATGTTCATTGCTTGTGAGTTGCTGTCTGTTTTTTGAAGTTTTGATTGAGTGTCAGAAGTTTCAGATTACAAAGTCATTTCTGGCCATGCTTGTGACATTTTAGTATCTTTACAAACAAGGAGCTGATTTAAGGATTAGATGGTACTGAGTTGAGAAGTTTTTATTAAGTGCCGGGAGTTTCAGATTGACTGTCGTTTTGGGCAGTGCTTGCTTTTTGTTATCTTTACATTTGTTTTTCTTTGGAAATCTATAGATACGCGAACCAAGGTCCTATGATGACATTGCCAGAGAGTACCATGCTGCTCGCTTGGAAGCTTCAAGAGCCAAAGAAAAGAGAGATAAGAGCAGCCAGGAAAAGGCGGGCTTAATTATCCGTAACCTCAAGCAAGAGTTGTCTGCTCTAGGTCCGTTTATTGCTTTTACGATTCGTCTTCTTTTCTGATTATGTTGTAATAATTGTGTTCTCTTGACCATTACAAGCAGGATTATCTGAGGACATGTTGGCACTGGACTTTGCTTACAAATATGCTTCTGAGAATGTGATCGGTTCTCTTCCCTCAGAGCACCTGGAGACAGGATCAAGAGATATCAGTCTTTCGTCTCCTTCATCTGCACATGTGGATGTTGCCGAAGTTGATGGGAGGGTGGCTTCCCTAGGTCCCCAAGATTCTCTTCAGACACCTACCCTCCCTACTCTACCTATTCGTGAAGAGAACACAACAGAAGGTGAATCAGGGGAAGTAGAGCTTGGCGGGCTATTCTCAGATGATGCGCCGGTGGATGAATTGGTCGCTCCGGAAGTTTTGAGACTACAAAAGAAAGAAAGAATGAGAGAACTATGCAGTGAAAAGAATTTGGAGGGTATCTGGAGAAAGGTAATGCCGGATTGTGGTTTGTTTGTGGTGCTATTTAAACTCTACAAAATTCCTTATCAAGTGATGGATTTGCTACCTATCATATGGAAAATGTATTATTTCATGATGTAGCTCACTAGGAACAGATAAACTTCCGAGATGAACATTATTTCTAACTCGAACAAATATGAAGTCAAAAAGCTTGCTCAAAATTCTTGATAGCTTCAGATCTAATGTTTATGTGCTTTGATATTTTGTTAATACTTTGAGTTTCACCATAAAAAATTTCTCCTTCTGACTTTTTTTTTTGATATTCCTGATGAACTAGCTTGACTGTTCCCTGAGTGCATGAAGAGCAAATCAATGGAACAACAATTTTTAGCTCAACTCTAAGTGTCTCTGCTTGCTTGCATTCTCTTCACTTTTACACATTATAGATATCGATTCTTAGTATCATCTTAAGAACAGAAAAATCTAATTGATGTTTGCCTATAGTTTAACTTATAACTTGTTGATGATATTATAGGCTGAGGTTTTCGAACTTTGATTAAAAAGAAGTGCAATGTCTGATATAGGGTGGCTTGATGATTGATGGGATAATACGTGATCTAATTGGTGTCCACAGATGCTGCTTTACTTTATGGTGCTGTTTATTTTTTTCTAGGTTGGATACTGATGATTGTAGTTAGGGACATTGTCTTGTGATATGATTTTCTTTGCAATGGTTGTGGTGAAGAGTATCTTTCTGTCGGTCATTGTTAGATGCGACAATTGGGTATTCTTTATCAACAGAGGATATTCGTGTATGGATCTTAGGGAGGGTGTGCTCCCAGATAGGGTGTTATGACTTGAAAGAAATTTGTGCGTCAATCCCAATTTGCAAGAGAAGGTTCGGTCATTGTTGTAGCAACTAGTAGTAACTTTGGGCAGTTGTAAAGCCTGTTGGCTAGGAACTTGCTTCTAGAGGTTCATTCTCTGGGTAATTAGAGAAAAAGAGGTTTTCTCTCTGGACAAGACATCTCTTTTTGGAGGGAAAGAGGTATACGTTGCTTTAATGAGAAGGAATTACTCATTCTTGGATGGATATGCATTCTATTGTGTAGTAGAGCTAATTCATTGAATTTGTAGCTGTCCTATTTTTGAGATTTTTTACATGGAACAAGTTGGCTCCTTGGTCCTTAGGCAATGATAGAGTTTTGGTTCAACTTTGTCTCTTAGTTCTTTTGCAAATTTTAATGTAGACAAGATTTTGTCAGGGGGACCCACCAAAAATACCAAAAGCCGTGTTGCATCAACTATGTCAAAAATCAGGGTGGGAAGCACCGAAGTTTAATAAAGTACTTGGTGAATCAAAAGCATTTTCTTATGCTGTCAGTGTGGTCCGTAAAGCCAGCGGAAGAGGCAAAAGCAGAAAAGCTGGAGGACTAGTTACTTTTCAGCTTCCTAACCAGGGTGAAGTTTTGGAATCAGCAGAGGTATGCAATTTTTCCTGGTCACTTACAATCCTGCCTCTTTGTGTGGGGATATTATATTTGGCTAAGGTTCTATGTGTGAGCCCATTAAAGGAGTGGCTTTCCTTTAAAAGGTAAAAGAAAAAAAAAAAGAAACTGGTATGTGGAATGGGGCGTTGGTCTAATTGGTGCTCCACTTTTACAAAGTTTCAGAGGATCTCGAGTTCAATTTTGATCCTCCCTCTTAATGCCTGCCTAGCTCAAAGAACCAAAAACAAAGAAAGAAAAATACTTAAATCCTTCTGCAGCATGAACCGCTCCTGGGGCTTTATTGAGCGATTTGTTCCTTGATTTGCCTTTTTTCCTTCTTTCATCAGCTAATGATATTTACTATGCCCTATCTTTGTTGCACACTTGTTCATTTCCTTTTTCCTTCTTTATCTTAAAACTGGATAAACATAATAACAAAGATAAAAAAGTAAAAATCCACATGAACTTTTTAAAATTTTTTTGTTTGGATATTGAACTTATTTTGAAACCGGCTTCACTTGTCTGTCTAGTTATTAAGAATCATTGAACTTTCTTGGTCCACCATCTGGATCCTTCCTTCATTAACTTATTGTGCCTTTGCCATTTTCTCCACCTCAATCTCAATATGTCTCTCTGTCTTTGACTGTCTCCCTACTTATTCTCTTGTACATGCATATTCTTGTCTTGAGATGAGGATGTTGAGGTGCATTCATGCAATTACTTTCCCAAACTTTCACTTCGGCTGGAAAAACTTGCCAAGTATGCAGATTTGGCTTATTTGTAGATATGTCTGCTCTCATCTGAGTCTGTTTCTTTAGTCGTGAAAATGCTGGTGTGCTGCTTTAACCTAGAAGACTTTGCCAGAGAGACACCCAAGATGCTTGTTTTCTCCTGAACTGCCAAGTTTGATATTGTAAAGGGCAGAGAGGAAGGAAGAAACATAACCAATCAGTAAACTTCCTGCCAAAAATAGGAGCCTGTGCGATGGATCCAGAATCGACACTCTAAATGTTGGAAATCATCACATGTTCTAATCATTGGCGATGGAGAAGAGAGAAGGAAGCCTAGATCTAAGAGGAGAGTTGCCGCACCAAACAATGGAGAGGAAATAAACTGTACATGCATTCACCTATCTGGAATTTGATCCACCGCTGAAAGAATCTCATACCTTCCTAACATGTTCCAAAAGATCAATCCCTCGTGGAGAGTTCACATTGGTTTTTGCACCAACCACTAGAAATAGGGCTGTATGTGGCACTAATCATGCTTAGCCAGATAGAATTTCTTTCCTGAGAGAAACTCAGAAGCTGTTTACCTAGAATAGCTTCATTGAGAAGAGTCAATTCTCAAAAACAGAGAATTCTTTTGTTTGTGGGATCTACATTAAGTTTTGGAGGGCCACACTCATCCTTTTATTTCGAATCTTGCATGATCTTAAAGTCAGATAAGAAGACCTTATATGTTGTAGTCGGTATTGGGATTTAAGAAATAGCTAGCTGGTTTGAGTGGTGCTCGTCTTTCAATTTAGCATGTAAGGAGTTGTGTTGATTCATCTGATTGTGTACCTACTGTCCTGAATGTCATTGATACCCTAGCGGTTGAACTCTAATACTGTGACAGAGGGACATTGGGTACCAATAGCACCCTCCTGCCTATACGTTATTTGCATCATCTTGTATGTTCTTTCCTCCAGCATTGGTTGATTCATCTAGTGTCTGCTTTGATGCTATTAGAAGTCTGTTTTAGTGATTCAATCATATTCTCATTTTAACCCAAGGTCCTTTTCTCTTGCAGAAAGAGCTTTTAGATCATGTAAATAATTGTGCTGCTCTTTGCTTGTATGACCTCTTTCAAACTTTTGACAGGATGGGCAAAATAAAGCTGCAGCCTATGCTCTCTGTCACCTGTTTCCAGATATTCCTGTTCATCTTATAATCACAGAGCCTTATGCCTCGCTTGTTCTGCAGTGGAAGGAAGGTCAGCGTTTCTCCATTCTAAGTTGTTTCTGTTTGAAGACCAAGTCTTTTGGATTATATTCTGGTGTGCATAATGAGCTATATCAGCACACCTATGATACTGGGCAATCCCATTTGAAATCAGGATTTCTTTTGCTGGCAATACTTGTTGTATTGACATCTTAAATTATGCAGGGGAACCGCAATTAACAATGAAGGTAGTGAGGATGATAGAAGGGCTGATTTTGTAAACTCATTGTTGAGATCAAGTGAAGTGGCGGATGTCACTGATAGAGCATTTAAGGAAAAGTCTCAAGAGCCTCATGCTAAAGAAAACAAAAGTGTGCATGGCGATGAAGATACTCAAAGTATGTTCCTCTTGTGCGTTCAGTAGTCTACTTCTGTGTTAAATGTGCATTTTCAACTGCATTTTCTCTTAGTTAGTATGCTAATGAGTTCCTTTTTTGGCACACTTCCACCCATTCCCACTTATTTATTCCAGTCTAGTCTTCTCATGTTCTAATGATGTTTGGCAACTTGATGGAACTTGTTGTTTGCAGCCTTTTCTTCTTTGCACTTTATGATTTTTCAAAACAAATCAGCGTGAGCACGTTCTCTTTTATTGGGCACTGGCCCAAGCCAAGTCCAGCTCTTTTTTACGTTTTTCACTACCTACCAGTTGTTTTATCTGGGTTGGAGTGGTTTTATCAGCCAGTTGAATGTTCATGCAGACCTCATTCGACTTTTCAAGTTCGCCTTGGATTGGTCATAGAAATTATTGGAGCATGAAATTGTATATGCATGTCTTTCCTTCTGTCTTTTTGTCAGTTGTGGTGGCAATAATACAAGTTAAAGCTACATGTTTGTCACATGGGAAAAAGAACTGTTCCCTTCTGCCATAGTGCTCTGGCCTTTTGTGCCGGACACGACTTTGAGATTTTAAGATCAATGGTTGTATTTATTTCGTGTAGAACTGATGATGATGCGAGAATTTGAACTGCTTGACCTGCCACATGTTACATTAGTCGTCTTTTAACACATTTGATTTTGGGACATTTAGAATAGAAAGGATGCTGAGTTCCTTGTATGATAACTACCCTTATATCTTCATATACTTCTTTGTGAGAACTCCTCCATCTTCCCTGCTTCCAATTTAATGCAAATTTGGCAGGATAGGCCCAGAGGAGAAAAGAAACATTTCCTATGATTTTTCCATTCAATTTCTATGAAAGCTTGATTTAAGAGTATGATAGTTACATGTCAAGGCCCAGAGGAGATCATCTAATCTAAGTACTATCATGTCCGTACGTCTGAGCATATTTGAACCTTTAGATTGCGGATGGGCTGATAATATCTGATGAGGTACTAGCATGTCAATGTATCTGTGCACGTCTTGAATTTCTGGATTTTGGATGGGCTGTTGTTTTACTTGTAACTAGTGCGACCGATAGTTCACGATAAAGGATGTAGCTAATCAGCCTTAGAGAATTTTGGTCCATGGACTTCTATGCATAGAAAAACAGGTGCTTTTTAGTGATCTAATTTTGTCGTGACAAATCATACATGAACGCTTTTCATTTATTATCTCATGAAAAAGTGGGATCACAATGAATGGAGAAGAGCATGGCAGAGATATTTAATATGGTCTAACTTTACCAATTTACAGGAGTAGAGCTCTCTAAAGAAGCAGAGAGTTCTTACCTGAGAAAGCAACACGAGAGTCGAAAGAAAATGCAGAAATACAAGGTCAGTAGATTGTTTTTCTTATTTACTCTTCAGCAAATGTTGATCTGGTCCAAAATATTTATATCTGCAGTTCTGCACCCTATTTTTCAGTAATATTGTGCCTGTCCATTTATCATCTTCATCTCAACTAATTATGGGTATTATCACCAAATTAATCATGAGGACTGCAAGTTTCATAGTGCGCATCAGTTTCTTGGTTCAAATCTATTGTTTTCTGTGGAATTGATTGCCTTTTCAGAGGACAAATTCAGGACTGGCTTCTTAGTTGTTCCCTTTTCCTTTTCCTAGTTAGAAGTTTGATTTGCATGTAAAAATGTTCTCACATACTTGGAGTGAACAGTTTTTGCACCCGAGTAATTAATCCCTTTAGGATTTGCGAGAAGTCATCTGTCATAGAAATCACCTGTTGTTTTAAGTGGAAGGAGGATCTATGGCGCCTTTGACTTGTTGATATCTTATCTGAGAAGGCAGAATACAGAAAATTTTCCCATGCTTTTGCAATGATGGTATTGGACCATTTTATTGTCCGTTTTCAAAATCAGAGAGGTTTAGCTATTGCGGGTTGCAGCGTTAAATACCAAGAAAAGTTCTTTTTGGATTTTAGCTTTGTTGCTTCTTATTTTAATATGATTTCTTTGCCACCTCTCTCTCTCCCACCCACGGGACTTGTCAGCCCATTGTCCCATCAAACAAACTAGCTCTCAAAAAGAATCTTAATTCTCCCTCCGAATGCTCGGAACTTCTGCTCCGTTATATTTATCCCACTTTCATCGTCAGAACTCTACTTCAAGAAAGAGAATTCGAAGAAACTGTCTTCAATTAATCGAGTGAAATCATCAAAAGAAAAAAAATCGAGAAAACAAACAGAGTCAAGTAAAAACATGGAGAGCAGAAGACCTGTAAAGAACAGGGAATGCTCTCATACAAGCCATTCATAAAGCTTCTGATGTATTCAATTCACATTCCTGTTGGTCGTCTATTAAGTTGGTTGAGACCTCAGTGAAAGTGACGCATTACTGGACAGTGGCACTATGTTTCTAGTACTGTTATTGGTTTGAATTGTCCCCACTGCTATTGCTATTTTTTATTTTTATTTTTTGCATTTCTTCTCTGATAAACTGGGCTAAAGAGGTTTTTGGTTTAGTTGATCTGTCATACTGCCTGGATCATGACCCTGTTTCTGACCATAACTGCTTTGAGGTCTAGACCTCGGTCTGGTTCCTGGTTCAACCAATAAGCTGGCTGGTGTAATTCACTTTGCGCATCATTGGCTTGATATCACAACAAGCTAGGAAATTAACATACAAGTGAGCATGTGCAGGAAAATATGAACATGTCATAAAAAGAGTTGCAATGTTTTTCATATACATGTTTTGACAATGAGACTTTGCATTATTTCTTGTTGATTATCCAATAGCAAAACCTCAACTGATTTCCCTTTCTTCAATTGGTGAAACTTGGTAGACATAAACTGCATTGTTGTGTCATTTAGGAAATGCTGAGAGCTAGAGCTGCGCTGCCTATTGCTGCTTCAAAGAATGAGATTCTGCAACTGCTGAAGGAGAACGATGTTCTTGTTGTTTGTGGGGAAACAGGTTCTGGCAAGACAACTCAGGTGAAAGTTTTGCTACTTTTCTGAAAGATTGTCTGCTTTCGGATGATTTAAAAAACATGATTGTGGATGGGTTGTGACATGCTTGATTGAACTGAATTTTACCATATTATTCTCAAACGGTGATGTGATCTTTGATGGGCATTTCCTTATGTGCATTCAAATGGCCTTTATTGTAGGTTCCCCAATTTATATTGGATGACATGATTGAATCGGGATGTGGTGGATATTGTAACATCATATGCACACAGCCAAGAAGAATAGCGGTAAGTTTAGAATTTCTTCAACTTTTTCTCTTGGTGGTGACCTTGCAATTAATATGGGAGAATAGATTCATAATGTTTGCTTCATTAGTGGTTTCCCTTTATCTCTATACCTGCTCCATTGTTATTATGGTTGCTGTGGTTTCTTAACACCCTTCATTGAAGCTGAGTCATGAGGTCAGTGCTTAAACTTTCAAGCATTGATAGATTGTCCATGTTTAGAAGGGTGGTGTTTAAATTTTGCAGCACAAGGGAATACACTTTTATTATGAAAGAGCAAAACCCCAGCAGTTTACATCCCAACTATGGCAGAAAAGCCTTTGGCATCATCTTCTTCAAAGAAGAAGGAAGTTGGGGGTTGAGAAACGCAATTCAAGGAGTACATCCTTGTCCTACTATTAGTAGCAACCTGATGAGCACATGTTTATGTATTTGCTTTGTTTTTCCAACATAAAATTTTGCTTCTTTAATTTTCTGTATCTGTATTTGTTGATTTCTAAACGATGGACATCTATCTTTCAAATAATCTTCATTTCCCCTTTTGCAGTGAGTATAAATATTTCCGAATCATCCTTTCACTTCGATTTTCAGCCTCCCTTTAGCTCCATTCTGATGTTGATTGCTTAAGCCTGATTTACTTCTTCATCTGCAGATGTATTCTCTTGCAATCTCCAGCTAACAAGATGCTTGTGCTATCCTTCGCAGTCACTCCTGCTGCATCCTCACCTGAGTGATCGTAAGCTCCATTCCAACTCATAAATACAACTCTCTCATCTCCTCTTACCCTCTTTGCTCGGAACCATTCCTTCTCCTCATAATACTTCCTTCCTTGTACCCCAGTATTCCACATCAATGTTGTCAAAATTGAGCAATTCGAATTGGCAGTGTTATAATCATGGTACTCGATTTGATTCAAACTTTGAGTTCTGTTTGATTAACCCTTCAAATGATTCTATCTCACATGATTGAGTGGTAAATGTGAATGAGTCATATCAAAAGATGACAACTAATGTTTATAGCTTATTTAGAACATTCTTTTGACCTAATTTAAGATTTTGGATTTGTTGGAAGCAAGTTCAATGAGTGGTGGCCTACTTTATTTGATTAAACTGCACCTTGTAACTTTAAAGCAAATATAAATACTAAAAACTGTTAAGTTCCTCTGACACAGAGGGCATAAGCCAACTATTCTTCAAAAAGTACCTCCGAACCTAGTTAACGAACCAAAGGGTATCCCTTCCATACTGTGCTCTTTACACGCAGCATACCCTGTTCCTAATCTCACGCCTCATGATATGGGTAGTGTGTGGCCCCTAATTTAAAGTGATAAAGCTTGCAGGTTGGACTCAGGATTCAATAGATCAATTTCTCTTGGCTAATATTAGTGTTGATCTGACCCATCTTTATCTTGCGTACTGGACTTAACAATGTTCCACAAGATGTCCTAATGTATTCTTCTATGTACAAGGACCCTGAAGGGGCTAGAATGGGAAGTAGTAGAAACATACGTTTTATCATGCTTCTTTCAGCATTCAGCCTTTGGTATTCATTCTGTGTCTTTATACTTCTAAAATCTTGTCTTCTACCACAGCACTACTTTGTTAAGCATTAGCTTGTTTACTTTCATCTTAACTGCAAATTAATAGCAGATACCTGGGTGGAGAAGTCACTTTTGTTCGTTTTATTCCTGTCATCAAATTTTAATTGCATTTCTAAACTTAGCACATAGTGGAGTGTTGTGGAGAAGTCACTTTTGTTCTGATTTCTCATTGTAGGCTATTTCTGTAGCTGAAAGGGTTGCTGATGAGCGATGTGAAGGTTCCCCTGGTTCCAAGGGCTCTTTAATTGGTTATCAAGTTAGGCTTGATAGCGCTCGGTATAATGTTTATTCTTCATCTCCTTCTCTTAGCCTACTCAGTAAATACGAATTTAATTTAAGGTTCATGTGGGGGTGGTCAACTGGTAACACCTTGTTGATCATTCACCAGTACCAAATTTCATTTCAATTCGAAATTTTCTGCTATCTTTTAACTTGCTCATTTCTTTTGGAATTAAACCTTCGATGTTGTACCATTGACAGCAAGAAATTATCATGATAAATAGCTATTTCATGTTAAATGACCACTTTTGATGAAGAGAAATCACAATGGTTGGCATTAAATCAGGGGGGGAGCAGTCATGAGGATAGGTAAACGAAGCGGTAGGGCATTAAGAACTTAAAGGAAACTGAAAATGAAACAACAACGAAGAATCTAAATTGGAGATTCCCGAGTGCAGGAGAATATGCAAATTTTCTCCCTCACTTTAACACCCAGCGTGTTAGTTTGCCTATCTCCTTTTATATGATTGTGAAATATATCATGGAGTGGAAGTGATGCAATCTATGCATGGGGCTGAAACTTCTATAATGATGAGGATCTGCTACATTGTATGCATCTATCCTCATGCTCAGTTTTTAGGAAAAGCAAGCCCCCGCACTGCTGGGAACCTTAGCCCCCCTCCACTCGAGTTTTAATTGATTTTATATAATTTTATTTTTAGCAATGTAATTTGCCTGAACCAATAATCGGTTGTGACTGTGAAGGAAGCATTGATTGAAACTCAGTTGTGGAAGAGGTAGGGCCTTCAATGCTCTTGTATGTTTCAGGATGAACAGGCCCGGGGATGTAACCTTAGATCCAGTCCTTTAGGATGTAGTAGTTTAATTTGGCTTAACCAAGTGCCGGCGAATCCGCATTCTTGGCATGTTTATTTCTGAATCAAGCTGCGGGATAGGTTCCTTATGGTCATTTTTGTTTTATTCTACTTCAGTTATTGATGGTTATTGTTCACGAATATTTCAGGAATGAAAAGACAAAGCTTCTTTTCTGCACGACAGGAATTCTTCTAAGGAGCATTTCTGTAAGTTGTCTAATCATTAATTCCATATATGTAGTGCGTATGGTAAGGAGCTGTGCAGCTAGCTATTATGTGTGCAATCATGTACTTTGGTTGATGAAGCATGTTTTTTAAACAGCCTTTGACACTGCACATTTGTGTACTTGGAGATGTTAAGAAACATGATTGATATGTATTGTGGGCCTCTTTTTTGACAACTTAAGCTTTTGAATGGCGATTGTTTACCATATGACAGCATACTTGAAGAGCTTATTAGGTGTGAGGGAAATTCATAGGGATTAGAGCTTTGTACTAGGAGACACCCTTGATACTCTTTTATGAATAAGAAGTTCTTTTATTGAAAGATGTCATCAGGATAGTCTCCTGATTCTATCTGATTGTTTCCTCTTTCCTTTTTTTGATTTACAGGGAGACAAAAACTTGACTGGCATTACCCATGTGATAGTTGATGAAGTGCATGAGCGGTCATTGTTGGTGAGTTGGCAACAATTTCACAGCCTGTATCGTGTTAATGAGATTGTGTCAGTATGATCTAATATGCTGTTTCTAATGGTTTTCATCTAGGATCTTGAGCATTAACAAACTGACAAATGGGAATCCCCTGTTTCATCAATCCTCAGGTTTCTAACGGTTTTCATCTATTAAAGGGGTCCCACATCGCTTACCTGTGGGGATTCTATGAACCTTATATTCATGTAGTCTATCCCTCCACCTATTGGCTTAAGTTTTTGGATTGGACATTTTAATATGGTTTATGAGCCAAGGTTTTCTCTAAGTTTATTTTGCCTGTGCGGCCCCTGTTAGTCAACCACACATGTTCTGTATCTGGTTTTGCACATGGTATCCTACATCGCTTGTCTATAGGGTTTCTAAGGTCCTTATATTCATATAGTTTTCCTCTACCTGCTAGCTTGAGCTTTTGGGTGAATCTTCTAACACCCTAATTGCAAAATACTCATGTATATTTACAATCTAGTACTGTCCTTGTATGCTGGTTCTTTATGTCAGCTGTGAAAAGGTACCTTATTATGCAAATTTTAAAAAGAACATGTCTTATTATTTTGTTGATGTTCGCGTTTTTCCCTTAAGTTTCACATGAAAACTTTATGTGAAACATATTGGTTGGAAACATTCTAAATGGTTAGTGCCATTTTAGCTTCTCTAACATAAGGTGGGGGTTTTTCTTCATTTCCATCGAGTTGAGTTGAACAGACGTAAACCAAATTCAATCTACTCTTTTTTTAATGCCATATTAGTTCAATCCTTTAGAGTGTTCTCGTTACAAGAAGAAGGTGCCGCTGTGGGATCTCTGTGCTGTTGAAAAATCATGGACTGAAAATTTTTGGCAGAAGACCAATTAGTTAAATTCTTATCTTGGTACCCTGCAGGCCTGCATTTTATTCTTATTCCTCGTTGAAAATCCGCTGTCTATTGATTAGTATGTCAGTATTCTTTAGTCATCATCTGCATAAGGGGAACCTTTATTCTCTAGAATGATTCTGAGATCTTCAAGTCATGATGTTATCATGCTTGAGAACAAAGGATTTCGATAATAGAAATAATTGATTGGAAGAAAGTCTACATGCAATGGAGCAAAATAAATGAGTAGATATGGTTGTGGTGAAGCACTTAAGCATATGCGGACAAAAGTTATCATCTTGTAGTAAGTTCAAGTAAATGATGATGGGCATTAATTGGATGAATCTAACATTTCGATCTCAAGTTCAAAATTTCTCCATTGCGGGTAAATAATAGAGAAGTAGATGTTCCAAATATCAATGTATTGACACTATTAAACTATCGACATTGCCTGTATATAAGGTCTACAATGGCCTTAAATATATCTGCTCCTTCCACCTAATAGCTTGAACTTTTAGGTTGGATTTGTAATATGCTTTGGAGCGAGGTTTGCTTTATGGTTGTTTTGCATGTGGCTCCCTATTTGTCAATTCCATGTGTTGTTCTCGGTTCAGTTTGCATGTGATAGGGGGTGGTACAGTATTCTATATCAACAATGAACTTATATACATGTGATCTCCCTCTATGGAATATCTTAAGCTTAGTGCAGATGGAGTAATGCATCTGTTCATGATGCAAATCAGGTGTCCTCACAGAGTTACTAAATTGTTTTGACTTTGTTAGTTATGTTAGGATACTTGTCCTAACCCAGTTAGAACTCAGCCTAGTAGATTTGGAAATTTATCATTGATCTTGTTTAATTGATTTCCTTCTATGTGAGTTTCCTTTCTGCTTGGAAAAGGATTGCTGGGCCAATCTATATGTTGTCTGTCAATCCATGCATCTTTCTGTCTATTTTTTTAATCACTCTTTTCACATTTGTGACTATTAATTTTTCTGTCCAATGGTGAATGAGATTTGTAGTACTTTTAGTTGTTCTTTGCACTTAAACTGTATGATCTGATTTTATTCTCTAAGTGTGTTCTTCTGAATTTGGAGCTTTGTCATGATGCCTTCTACTCTTCTGAATTGCTATGATGGCAACTTTCTTGTTAAATTCAACCAAAATAGATGTCAATTTAGGTCATTCTGTTGTACATTCTAAGTTTCGGTCAATTGATCCTTATTTTCTTAAAACGCATTCTTTTCTGTTGTTGCATAGACTTATCTGAATATGCAAAGGCAAGTTTTGGCCTCTTTGACTGGTTCCCTATACCTAAACATTGTGCATCAGACTAGCCAGGCTCATTGATATATACATTGAAGACACCCTTGCATAAGAGGAAGCACGAGAGGTTGAAATATTAAAGATTGAGGTAGTGTGAGTAATAGGAGTTGCCCATAAAGTTGTGGCCTAAAGAGGATGGTGTGGGAAATATTTTATTATGGTGTGAATAGTAAATGAAGTGGGAAAACTTATCTTATGGTGTGAATAACAAATGACTGGATTGCACAGATAACAGTTATGTTCCCATCCCTCTGACAATTATGTTAACTTCCCTGTTGTTGAATCTCTGTCTGTGTAACTTTAGCATGTTCTTTGTACTGCTGGAATGAGGGATATGGCCTGGAAAACATTGACCAGTTTCTTCCCCATGACAGGGTGACTTTCTACTTATTGTCTTGAAGAATCTTCTTGAAAGACAGTCTGCTCACAACGGGCAGGTGCTGAAAGTAATTCTAATGTAAGTTGACCTCTTAAATTGGACAACATCGTTCTGAACTAATTCATTTGTGATGATTGACGAGCTTCGGGTAACCCCTAGCATCTGCTTTATTTTCCTTTACCAGGTCCGCAACAGTTGATTCAGCTTTGTTCTCACGGTACTTTGGTAACTGCCCTGTAATAACAGCACAAGGCCGGACACATCCTGTGAAAACATACTTTCTGGAGGATATACATGAAACGCTTGAGTATCGTCTTGCTTCAGATTCTCCAGCTTCTATAAGATGGGAAACATCCTCTAAAGACAAGGTAGCCTAGTAGTGAAACATGCAACTACTGTGTTGAAATTTTCGACATTCAGCCCTGAATAAGATCGAGAATGTTTTCTATTAAGAAAGATTAGGTTAAAAATAGATCACCGAATGCTCTGAAGAAGAAGCTACTTAAGTCTCTTGACTGGAGGGCTTTTGATAGTATTAGAATATCAGCAGCACTATTTCTACCAAATAGATTTGCTTTCTGTGTTCACTGAAAAGTTGATTGCATTCGGTATTCAATTGATGGCTACTATAAAACAAACTCTGTTTTTCATTTTCACCAATTATAGTTTCCTATACTTAGGGTTCTAGTTCTATGTTGGCACCTCCGGTACTTATTAAAGATGTGAAATAATGTTCAAGCAATGGCTGTAAAGTGAATGCCCTCTCTGCTAAAAGGTTGACATCTATGGCTAGCTGCATGCCCTCTCCATGTGGAGAGAACTAGCACTAGCTGTAACATATGTTCTGTTTCCGGACAAGGTGAACGTGTTTAGCTGTACATGTTTTGTTATTGTTGAATCTAATGCATTCGAATAATGCATAAGTAAGAACGTGGATAAGCAATTATGGTAGGAAACATGATTACATAGTAATTTTCCTGTCAGAATCCATGGGCTTGATTTTCTTGATCTGCCAAGCTGTATATATGCATGGCTTTGTCGTTCATCATTATAATTATTTAGGCTGCCTGTATGGTTGAACAACAATCATCGGTGTTGTTTTTTTTTTGCTCAGAAAATAAATCAATTGTTTGAATTTCGTTCTTCCTTTCCTGCATAATTCCTTTATTCTTTTACCACCTGCTTTTCAAGGATATCGAAAATCTTATTACTGGAATTTCTTCCTTATACATCAACCTACGTTTTGGAAACTTGGGTGTTATCTGTACATTGTGCAGAGTTTTTTTTTTTTTTTTTCTAATTGTCATGGATCTGCTTTCATTTCAGAGAGGTCCTGTGGACAACCATCGAGGGAAGAAGAATCTTGTCTTGTCTGCATGGGGTGATGATTCTCAGCTGTCAGAAGACTGTCTGAATCCATATTATGAGCCAAGTAATTACCAAGCTTATAGTGAGCAAACTCGCTTGAACTTGGTAAATGTTTATAGAATCCACTTATCAAATAATGGATTACATTTCTTTCCACTTACTATTTTCCAACTTCACAACCTTCTATACAGAGAAAATTAAATGAGGATATCATTGACTATGATCTTCTTGAAGACTTGGTGTGTCATGTTGATGAAACTTGTGGTGAGGGAGCAATACTGATTTTTTTACCCGTAAGTTGCTTCAATAATTGTGGAAACTTGGTTTTGTGATGTTTTCATTGAAAAAACTGTAATTCTCCTCTTTCACCACATACACAGGGAGTCTATGAAATTCATCAGCTAGTTGATAAGTTGACCGCCTCTTATCGTTTTAGTGGGCCATCATCTGATTGGATTCTTCCTTTACATTCATCGTTGGCACCAAATGACCAAAAGAAAGCTTTTTCACAGCCTCCTGCAAATATACGCAAGGTATGCTTCTGTTATAATTTTCCCAGTTCCCAAGATTAAGCACGCTTCTGACTGTGGTACACCTTGATTCTGAGCATAAAATCACTTTTCTTGTTTTTCGAATGGCGACACACTTGATAATGGCTTGCTCAATAACAGATATACACGATGAAAAGTAGATACTTGGAGAAGGGAAAAGTTTATCGTCTAATCATTTGATTCTGTGTCTTATCCATGATTTTCCTGTGTAATGAGTAGTTGCAGTACAACGAGTTTTGTAAGATTTGTTGATTGAAGCAAGGGATTAAATTGACACTTATGTTTGCCACTCTGAAGATACAATAGAAAATGCATTAAAGGGGTAAATTGTTATAATTTTTTCTTTTGACATGTTATCTTATATTGGACGTAGTTATCCAAAAGAGCATGGAATTCCTGGGAGACTGACTTTTCAGGCAGATGAAATAAGCGAGAAGACCTTGTATGACATTTAAAGTATGAATTTTATGCCATACACCGGCGTTTTTTGCCCAAAGGGTCTCGAAACTCCACCACTTTTTCTTTTGTTTTTTTTAAAGAGGGGGGTTGCAGGTTAATTAGCCTGGACATGTACAGGGCCTTGATCTTAAGACCACTTGTAACGAAAAGACTCCATCAACAGTGGTTTCTAGATGAATCCATTGAAGTAATAATATTAAAGACTTCTGTTCATGTATTTCCTTATATCTGTGCAAGCGGTGTTTAAGAAATTTATACGTTTTTGCAGGAGACATGGCAATATAGATGCTCTGTACCAAAATGACTTGGAATTTAGGATTTTAATTAAGTGAAACTTCTGTAATGAGGTGGAGTTAGAAGGTTAGACAGTAGATGCTGCTTATCATGAAGTTAGATTGGTCCAAAAGTTCCGGAAGAAAAAAGCTGCATTTGTGCTTGGCAGATGCCAGGAACACGTTTCGTCCTTATTTTCGGAAAACAAAGAAGTTGTCTTACCATTTGTTTTCTCTGGAAAGAAGGAATCTTAAGTCATTTCTTTTATCATTCTTGGAAGAGAATCGTTTCTCATGTTGATGATATATTGGTTATTTTTATGACTTAAGTTCTTCTATCATATTTTCACAGGTCATTGTAGCTACAAATATAGCAGAGACAAGTATAACAATCGATGATGTTGTTTATGTCATTGACAGTGGAAAGCACAAGGAAAATCGGTATAACCCACAAAAGGTTGGTGCTGCGCTCCTCTTCTATTATAATTTGCATTGCACTGCAAACATGTAGAGCGTAGTGTCAGGTTGGTCTTGTTTGCATTTTATTGCTTAGAATAATTATCTGGCATACCGTGGTTTACTATTCGTGGCAGATCCTCAATAATGCAACAGGTAGCATGCTTAGAATACCTTTATTCATATGTGAACACCTGCTATTTTCATAATCTTATTGCTTGAAAATTACTTTGGTTTGTGGCTCACTTGTCTGTGAAGTTAAATGAGCTTGTAATCTTGTTCTGTAAAGTGTGAATGGTCATATGCTAATCCATCTGTGCACCTTTGTTTGACTAAATTTTATGTAGGGTATACTTGTAAAAAGTTTTGGGTTTAGTTGATACCTAATGGCGTGGGTCATGATAATCGGAGAAACTGTAACTTTCAAGGAGTTTATGCACTTGTTAAAGTGGCTTGATTCTTTTTGTCTAGAAATTAACTAGCATGGTAGAAGATTGGATATCTCAAGCGAATTCAAAACAGCGGCGAGGAAGAGCTGGGCGTGTGAAACCGGGAACGTGCTTCTGCTTATATACACATCATAGATATGAGAAGCTAATGCGGCCTTTTCAGGTGCTTACTGTCGAATTAATTTCTGACAGTTTTCTATTTGCTTGGACAGTCAATTCTAATTGTTTTTTGTGTTCACTTGATTGTTTTATGCTGGAAGGCTCCTGAGATGCTTCGAATGCCCTTGGTAGAGTTATGTTTACAGATTAAGCTACTTTCTCTGGGTTACATAAAATCCTTCCTGTTCAAGGTAATTAGTGTTGATTCTCGATCAAGTGTCTTTTTCTTCTTATTTTGTAATGGTATTAGTTTACTTTGTTCAATTTTTCTGCTTTGCAGGCCTTAGAACCTCCCAAGAGAAGAGGCTATGACTTCAGCAATTTCATTGTTGTATGAGGTACTTTTAATGACCATCAGGAATATAATTTTTAAGTGTTGGTTCTGAATAAACCATAAGGAGACTTGGTATTTTACCTTAAAACTTGCCAGAAAGATGATGTTAGCAGAATCATTTGATGGGGTATCATACTCATAAAGAGATATTCACTACTATTCCATTAATTTTGACTTCAGGTATTTTGTATATTATTGTATCCCTGCAAATTTATTTTTTACTTTATTTTTATAGGTTGGTGCATTGGAAGGGAATGAAGAGTTGACTCCTCTCGGATATCATCTTGCAAAACTTCCAGTTGACGTTCTGATAGGGAAGGTTTGAATGAATTCAACACTTTATACTCTGTGTGTCCAAGTTTGTACATGGAAAGTGCAGATTGTAGCTTTTTTTACTCCGAGTGTTACTGAAATGTTAAGCTTGTCCACTTTTTCTCATGTCATGAGAAAAGAAATAGGCATGTCTACTAGTAAGTCTTTATGCCAAAAGAAAGTAAAATGTACAAATTTGCCTTACACTATTATATTTATAATCGTCCTAGTGTATAAAACTGATCTGATTAGGGGACAAGTACCTTGATTCCTATGATGGATGAGACATACCCCCAACGGGGAAAGTCTTTCATTATCGGGAGCTATCTGGCATGCTTTGGAAGTTATTCTGACAAATTAGAGAGGAACAAAGGAATACAATAATTCAGGAATGATTTCAATCTGATTTACCTTGATCACAGAAGCTGAATTGATAAAGTGTTCTATTGACTATATAAACAACGTCAGTGTACAGACACATCATCTCTTTCTAGGCCAATTCATTATTGCAGCCTAGGATATGCTTTATAATCCACAGTATATTTCGTTCCACTTTGCAGTTTCTTATAATTATGACCTGTCTCCTCCGAATAGCCTATTTTCTCAAATTTCATATATGGTGAGGTGTTGGCAGGGAGATCCTGACTTTGCTGATGAAGCTTGGTTGTGTCATTGTATATGTTTCATTGGTAACTTTGCTAAAGAATTTTCATTTTTCATTCAAATTCCAGATGATGCTTTATGGTGCAATTTTTGGCTGCTTGTCGCCCATTCTTTCAATATCGGCCTTTTTGAGCTATAAATCCCCATTTGTGTACCCAAAGGATGAGGTTTGTTCCAAACTTCTTTTATATTCCGTTTTATGTCTTTGTGCATGAACTTGGGCAAGTCTATGACGACATTGTATTTTCATCTCCAGAAGCACACTGTTGAAAGGGCAAAACTGGCATTGCTGACTGATAAGACGGATCTAAATGAGGGTGACCGGCAGTCCGACCATCTATTAATGATGGTTGTGTACAAGAAATGGGAAAAAGTTCTTAATGAGGTTTGCTGGCTTTTTGCTTTCATTAGGTCTTCAAATAACTCTCCAAAACCATGACTTATGAATTTCATGATAAGTAGTGGTAATGCGTGTTCAGGATGATGATTATGGGGTCATACTGTGTTTTCTCCTGTTATATTCTCATTCTTTCTTTCTTTCTTCTCTTTTCCCTTTGAATACCTCCTGCGTGTAAGTTTTTTTTGTAAGTTGGGATTCACATGGTCGATGGTGCCGAAGAGACTTTATTTTCCAGTTACTTTTCGTTATTTGTAATTTCCCTTTCTTTTATAAATTGAACTCCAGTAAATGAAGTAATTCTGTGCTGTTAATATAATACATGTAGTTTTCAAAAAAAACGTGTCTATCCAAAGCATGCTCTTCAATACTTGTACCAATGTTGTTTCTGCAGAAAGGATCCAAAGCTGCTCAACAGTTTTGCAATTCATACTTTTTGAGCAGTCCGGTTATGTTCATGATAAGGTGAATGTCTTCATAACTTTTCATGTTGGTAGTAAGCCAACCGGTCCAACACCTCCTTTTCTTTTTTCGCATCTGATTTTCTGATGGAGGTACTAATCTATAGGGACATGAGAGTACAGTTTGGAACTCTGCTAGCAGATATTGGGCTTATCAGTTTTCCCAAGAATTACCAGGTGGATGTTCTACATGCAGTTAATGCACTAGCTGATGTGTATATTATACATTATTATCATTATACTATTGCACATTTTAAAGTTAGTTGGGGTACATTATTTACAACCTAGGATGCTAATATGAGATGTTCAATGATCGATATTTTACATTATCGGGTAGCAGTAGACATTGTTACCCTTATATTCTCAAGCAGCTGTAACTGTTGTTTTATAATGCAACCATTTTACATTAAATTAATGTTATCATAGGTGATTTTATAGATCAGATTTAGTGCTATAGTGAAGTTAGAAATTGTTTATCAGAAATATCACCATTTTCACAATCTTATCGTTTTTCTCTTATTAAACCACAAAATTGATACATGACTTATACTATGGTAGCTTGGACCATATCATGTAACTGTAGAGAATCATCTTTAGTCCTTTGCTTAACAATTTCTCTTGGTGATATAATTAAAGAATCATGATTGACACCTAGCTACTCAAAATAACAGAAAATGTTTAATTTTGTTTCTTTGTTAATCTTGGTAAAGGAGTAAATACAGCAACGACAGAATTGGTCTAGGTATTTAGTTTGGAGAATGTCATGTGTCTGTAGAGAATTATATTTAGTCCTTTACTTATTTATTTCTCTTTGTGATTAAGTGAAAGAGTATATAATTGACTCTTAAATATCCAAAATATTAAGTTTCGAATGGAAGTCTATCTCTCAAATGGTGTCACCTATGGATAATGCGTTGTTTTTATGTGCAGCCGATCACTTAATCATCAGTGTGCTCAATGACAAATCAGATCTTAGCAAAAAAATAGTGCAAATAGCATGAAGATTTACTTATTAATTCGAAATTCAAACTGTAATTTTTCTTATGCCAAAAGCATTTTTCTTTTACTGAAATGAAATGGGACATTGGAGCTTACGTTAGTTTCTGGTGTAATCTTTATTATTCTTCTCATCCAACAATAGGAGTCTGGATAAAAACCAATGCAAAAGATTAAAAAGAGGAAGGGCATGCACGAATGTGCAATATGTTATGTCCTTTAAGATGGATTGTGGATCCAGTGAGGTGGACAGACTTGAAGGACATATGGATGGGCTGATCATCCAACCACAAAAATTTAGGGCAACCTCCCCAACACATTCCCTCCCCCAACCACCCCCCCAAAAAAAAAAAAAAAAAAAGAAAGAAAAAAAAAACACCCACCAATTAAATCTGACCTGGCTGGATTTGTTTTTTTCCTTTCCTCACCACTTTCTCTGTGCCCTGTGTATCATTGGCTAGGTTCACATAGGATTTTCTTGCCAGAAAATGTACATCGTCTTCCACTATTAAGGTTTTTTTACTTGTTTAACCTATGGTTTCCTTAGGAGAATTTTCATATAGTCCTAACTTACTACTATATCGGAACTTGTTCATTATAAGTCTTATGGTGTACTCATGGTGAATTTAGCTTTAAGTCTTTTATACATTAGGTGGTAAAAGGTGCATTAAATCATAAGGAAGGAACCCATCTTTATATAAGTTCTAACAGTGACATGATTATGTGGCTCAGGTTATGCAAAGAAAGAAGGAAAATCTTGACAGTTGGCTTTCTGATTTATCACAACCTTTCAATAGGCACTCGCATCATTCGTCAGTTGTAAAGGTAAGAAAAAATAGAAATAATGTATGTCAATGCTTGAATAAGTGTAGACCTTGATTTCGATAACCATGTTTCAGTTAGATGCCATTGTTAAGCTGCCTTGTGTTGATTACACTGTTACCACATTCCTTAAGCTTTTTTAAAACTCTTTGCGCCTATGCTTTTTATACCTAGTTAATGCTCATCATGAAAATGTGGCTGCTCACATTTTGTGGATTCATGCAACCTTCTTATTTGAATGAAATTCCATTTTGAGAGATGAATGCAACATATACCTCTTTCTTGGAAGAAGGAAGAACATTTGGAATCATTAAGTCAACATTTTCCTTTATGTCGGTATTATATTGATTTGTGGTCAACTCGTTGAAAGAAATTGAAGTATTATTTGGCTCTTTTTTTATTATTATGTTGGAGACATTTTTATACGAGTTCAGTTTTCCGGTTCATATGTTACATCGAAAGCTTTTTATTGTCCACAGACTTTAGACCATATGTTTTTCGGTCTGATGATATCATGGTACTTTATTAATTTATATTATCTTTGTAGGCAATTCTATGTGCAGGTCTGTA
The DNA here is from genome assembly GCA_024733475.1 of Syzygium grande. Classification (NCBI taxonomy): domain Eukaryota; kingdom Viridiplantae; phylum Streptophyta; class Magnoliopsida; order Myrtales; family Myrtaceae; genus Syzygium; species Syzygium grande. The sequence goes on from JAMXDD010000009.1 coordinate 31,273,286, forward strand.
CCCCAATGTGGCAGCCACCGAGCTAGGAATGGCTGGGACAGCTCTCAGCAATCTTAAACAGTCGGCTGGTCTGTTGTCCAAGGGTAGTCTAGCCTGGTATGATGGAAGAAGGGAAGTTTACATACATCATACGTCCATCAACAGTAGCCTTCGATCATTTCAGCACCCATTTCTGGTCTTTCTTGAGAAGGTTTGTGAAGTTCTACCTAATTAATTGCATCAATGTTTTCTTAATCTTCTACTTTTGTATTTGTTCCCCAAATTAGACAAATCTTTTCCAAGCTCAGCTCTATTACTTGTTGATACCATTTTTTTCTTTCTTCTGACCTCCACCTCTTAGTCTTACTGGTTGACCTTTTCCCTGTTTTTTCTCCCCTGGTTTTTCTCTATTATCGTTAAACCATGAAAAGTTGAAAGCTAGGATCATAAGAAACGTTTACTCATTCTTTTTCTATATTGATATGAATTATTGGATAACTGGTGAGGTTTGGTCATGAAACACTGAACGTTCAGCATCTTCAATGGGAATGTACAGATGATCGAGTTCAGTCCATGTCGAAAAAGGGGTTCAAGAGGGGGGTCACAGTAAGCAAATCGTAATTGTTAAAATCTTTAATGGGAAAGGCTGGTAGAAAGAGCTCAAAAAGTTGCCTCCAAACTCGAAATGCACTAAGTTCCTGATCTACATGTATATTTCGGTGAGAACGACTGCAAATTTTTTTGGGCACACTGATCTAGCTAGAATTTAGTATTATTGGTCAGATAAATAGTTATATATTAACTCTAAGGAATTCAATTTGTCTAGCAGTACTTTCCAGCAGCACATAATCTGATACGTAAATTAGGTCCTGGAGTTTTAGATGTCACAAGACTCAGTTTCTGTGTTGGCAATGCTCAGGTTTGCCATAAACCTTACAGAATAACAGCGTCATGATCGACAGTTTGCTCAGTTTGTTTCTCTGGTTAGTGCGTGAAGCTTTTATATGTCTAATAAGCGTAAGCTGATATAGAGTGCTCTTTCTTGAATTGAGAATGATAGATTGAACTTTCGAAACCTGGAGTTTATCTGGGTTTTCCTTATAATCGGGCCAAGTAATTCGCACATTCATGGTAAAGCACCTATTCTTGAAGAATGTAGGGAGGTCAGTACTTTTGTAGATATGAAATTAGTTCTGTGACAGCCAGTTCGCTTCACAAGTGGTATACAAGTCTAAACTTTTGTTTGAGCTCTAGAACACTGTAGGCAGTGAGATATACTTTATGGGTCAAATCAATCTGACACTTTTGGCTTGTTGAACTCCAATTCTGTATAGAAGAAATAAATATTCAGTGCCTTCTTGTTATTAGCTAATTTGATGACTACAATGTCATTTTTCAGGTAGAAACTGGCAAGGTATTTCTGCGGGATACGACCATTGTTTCGCCTTACTCGATTTTGCTTTTTGGGGGATCCATTGATATTCAGCATAAGGTAGTCTTGTTGAATTTCTCTCTGAATATATGCATGTATTTGTAAACTTGGAAGTAGGAAATACATCAGAATCTTCCCTCTCCATTTTCTTTCAGAAAGAAGACACATAAAAGATCTGGTTAATAGTGACAGTAACCCACTTTTAGTTCACCAGGATTCAGTAGTGATAAGACGAACCAAGGGGAGATAGTGTGTTCGTGTTGATGGGTGCATGTGCGCCTGTAATCAATGTCCTATGTCTCCTAGAATAGCAAAATTGCACTAGTTGAACATGCCTGATGGATTTTTACTGTTTTGTAAAAATGTTGTCCGTGGTAACTTTTGGGATTGACTTGTAGTATTCCGTGACGTAACTTTTCATGTGAAAAGCTCGTACAGTTCCAACCTGTTCAGAATTTCTCCATTTGTTGGTAATTTTTCTTCACGTTAAGTACTTGTGATGCTCGGTTGTTTCAGTCCGAGTCCTAATCATCGATGGATGGTTGAAACTGATGGCACCAGCTCAAACAGCTGTCATATTCAAGGAACTTCGATTGATGCTTCATTCTGTGTTGAAGTCACTGATCAGAAATCCTGAGGTACTGCTGTTTGCTTCCCTTTCATCTGAAATTATGGAGTACTTCGAAGTTGATTTATATGTCTATGAAGATTTGTACTCATTTGATGTCATCTGATCTGATTGAGTGAATCCTTTAATTTCAATTTAAGTCACCACTTTCCAAGTCATTACCTTCACTGCCTTTGAAGGAGTTTATCTTTGTGGAATGTTCACTTATGCTTCTAATTGGTGAAGTCTATCCAAAATTCTCATGTTTCAAAGCATGCTTAACTAAGATTTTGTGAGTTCCAAAATAAATAATGAGGTATCAACTGAAAAAGTAAGCAATCTGATATCACACTACTTAAGTACAATTGATAATAGTAATTCCGTCGTTTGCCACAAACCTCTCTTTTCTTGGGGCAATAATGCCAAAGATGGAATTATTGCTTATTCCTTTTTCCTCATTGCGTAGTCCTTTTCCTCAACAATCTGATAAGCTCATCATTATTCTTAAAGGCAAGTATTCAGTGTGAAGTTGTAGGCCAGACCATACTGATGCATCGACTTTTTCAACTCTTTAGGTCATTTTAGGAGATAGCCTATATAGACCAGGCCTTTGATTCAGATTGAGTTTTGTCTGAATTTGGAAGCTTATCCTGCTGCTGACCATGACAAAGTGGACGACATTTGCCTTGTACAGCATCAACCACTTTACTGTTCATATGATGTATTTAGATTGGCTGTTACACAGTTTAATCATTGCACAAGAAACCTGTGCAATGATGTCCACAGCAAAATTTGGACGGCACTCATTTTTGGTTTATTGCACCAAAAGTTGGAAGAAATGACCTTTATTGCTTTCTTTAAAGCTGAAGACGTTTCACTAGAGATATGGACATACGAGCATCATACATTTTCTTCACATGAATTGCAAGAATTAGTTGCAAGCATATATATTTTGTGCTCAGAATCTACTATACAGTTTTGTTAGATGTGCATAGATGCAGATTGTAGAGTATCCTTCTGATCTCTACTTCTTTATTCTTGCACATGGTCATACGCATCTTGCTGATGCAGTTCTATGTTTTTCAGGATACGTCTGCTAGCAATGAAGTTGTCAGCTCCATCATTCATTTGTTACTACAGGAGCAAACGCCTGTAAACTGAAACTTTGAAATGGCATCTCATCAGTCTTCTCCTTGTCACAATTGGGCACATTAATGCCAAAATGTAAGTTCCAACCTGTAGTGTGATGTTCACAATTATGATTCTTGACGATGTTGCTACTTGCCTGTGGCTTCCTGACATTATGATCCGTGCAGTCTGGAGGTTGATGCATCTGATTTAAGCATATCATCGGAGCTCTATGTTGAGGGCGAACTTAAGGTTTCCATGTCGATTTCAAGCATATGAAGTGAAGATGCATCTCCCCAAGCACACTCACCAAAGATTGATTGTGCACATAATACCATATGAGCCTACAATACGATGCCTGCGTGGCTACAAATTACAGGACTCCAGTCTTTTGTAGATCTGAATGTAACCAATATATTATCGTCGGCATGATTGGTCTAGTAGCCTTCACTTCTTTTTTTTTTTCCTTTATTGAAGGTGAGGCTCTAGGAATAAATCAGAGTTCTAAGAAAAATGTTGGTATCCCTAAGGTATTTATGCATGTTGTATCGCTATATCAGTCAATTGTATTGTAAGGTTATATCAGTCTTCGAACAAAGTCTTTCTTTTTTGAAATTCTTTATTTGAATTGTTTTTCTGTCATCCGATAAAATCCTGTCCGTATGAAGTAGCAGCTAAATATTCTATTGAGGAGTTTTCAATATAGTCCTAACATACCATGATTTGGAACCGAAAATATGGTAAGCATTTCACAGTTTCAGCTCATGAATTACCAAAATCAATATGCATTACGCACCCGTGATTGTCATTGAGAAGAGAGCCGCTATTTCCGCCGTAGCGCAGCCTCTTTCAACCATTTTGATGCCTTGGGATTTTTCTTCAATTGCTCTTTTCTTTACTTGATCCAGCGATTGATGATTTGTATGAAATCGACTATGCAATGCAATGCCACATGCATTAAATTCTTTGGTGTTAGTCATGACCTATGATATTACAGAAAGTATTTTACTTTTGAAGGATTCTAAATACCGTAAAATATCTATTTTGCAAGTATTGAATTTGCAAGCAACTGTGCGAATTGCAATTCTCCATAATCTCTCACGTGTTTCATAATTGCAATCTATTAACCTTCCTAAAAAAATATTCAATTCTCGAAATATTTTAATCGTAAATTCAAACCTTTCTAAATGTCATATACATACGTACACACACACACACACATAGATGGGAATTTCCTCGATTTTTCTTTTATTTTCGCCCTTCCTCGGTCGGTCTTTGCATTGAGCTTTCCTTCGTCTTGCAACCGGCTATGGCAATGCGCTTCGAAGCAGCTGAAATTCCAGCAGCGCTTACCCCCCGTAATCCACTCCAACTCTGAGCACAGGAGGAGCCGTCCGAGTCCGGAAGATCGCGACGGTTTACGGGAAAATTCCCGGATCCTCCAGCGCCGGCCTCATTCTTTCTTTGGATTGCGGGATTGCTTCTTGGGATTTGGATCTTCGTTCGGACCCACTTCATTTCGTTTGCAGTGACGTGATTTGTAAAGTGATGCGAAGTCGAAGGATTCCGTGGATATTCTATTTTAACGCCCATGTTGTTCCCACGTCGGAAGCATTTGAAGCGAAGTTTCCCTTTCTTAGCATACGGCCGAGAGATGTTTTGCTTTCGGATGGCTGGGGAGACATTTCTATCATTGCTTTCTCAAAGAAAAGAAGTGAATTTTAATTGTGTCCCAAGTATCTGAGCTGTCCGAGAAAATTGCATGTGTGAAGCGTTCATGAACCTGGCACGTGAAATTTCCAGCACAATTTTTTAGGAAAGGACGGTGGGGTTTGGCTGAAGTAGTTGGTTTGAACGAGCAATCATGGGATAAAAGTAAACATTTGTTGTCTCTCTCTCTCTCTCTCTCAAAGTCAAATCCCATGTGGTGTATTGCAAGGTAGATTCCGGGAAAGTAAAAAGAAAGTCATGTTGCGTATCAGTTAGATTCTGGGGCAGGCTTGTTTTTTTCTGCAGGTTGTTAAAGGGGCGCAAAAAGGTTTTGCTGCGGAGATCCTACTTTTGTACTTGCTTGGTGACTGTGCAAATGGATAAGCCAATTTCATTTTCGAGACCGACATTATGAGGGAAATTTTGTCGAGAGATCTGGAGGAAAAGTTCAAGAAATGTCATCGGAGGCGCAACCGCCCGATGGGCTGACCGTTAGAAATTCTAAAACTTCGTCCCCACGGATCTCTGTCATTGGTCCGGAAGGTCAAGACCGCGTTGTGAGGGTGATCAAGATAGAAAATTTGACTTCTGGTGGTGTGACCAATTGAAACGAGGTTTTGGAAAGCTATATAAGGTGGCTCAGCAGCCTAAGCTGAGAACTCCTTCAAAACTATCATCCATTTGGCCTGTTCATATAAGGATCAAAAACTTCTCCTCCCCTGTTTTTGTTCTGGTGCATCTTCATCATGATGTGCAAAACAATTTTAAATCTTCCGACCCCTAATCAAGTATCTAGTAGACCCCTTATTGCTAATTCTGGTATTCATTATCCATTTACTCCCAGGAAAGCTCTTCAGAGATCTAATCGTAGAACTCTGAAGGTAGGCATCCGGGAAACTCTTCGTGCTCTTCCAGCACAATTTTCGCAAAAGAAATTTGATTGGAGCACCAGGTTTCATGAAGATTCTTATCGGAGAAAAGGACTGCTAAGCAGTTATTCAGATACAGGGGAAAGCTCGGATCCAGAATCTTATAGCTCTGCAGATTTACCGGCTGTCGAGTATGAAGTTTTCTTAAGCTTCAGAGGCCCAAATACACGCAAAGGGTTTGTGGATTGCCTCTATCATGGGCTTATGGATGCCGGGATCCGTGCTTTCAGAGACAATGATGAGCTCCCAGTTGGAGGGAGGATCAGCTGGTTACTCCAAGCAATCAACAACTCAAAGATATGCATACCCATCTTCTCTAAAGACTATGCACAGAGTGAATGGTGTCTGCGCGAGTTGGCACAGATGGTGGAATGCAGTAAACTAACTGGGCTGGAAATTCTGCCCATATTCTACGATGCGGATCCATCTGAAGTAAAGCTGAACAAAGGACCATATTTAGAAGCCCTCCGTCAACACAAGAAGAAGAATAAGCCCAATCTTGTGCACCAATGGGAAGAGGCTCTGAAGGAGGTTGGAAAGATCAAGGGCTGGGAGTTAGAAAAGGACACTAATGGGTAACTTTCTCAGGCCCTTGATGCTAATTTATTTCATTATTTGTGAATTCTATTTGGAATAGGAATTCTAGTTTAGTTCTCTTAATGAAGGACACAAAACAAAATTGGGGAATCCGCCAAAAAGAAGTACAACTAGAATTTCAGTCTCGACTCATGTTATTGAAATTGTCATTTTCTTTGTGTCAAACTAGAGTTTTTTTTATCTCATCTTACTCTTAAGTGACTGGATGGACTAGAATGGCATAACTCATTCTCTGAAATTCCGTTTTCCTTAATTTGATGATCTTTCTTATTGGACTATTCTCATCTCTCTTGCCGTCAACTATCTATGTAATGCAGGCATGAAGGAAAACTCATAGAGTTAGTAGTTCGAAAAGTTCTGGTTAGCCTGAAGGTGCACCATTTGAATGTAACTGACCAGTTAGTTGCGATCGATGATCACGTCGATAAACTCATGAGAATGCTGAATGTGGGTTCCAATGATGTAAGGATCATTGGGATTCATGGAATGGGTGGCATTGGAAAGACCACTCTTGCCAAGGTTGTGTTTAACCAGCTTTCAAGTCGTTTTGAGTACTGTAGCTTTCTCTCAGATGTAAGAGAAACATCACAGAACAGGGGTCTGGAATTTTTGCAGAATCAACTGATCTCACACATCCTTAAAAAGAAGGGTCCAGAAATTACTAATGTTGACGAAGGCATCAACACAATCAAAGAGAGATTCTCCGGTAAGGAAGTTCTTATCCTTCTTGATGATATTGACAAGAGAGCTCAGTTAAATGCGCTTGCGGGAAAGCGCAATTGGTTTGGTCCAGGTAGTAGGATCATTGTTACAACCAGAAACAAAGATGTGCTCAATGTACCTGAAGTGGATTGGGCATATGAGCTGGAAAGGATGGATGAAGATCAGTCCATTCAACTTTTCAGTAGGCATGCTTTCAGAAGGGATTGTCCTCCTGATGATTATTTGGCTTACTCGAGTAAGGTGGTGGACATCACTGGAGGCCTTCCTTTAGCTCTTGAGACCATAGGTTCATTTCTGTCTGGCAAAATAAAAAAAGTTTGGGAGGACACATTGAAAAAGTTGGAAAAAGTACCTCGCGATGAAGTTGGGAAAAAGTTGAGGATAAGCTACGATGCTCTAGATCACTGGCAGAAGCAGATCTTTCTTGACATAGCATGTTTGTTCATTGGATTTGACAAGAGAATTGTAGTTCACTTATGGGATGGTGCTGATTATTTCCCAGAGGAAGGTATTGAAGTCCTACATCTCATGTCTATGATAAAGATTGGTGATGACAACAAGCTGCGGATGCACGACCAGCTTAGAGACCTAGGTCGAGAAATTGTTCGACAAGAAAGTAGCATGGAATTCGGGAGGCGCAGTAGATTATGGAACCATGAGGAAGCATTGCAGACATTAATAAATCACAAGGTAAAAAAATTTCCTTGTTGACCATTGCCATAAGTAAATAACCATTCACTTCTAGGGGCTTACACACTTTGCTTGCATGATGTCAAATGCTGTTATGAGCTTTTACCAATGGCCTCCTTAAATTGCTCCAAAGTAGGAACAAGCTATTTTGCTGATCTGTACTGCAGAGTTATCGTGGCATTTGTCCTTACTCTGTTTCGTATTGCATTTGTAGGGTACTGAAATGGTTGAAGCCCTCTGTCTTAAGTTTGATAGCAAGTCACAGTACTATTTCACTCGAGTTGACTTTGCATGTCTATCAAACTTAAGGTTCCTCCAGGTCAATGGCGTGAACCTTTCTGGTAACTTTGAAAATCTCTTTCCACAGTTAAGGTGGCTTTGTTGGCATTATTGCCCTTCAAATTTCTTGCCTACGAACTTTTATCTGGTAAATCTAGTCATACTTGATCTCTCTTGGAGCAAGATCAGCGAATACTGGGAGGGCTGGCATCAACTCAAGGTAGGCCATGCCTTGCAACTCCCATGATCTTATTCAAGGTTCCATATTTCAGTATACCTATGTATTTATTGCTCTCGCTGTTGCTATTCTTGCAGATGTCAAAGAACCTAAAGGTTCTTAATCTTACGGGATGTACATGCTTATATAGGAACCCTGATTTTTCTCCCTATGAAGCTCTCGAGATATTGATTCTTGAAGGCTGTGAGAGTTTAGTGGGAATCGATGCATCCATTGGTGGCTTAAAGCATCTTGTTTTATTAAACATGAAGGACTGCCATTCAATCCAAGAGTTGCCTGAAAAGTTGGGCTCCATGGAAGCTTTGACAGAGCTCATTGTTGATGGAACCTCTGTACAAGAAATTTTTATCATGCCTGGAGGTATGAAGAAGCTTGAAACTCTCAGTGCGCGTGATTGCAAGTCATTGACCCAAATTAGGAGCTCAATCAGCCAGCTGGAATCTCTCACATACCTTGCATTAGATAATGCAAAAATCACTCATCTCCCAGACTCTATCGGAGCGCTAGTAAAACTTGAGCGCTTATCTCTGAAAGGTTGCCGGTCAATAAACAAACTTCCAGACACCATCGGGCAACTAGAGTCATTGGTCGAGCTGGATCTATCCAGCACAGGGATAACTGAGTTGCCCGATTCGATTAGCAATCTGAAAAACCTGAAAGTGTTGAAAGTCGAGGGAAGTTACATAGAGCAAATACCGGTTGTGATTGGGATGCTGGAAAAGCTTGAGGAGATACATGCCAAGGGTTGCAACCTGGAGGGTGACATTCCTAGTGATATAGGGGAACTTGCAAATCTTAGAATCCTGAGTTTATCAGATAATCGCATTCGTAGTTTACCAGAAACTATTTGTGGACTCTCTCAGCTGCAGACCCTTGATTTGGAGTTATGCAAAGAGCTTAAAGGGCTTCCAGAGCTTCCTAGTAGCTTGATTAATCTACGAGTTAGTTCTCAGTCAATGGAGAAAATCCCAGATCTCTCCAATCTGATAAATTTGAGGCATTTGTATTTGTCTGACGGCTCTCATCTGCAGGGATTTCCCACCAACGACCCAACCAAGCTGGTTGAACATCCCAACCCTTTGTGGCTTGGAATGTTATCCAAATTGGAGACATTGCAGCTGTCCCTCTCGAAAATCACTACCTTACCAGATAACCTTGGTTCGCTTTATCGACTCAAGAAACTGGTATTGTCCTGTGTGGATCTGCAATCCTTCAGTCAACTTCCCTCTAGTTTGTCTACACTATACATAGGGAACTGCAAGTCTATGACGATTGTTCCTGATCTTTCAAACTTGAGAAATCTGTCAGAGTTGGAGCTCCTTCACTCGGCTATATCAGAGATTCGGGGCCTTGAAGGGTTGGAGTCACTTCAAGTTTTTGATGTGATATACTGCAAATTGAAAAAGCTTGATGGGCTTGAACGGTTGGAATCCCTGAGACGCTTGGTTCTACGTAACTGTGAGTCCCTCGACAGATTACCCAATCTCTCAAACTTGAAGAAGCTGAAAGAATTTAAGCTGCGAGACTGTGAGAAGTTGCTCGAGATCCAAGGACTCGATAAATTGGGGTCATTGGAAGAACTGCAGATATCTGAATGCAGATCCATTGGGAGTTTACCTGATTTGTCAAACTTGAAAAGGATGAAAATTCTGGAAATTAAGAATTGTGATAAGATCAGGGATGTTGGAGGGCTTGACAGATTGGAATCCCTGGAGGAATTGCAGATTTCGGAGTGCAGATCCTTGGAGAGACTACCAGACTTGTCAAACTTGAAGAAGCTGAAGGACTTGGAGATCGAGAGTTGCGAGAAGATAACTGACATTGAAGGCCTTGACCAGTTAGAGTCCTTGGAGAACTTGAGGATTATTGGCTGCAAATCTGTCGAAAAGTTGCCAGACCTATCGAACTTCAAAAGCCTGAAATCTCTGTACATTGAAGATTGTGAAAAGATCCGTGAAATTGTAGGTCTTGGGATCCTGAGATCCATCAAAGGAGATAATTGTTTTTAGGAATGACACTGCTTTATTTTCTTCAAATTAAGCAATGGTAAGCTGTTTGTGCAGGAAAATAGGCAAGAATAAAGAACTCAAATGTTGTTTTCTTTTGTTCTTTCTTTCTTTTTAAACGATAGTGTCCTCCATGTTTGTTCAGCTATAGATGCAACAGGATTGTTAACGTAATGAAATAATTTTACTGTATGTAAGTTCTGAGGTGCTAATAAGATTACCTTTCCTTTCCTTTCTCACTGGTTCGTGGGAGTTTTTCTCTTGCAGTTTCGTCATATATAGCCACAGTGATGGAGTCGAGAGCTCAATGTATGAACTTACTTGTATCTATCAGTGTATCTATCAGCACTTAGCAGCGTAATGATTTCTCTTTGCGGCTGTATGATTCTGAGGTTATGACACTATAAAGTAAATAGGATAATCACAGCATGATCTCCCGTAGTCTATGTTAATTCCTTGTTTAATTTCATCAATGCAACTTATGCAGACTCTATCAAATAGATTATCCCAATAATTACCATACTCGATGTTTAAGCCCAGTACAAATTCTTCTCAGTATTTATTTCCAGCATAATCTGGATATCTAATCGCGAAATTCACGTCATGCAGTCCTCAAGTCGAGTTTTCTCTTACTACGAGTTTTGAGTACTAAAGAAGAGTCGATTGATTGTTATTTCATATCAGAGCTTTAAAGAGAATAGAAGCAGAAACAATTCAGTTTGATGGCAATTGCCATTTCTGGACCAATCCTGCCATCATGCAACTAGTGACTGTCGGTGCAACTCAACTCTTTGCACACTAAGAAAGTTGTTGCCGAGCATATTTTCTTCTCTTGTGATGAAGATGGCAAATTAGTGCCATGGGATTTAGTAATAAGATACATTCCCAGATAGAAGCTGGAATCACAGTATTCACAACTGGGCACCACAAAGTCAAGCAAGCCAGTGTTATAACTTAAGGGGACCATATGATGAGGGGTCTTCTTAGAACACCAAATGCTAGATCTGGCAAACCTGCTACTGAACTCTTTTAGTCTTTTTACCTGGGGGAAGTTTACTTTCATGTAATTCCTTTCCCATGGCAATTATATTAAGTTTGGCATGCCATTGCTTGCAAACTCTTTTCCTTTTACCGTGGTTATTATGATTCTCATCAATGTTTCTACATGCCTGAGGACTCTCGTGACATTATGATCCATTGCAGTCTGGAGGTCGATGCATCCGATTTAAGCATATTATCGGAACTCTATGTTGACTGCAAAGTTAAGGTTCCCATATCGTCTTTCGAGCATATGAAGTGAAGCCTTGTCTCCCCAAGCACACTAGGCGCAGATGTGATTATGCACATTATACCATATGAGCCTACAATACGATGCCTGCCTGGTTGCAGATTACAGGACTCTGTTCTTTTGTTGGATCTGAATATAATCCATATAGTTATCCTTGGCATGATTGGTCTAGTAGCATTTACATTTTTTATGAGGTGTGAGGCTCTACGGATAAATCAGAGTCATTTTCTTTGGTAGATCCATTGGCTGATGATTTATATAGCTTGTAGTTTTGATTCCTCAATGCAATTTTTTTTTTTCATGAGCCACCATGACTGAACTCAAACTCAAACTCAACTCTACTTTATAGCTAATTTATCCGAGTCACGACTCAGCTCCCTTTAGCGTTACGGTCTCTCCTAATATAGACCAACACCAACTGAAAAATAAAAGAGAAATTCACATTTGATATTTTTCTATCATGGGTAATCTTTTGCGTCCCTCTATTTTTTTTAATTATCTTTGTCTGGTTCGGCGTGATTGAAGAAACAAGTAGTGAATCTCAAAGGGCATTGATGGGGGGAATGACGTGTCAACTTGTTTACACAAAAAAATGAATAAATCTTTGTGATTGATAAGCAATAGGACTTAATCGATAAATTGAGATTGGTCAATGAAAATAATGTTATTGGATTGTTGACAACTATGGACATTGACATCTATGTGCAGTCGTGCGCTTTTCCTTACCAAAAAAAAAAAGACATCTATGTGCAGAAATCGACAGATACGCAATGTCAACGTCGACGAATAGTTGAGAAGTGCAGCAAAGCTCGTCGACGAAATGTGCAAAGTGCTAGCCATCTTGAGATGCAGCTAAATGTTGAAGAAAAGTGAATGTATATGGATTGAATTGTCAAAAGAAAGCAAATATACCAGATGACGGTCCATCGCCTCAGCGGCGTTGGAGGTTACAACTTCACATGGATAATGATTGTCAGCATACGGATAGCATGTCAAGAATTTCCAAAGAATTGGACTTTTAATTGTGCTTAGAATACAGACCAAAAAAACCAGGAAAAAATGTCAGAAAAGTTTTAAATCTTTTGCATTGACGTTAATTTAGTCCTAAACCTTTTTTTAGTGTCAATTCACCTCTAAACCTTTTGTCTTTGTGCCAATTCAGTCATTTCGGCTAATTTTTGCAGGATATTGTTGAGGTGGACATCGGCCGGTGTGACATTCTGAAATCTCACCAATTGAAATTTATTGAATAATTGAGTTTTATGAGATGTGCTCGCAGTAAATTCTCGCCCGGAACTGATCATTCCTGAGAATGCTAGGGAAAGGCTAATAGGGGAATTAAATTTGCGCGACTAAAAAAAATTCGATCGTGAATGGATTTCGATCATTAAATCGCAGAAGTAATATTTTGAGCCACTGTTGGCCAATTCAAGGATGGTTAAGGGTCAGTTCGCCATTGTCATAGTAGTGGATCGCGGGTGATTCCGTTGGACCACGAAACGACTTGACGAATGATCCTGAAATTATACCAAACGATCGTAACCCTCGGATCAAGTGATTGATCTTTACGATTTTAATGACAATCGAGGTCGTTACGTACCGAACGGACTTGCACGTGACTCGATTCAGTATCAATCATGAGTCGATTCTGTGAATTTCCCCAGCAAGCCGCTCGTTAGCTCGAGAAACGCTCGAGTTGTATTTAATAGAATTTAATTATTGAATTTTTACCCAAATTGGACATCGGAAAATTAGGAAGTTACGACGGAATGTTAGGACGACGTTACAGGGGACACGTGTGAATTTTTGGTGCGCTTAAATCCTTCGGAAAAATTCGATTTGTGCAAGAAACGGAAAAAGTGACCAAAATACCCCTAGGATTTATTAAAGGGCAAGCTTTAAGGGTAAAGGGCATTTTGGTAATTTTGCCCTAAAATTTTGATTGGACAATTTTACCCTTAGATTTTTGGGAAATTACAAGTATGCCCTTGGATATTTTTGTGCAAGAATCAATCTCAGCCGTTAGATTAAGATAAGATCGAATTGGAACCGTCGGATTAAAAGTATAAGGAAAGGGTAATATGGTCATTTTCCCCTTGGGTCAATGGTCACTATTTGAGTCGAGAATGTCTTCTCTCTCCATTCTCTTCTTCATCTTCCCGATCAGCCCCCCTTTTTTGCTGTGAAATCCTTCCCCCTCCATCGTGACTCCTTGCCGTCCACCGAGAAGCCCACCGCCAGCACCGCCGCTCGCCACCACCGTCCGGACCGCGCTCAAGCCGCCGTACCAGCCACAAGCCACCACCACCAGCCACCATCTCTTTCTTTCTCTCCCTTTCTCTCTCTCATGTGAGGCAATACCCACGTCCATGCAAGCCCCTCGCCTCCGCCGTACACCGCCACCCAAGCCGGATCGCCACCATGAGTCCCCGCCGTGTCCGTTTAAGTGCCGTCGCTTCCCGTTCTAGCCGATTAAGTCTAGAACTCGATAAGTCACACTCTAATCCCAATTTAGGATATTGGGTATCGATGGATAATTTGATTTGGGGTGAAATTGACAATATGCGGGTGCGAAATATTGGGATTTAAGATTGGAATGTTGTGGCGGGCCTTGAGGATTATTTTTGGAATTTTTGGAAGACAATTGGAGGTGAATTACAAGCTGTGATTTACTGTTCACAAGCTGTGAATTACTGTTCACGATCTGTGATTTATTGTTAACGAGGCTGTGATGATTCGTTTGGGACGCAAGTTGGAGTTTTAGAACCGGTATTTAACGGCGAGAAAGTCCCGTGAAGGATCGGAATTAATCCGACGCCATTTGGTTGGAGAAAAATGGGAATTATCACATTTGATGTATATTTGAGTTATTAATAAATTGTGGTGATTAAATTGAGTGTGTTGCTGTGCAATTAAGTGACTGAATATGCTTATCGGGTGCACATGTGAGTTAGATTAAATTAATTATTGATATTAACATGTCCAATGCTACGTGAGCATAATTTGTGTGTAAAATAATGTGTGTGCGGGCCGCGTGTAATAAGCCAGTTGATTGTGATAAATGCGTGTTGAGAGTGTGCATGAGTAAGAAAGAAATGGTGTATGGCATGGCATGAAAAATTGTGGAAAATTGTGCCGTCCTGAGGCGTGTTCTGTAACGCGGGACAATGTCCGGTATTACCGGAAGACTGCCAGCCTGAGGCGTGTACTTTAACGCGGATCGTGCAGTGGATGGTAGATGTTGAGCCTGAGGCGTGTACGTTTACGCAGACAAAAAACATGGCCTGAGGCGTGTACTTCAACGCGGGCCAGAAATGATGTGACGAATGGTCGCAGTGTGCCTGAGGCGTGTACTTCAACGTGGGTCACTGGCGAGTGAAAGTGGAAAATGAATGGTCGCAGTGTTCCTGAGGCGTGTACTTCAACGCGGACCACTGGCGAGTGGAAATGGAAAATAAGAATGGAAGGAATAATGGGATGAGAGTGGTACATGCGCATATTTAAATCTGACATGATTGAGTTTGAATGCTGTTGTGCGCATGATTGAGCCTAGCAATATTATTTGATGTGCCTGCGATGTGATGTCTCAGCGTGCGTGAATATATGTGTGTGATTGTGTAATGGTCTAGAGGTACGTGATAGCCTAGGTTGGGTTTAGGGGTGTACTTGCTGAAATATAATCTCATGGTTGTATAAACCAATAATTTTCATAACCCCGACCTGAGCGATGAACCCTCCACCGCCGCCGCTAGTACGTTTTGGGATACCAGTGCAAACGGAGTACGATGTGGCAGAGTTTCCGATGGGTGACGAATTGACCTGGATTAGATATACTACGACCGTATATGTAGAAATAGGATTGCTGTTATGGGAGATCAATGTGTGTACTGGTAAACTAGGGTTTGTTCTATTGTAAATATGGTGGAATAAGTTTGATCGAGTAATGAAAATGTATATTCTCCCAATTCTCCCCAGTTTAATTTGTCCGGGTATTTTATGATTTCCATATGCGCAATGAAATCTCTGATGTTTAGTTGAGGTCGGCGATAACCTGGGACATTGTAACTGTTCGATCGAAGGCGGGATGTCGCGGGCTCGACGGGGGTTCGGGGTGTGACAGCCGGCCTACATGGCACCGCCTGCGATAATGTGAACAAAATTTAATAATATTTTAATATTTTTAGAAATTTATTTTTAATTTATTTTCTTTTTCTTTTTTTTTTTCTTACCCTTTCTTCTTCCTCCAGTCGGTCGCTAGTCCAATGATTGGCTAGAGGCCAAAGCCAATAAGGTTCGCCAGCCTTTGGCGAGCCCCGCCCGCTAGCTGCTGGCGAGGGCAGCGAGCCTCGACCCTCACCGGATGGCGAGGGCGACCTTGCTCTAGGCTGGGCAAGGCACACTCTTACCAGATCTAGCGAGGATCGAGTCTTGCTGACCATGAGAGAGGCCCAACCTCGCCAAATTCAAAGAGGTCGCACCTCGCCTAGCCTAGTGCGAGGAGCCCTCATCGCCTTGCCCTCGCCGGATCTAGTGAGGGTTGAGCCTCGCCGACCATGGGTAAAGCCATACCTTGCCAGATTCACTGAGGTAGTGCCTCGCCCAGCTGTTGGCATGGCTCGCCTTCGGCGTCACTAGTAAGGGCGAGCCTTGCTAGTGGCCAGCAGGGTGAGCCTTGCTAAAGGAAGAAGAAAGGGTAAGAAAAAGAAAAAGGAAAAAGTTGTCCACGTCATTGCTGGCAGTGCCACGTAGGCCAGCCGATATCTACGTCAGCAAAATCCGGTCAAAAATAGCCGGAAGGACTAAATTGGCATAAAAACAAAAGGTTTAGGACTGAATTGACATAATAAAAAAAATTTAGGACTAAATTGGCACCAATGTAAAAGGTTTAGGACTTTTTGACACTTTTCCCGACGTATTTACATACTAAAGCTGATGTAAATTGGCATATTCGAAAATGGCACGGCTTGAACTCCATGATATTCTTTATGTTCAATAGAGATATATTATGATGACATAATCAGACACGAGTTTGTAATCCACATTGACTAGTGAACACGAAATGCCGACCCTTAAGTAAATTGCTCTTAATTCGAACAATTTTAAGTAGTTATTTAAATTTCTAGGCCGTGATTTGATATCCAATTAAAATCTATAATATCACTTAGTTGATTATTAGTTATATAGCTCCGTGTGCGTCACAAGTATAGAATTGCGTAATTATTTGGGTGCCTTTTATCTAATAGTCAGGTGGTATCCGAGTGTATTCGATTAGTTCATCTCCCGAGCAATCTTAAAGGCACACTTCTCTACTTACATACACCATCTGTCAATTGTTATGGCATTTTAAGAGGGATGATTTTGGATTTCTGATTTTTCTTTTAGGGAATATAAAAAACATAATGGGTGGACCGTCCAAAATGGGCCAAACCCGGTCCATGAGCTACAAGGGTCCACCCATTATGTCTTTTTTTTTTTCTTTACTAAAAAAAAAGACATAATGGGTGGACCGCCCAAAATGAGCCAAACCCGGCTCATGAGCTACAAGGGCCCACGAGGGAGTTATTTGCCTATCACTATAATAGAAGGCACCCCTTGAAAAAAATAACGGTGATTTTTCATATGCAAACACACTCCTTCAAATATAATGCTTTCGTTGTTTTTCCATCGGAACAAGAACGAATACGTAAGACGATCAAAGAACTCTCAAGCGCAAAGTAACACTTAATCTGTAACAATACTGGGTATGTTCGTTGTGTGATATGCATGTACGATCAATGATACAAGTTGATGGTCCTCGGGCACATTTTCCGCATCGATCGAATTTGTTTCGAATATGTTTCGAATATGTCGATCGGAAATTCAGTTTTTCCCGGCAGAATATACAAAGCAGGAGGAAGAATATTTGCAATGATTGGACTAGGGCCAATTGGGTGTGTGCCAGCCCTGAGAACATTGACCAGAAATGGAACTTGCTCAGGTAAAGCCAACAAGCGCGCAAAGCTTCACAACATTGCGCTTCCTTCAATTCTCACAAAGCTGGAGACTCAACTACGAGGATTCGAGTACTACTTCAACTTCTACACCACAGGCAGTGACAGTATAAAAAACCCATCAAAAAGTGGTCAGTTATTTTTGCTTTGGTGCACTTAATTTTGCTTAATCACCATTTTATCTATACCACTTATGGATTCATAATTGTTAGATCGCTTGTGTACTAAATAGAAGTCCTTACTTATGAAATGTGAAATTGATTTAGGTTTTGAGGAAGCAAATTGCATGTTGTGTTGTGATTCAGGCCCTTATAGGGCAGAACCGACATGTGGAGGCAAGAGAGGAGTGGAGGAATATTTATTATGCTGTCATTCGAGAAGTATGTGTTCTTTGATGCCAACTATCCCAGTGAGAGGGCTAACCGGCAAGTTGCACAATTAATGTGGAATGAGAGTCTCAATGTAATCAAACCTCATGACCTGGAAGCATTGTTCAAACTTGAAGGTATTTAAATTTTATAATTATATGAAATTGTAGGTAAATAATCACATCCCACTCGAACATCAAATTATGAATGACGAGGCATGATGTTGGATTGATTGTATGGTTGCACTTTTGAAATAGAATGAGGATGTTCAAATGTCCTAGTATTGTTCGAATGGCAGTAGACTTGAATGCTTTATAAGTTTCGGGAAAAGTCCGAAAAATGAGATTGATCATTGCTTGATCCATGCTTTTAAACGCATTCTAAGGGCCCAAAACACGATGACATTCTTAAGATGTGGTAACAATAAAATGATAAAGAACTTATATTAAGGTTATGTTTGTTTTGCGAAAAACATCTTCTGGAAAAACATTTCCCTCATTTTCTGGCATTTGGATCGGTTAGGAAAATGAGCTAATGGAAAATTTATGCTTAAAATCAGTCTTAAAGAATTAAGAATTAAAAAAAAATCAGAAAAAGGAAGAGGGAAGAGAGTCAATTGCATTATGCGGCCTATTAAACTATGGGCCATATTGATTATTCTTTCACTCCTCCTAGATGAACCGAGCCCAGTCCTACTATTACGTTTAGGAAGTTCATGAAATCTCCCGAGAAACAATATGTATGTTAAAATCACTTATAAAATTAGTATACTAATTGAGCAGACAAACTATTATTTGGTTCGAATGTGCGGCCCTCTTTGATATATCGATCTTGTAGATTAGTTCTAGGTTGCTTAGGGTGCACATGATAATGTTTCTGTACCCGGAAACTATTTCTACTCAAAAATGATTCTTTTTAATTCTGTGTCCGGAAATAATTTATAAGAATTTAAAGGCGTTTGGTAACTGTCCAAAATTTCTATTCCTAGGATAAAAAAGAACATAAGTGTGTTTGGTAACTACACAAAATTTCTTTTTATTAATAATATTTTAATAATATTTTGAATTGTTTAATATTTTTTTTCTTTCTACATATTCTCTTCCTTGGCCATGGCTGGTCACCGACGGCCAAGGTTGACCTGGCCGGGCGAGGGGCGTCCACGGCCCTCGCCGGCCGCCGGACGGAGGCAAGGGTCCCGGGCCGGCGAGGGGGGGTTGACCCTCGCCTGCGGCGAGGCGGCTCGCCGTCGCCACGGGCGGCCGATCTCGCCATGGGTCGCGACGGCGAGGCTCGACCTCGCCAGCCGACCTCGCCATGACCGACAGCCGAGCGCCCTGGGCCAGGGGGTCTAGCCCTCGCCCTCGCCCGACAGGGAACCCTCGCCTCCGCCGGATTATTGGCCCGGCGAGGGCCGTGGACGCCTTGCCGGGCCCTAGGTCGCGGGCCGACCATCGACCGGCGGTCGCCGGCGACCGGCCACGTCCCAAGAAGAGCAAAATAAAAATAAGAAAACAAAAAAAAAAAAAGAAAAAAAACTGATTCTCAAAATTGTGCCGAGAAACAAGAAGCAACTTTTTTTTACTTCTTGTTTCTCTTCCAAAACTGCATTTCTCGGCACAAATTTTTGCAAAAACGTGCGAGGAAAAAAAGTTTACTAAACATTTGCTCCCAAACTATTTCTGAGAACAAAATAACAGAAATTTTTGCTGTTTGGCACGTTACATAATGGGCCCTTAGTGTTGCTTTTCCAAAAACGGCGGGCTTTTTAGCCCTCTTCAAATTAGTACCTTTGCCTTCTTTTTTTTGGGCCAGAAAATTGGAACCTTTATCTGATTTGTTATACTTTGCAGCTTATTATTATTATTATTATTATTATTTAGTTTGCATGAATTTAGCGGATATTATTTTAGTTACTATTTATAGGAGCTAAATATGTCTTTTAATCATTTTTCTCATTGGTTGATTTTTGTTATATCTTAAAACTCTATAGCCTTTGTGCTCCTTTTGCCAATTTTGTCTTAGGCTCTGATTGTTTCACAGAAAATAAAGGATTTTGAAAAAATTTTATTTAAACGATTACTTTTATCGTTTATTAATGCGAAATAACGAAAAATATTTCATTATCTATGAAAATGTTTAGTTATAAACTGTTGTCAATAATGAAAATATTTTTAATTGACTAATTATTTCAAACAATATAACACTACAAAAAAACATGAATTTTGCGACGGAAATTTTCCGTCGCAAATTTGTGACGAACTTTGCGACGGATTTCTAATTCCGTCGCAAATTAGCGATTTAAAAATTTCCGTCGCAAATTTGTGACGAATTTTGCGACGGATTTATTTTCCGTCGCTAATTTGGCGACGGAATTATAAATCTGTCGAAATTCGTCGCAAATTTGCGACGGAAAATTTCCGTCGCAAAATTCGTTGCAAATTAGCGATGGAATTTTTTCCGTCGCCAAAATTCGTCGCAAATTAGCGACGGAAAATAAATCTGTCGCAAAATTCGTTGCAAATTTGCGACGGAAAGTAAATCCGTCGCAAAATTCGTCGCAAATTAGCGACGACTAATTTTCCGTCGCAAATTTGCGACGAATTTTGCGACGGATTTATTTTCCGTCGCTAATTTGTGCAACGAAATTTACCATTTTGCGACGAAAGTAGAGACGAATTAAACGATTGTCACAAGTTCAAATTCAAAAGAGATTGGACGATTTGCTACACGTCCAATTCTAAGAGAGATTAGATATTACAAATTCAAATTAAATAAGATCTATTATAAACTCAAGATATTAGATAATCTCTTAAAATGTTCTCGTCCCAAATAAGATTTTTTAGATTCGATAGGTGCAAATCTTATCTTCTTTTTTTTCAAGACTTAAATATAGATAACACAGATATCTATTTAGTTGAATACGGTGGTTTCCTCCGCATGTAGCTCTTATATATGCGTAAATATATGGGTAAATATACGGAAAAAAAATTCCGTCGCAAATTTGCGCCGAAAATAAAATCGGAACCAAATTTGCGACGGAAAAAAAATCCGTCGCAAATTTGCGACGGAATAAAATTCGTCGCAAATTTGCGACGGAATAAAATTCATCGCAAATTAGCGAATTTAGTGACGGAAAAAAAAATTCGTCTCTAATTTGCTACGAAAAACAGTCAAAAAAAGGATTTAGCCACGGAAAAAAAATTTGTCGCTAATTAGCGACAAATTTAGTGGTGAAAAAATCAAATAAATGTTAGTAATTAAGTAAAATAATAGTTAGTAATAGAAAATTAATTGGTATTAAATCGTAAAATGGGATTAGTAAGTCATGCAAAAAGAAGCATGACTCAATATAAAAATTGGTAAGTTAAAAAACCAAATGGGTAAGCAACTCAAATTAGAGTTGACAATCCAAAACTAATTGGTAACTTAATTGGGCAAAAGTTAATGAGGCACACAAAAAAGTTGATTATTTCATGTAATAGAAGGTAAATTCAAAGCTGGTAGAAAATTAGAAATGTATTTTTGTTAGAGATAAGAAAAATCGGTCATTTCAAAATAGAAAACCAAATAAACATTGATAAGTAACTCAAATAAAAGAAGGTAACATAAAACTAGTCAGTAACTTGATCGAAAAAAGTTGGTAATCACTCTAATAAAAGTTAGTAATTTCTAAAAAAGCCAGTAAATTTAAAAAGTTGGAAACCAATGCAAATAAAAGTAGCAACTTAATAAAAACTAGTAAATTTGAGAAAATAACAAATAAATGCTAATAACTCAAATGAGATTTGGTAATCCAAAACTAATTGATTTGATTGGAGAAAATTTACCCAAATCGCAAAAGAAAGCTAGGCTGATAGTTTCATATAATACTCGATAAATTTAACTTATTGGTAAGAAATATAAATAAAAGTTCGTAAACAATGATAGAAGCTTTGCTTGGTTAGAGATTAGAGAAGTTGGTATAGAAAAAAAATGAAAATAAACATTGGTAAGTAACTCTATTAGGAGTTGATAATGCAATATGGTAAACTTGATAGAGGAGAAGTTGGTAATCACTCCAAGGGTACGTTTGTTTTGTGGAAAACTTAATGATAAAGGAAAGTGTTTTTCGGAAAATCATTTTCCATGAATACGCTTAGTTTTCATTTGTATGGTGACATATGATGGAAATCGTTTTTTGATGTTTGGATTTCATTAGAAAATTATTTCAATCTCATGACTTTATTTTAGAAAAAAAAAATAAAAGAATTTTTAAATATTTTTATTTAAAAAATAGAATTCTTAATTATTTTTTATATCTCTTTTTTTTTTTTTTTGTAAAAATTTGAATTTTTTAATTCTTTTTTAAAAGGTCGTCGCTAAATCCGTCGCTAATTAGCGATGGAAACAAAATCCATCGCTAATTTGCGACGGAAAAAAAAATCCATCGCAAAAATTAGCGACGGAACCAAAATCAATTGCAATTTTTTGCGACGGAAAAAAAAAATCCGCAAAGCAAATTTTGGCGGAAACAAAATCCGGCCGCAAAAATTTTGCGACAAAAAAAAATCCGTCGCAAATTTGCGAATTTAACGGAAATCCGCCGCAAATTTTTGCGACGAAAAAAAAAAAAAAATCCGTCGCAAATTTTGCGACGGCCGCAAAAACAAAATCCGTCTCAAATTTTTGCGACGAAAAAAAATCCGTCGCAAATTTGCGACGGAAACAAAATCCGTCGCAAAAATTTGCGACGGAAAAAAAAATCCATCGCAAAAATTTGCGACGGAAAAAAAATCCGTCGCAAATTTTTGGGACGGAACCGAAATCTGTCGCAAAAATTTGCGACAGAAAAAAATCCGTCACAAAAATTTGCGACGGAAACAAAATCCGTCGCAAATTTTGCGACGACAAAAAATCCGCAAATTTTTGCGACAAAACTGAAAAAAAAATTTGCGACGGGAAATTTTTTGAGACGGAAAAAAATATCCGTCGCAAATTTGCGATGGAAACAAAATCCGTCGCAAATTTTTGCGCCGGAAAAAAAAAATTTGCGACGGAAACAAAATCCGTCGCAAAAATTTGAGACGGAACCAAAATTTTGCTTTGCCCGCCCTCACCCCCATTTTCTCTGTCTCTCTCTGCTGTTCCTCGTATCCCGTCACCCCCTGCTTCCGCTTCTCGCTTCGCGCTTCCTCGCCTCGTCGAGATCTGATTGAAGAAGATTTTAGCTTCCCTTCCTCCGACCATGGCGGGCAAACATCTTCCGCCGCCGTTCCTTCACCGCCGATTCCGGTCCCCCGTGGTCCCTTCCCCCCTCCTCCTCCTCCTCCTCCTCCTCCTCCTCCTCTTCGCCTATCTCTTCTTCTCCTCTCTCTCCGCTTCCTCCCGCGATCCGGCGCCCCCCGCTTCTCACTCCGCGAAGCCCGAGACCTCTTTCCTGGTCTCTCTGGAGCGCTTCCTCGCTCACCGCTCTCCCTCCGCGCTCTCTCGCCATCCCGACGATACGGCCAGCCCGGCCGCGGACGGCGGCGGCGGCGTCGGGAAGTTCGACGACTCGGTTTTCGCGTCGGAGAGCGAGAGGTTGCGGGGAGATCCGCTCTACCCGCTCGATTTGCCGCTGCGGGTGTACGTCTACGAGATGCCCCGCAAATTCACCGACGATTTGCTCTTGATGTTTTGGAACACTTACGGGGAGACCTTCAATCTCACCTCTAGTGGAAGCCCCGTGCATCGCCTCATCGAGCAGGTCTTCATCCTCTTTTAGCATTCATACATCCCGCGCGCAATTAATTCTTTGCTACTTGACATGTTGTGCTTAATTTGATGTTTGCTGCTGGTAAGATGAGGCGTGATGTAAGAAGCTCCTCCCATTCTGCTTTGTCTAGGCGAACCCGTTTGTTTTCCGCTTCGCTAACATTTGGCCATTTGATGAAGAGAAATCACAATGGTTGGCATTAAATCAGGGGGGAGCAGTCATGAGGATAGGTAAACGAAGCAGTAGGGCATTAAGAACTTAAAGGAAACTGAAAATGAAACAACAATGAATATTAAAAGAAAACTTATCCCAAAGTGGTTGTTGATCTCCTGAGAGCAAGGTTTAAGTTCATGTTAGTGCTGATTGCGATGAGAGGGACTCAGATACGGCTCTAGTTTCTGCATATTTGAAATGCCCCCTGCCTGTTCGAAGATTTGCCTCTGAGATTTTAGCCTCATTTTAGTTCTACCTTAGTCGAATATACTCTTGCACGATTTAGATGAATTTGTCCAGTTATTAATTGTCTGAGCTGTTTGCTAGCTTAATCCATGCTTGGCCGAAATCTCCACAAATTTGTGATTACTTGATGATTGTTCAAATCCTGGTGGTAAATTTTGTCTCTGGTCTAGATACACTCTTCTTAATCTCTTTGCCATATATAGATTCATATTGGCTAATGCTCGGAATGAACAAAATATGTGCGAATCTTCATTGTGAGTAACTTTGAACAGCTAAAGTCGGTTCATGGAATTTATTTTCTTTGGATTTAACTCTAAGCTCATTGGCCATGTCTTTCTGCTCAACTTACAATGCTTTTATTGATTATTTGATTCCTCTTTGAACCTGGTTGGGAGTTTAAGAAAGTATAGTGAAGTTCTGTTGATAGACATAAGCAGAAGTTGGGGGGATGCATATTAGCTAATGCTCGGAATGATAGTTGATTGGTGAAGAAGGAGAAGTTGTGCTGGCAAATCCGCATTTCTTGGCATGTTTATTTCTGAGTCAAGCTGCGGGATAGGTTCCTTATGGTCATTTTTGTTTTATTCTACTTCAGTTATTGATGGTTATTGTTCACGAATATTTCAGGAATGAAAAGACAAAGCTTCTTTTCTGCACGACAGGAATTCTTCTAAAGAGCATTTCTGTAAGTTGTCTAATCATTAATTCCATATATGTAATGCGTATGGTAAGGAGCTGTGCAGCTAGCTATTACGTGTGCAATCATGTACTTTGGTTGATGAAGCATGTTTTTTAAACAGCCTTTGACACTGCACATTTGTGTACTTGGAGATGTTAAGAAACATGATTGATATGTATTGTGGGCCTCTTTTTTGACAACTTAAGCTTTTGAATGGCGATTGTTTACCATATGATTGATATGTATAGTGGGCCTCTATGTAAACAATGAACTTATATACATGTGATCTCCCTCTATGGAATATCTTAAGCTTAGTGCAGATGGAGTAATGCATTTGTTCATGATGCAAATCAGAGTTACTAAATTGTTTTGACTTTGTTAGTTATGTTAGGATACTTGTCCTAACCCAGTTAGAACTCAGCCTAGTAGATTTGGAAATTTATCATTGATCTTGTTTAATTGATTTCCTTCTATGTGAGTTTCCTTTCGCTTTGGAAAAGGATTCTTTGGGCCAATCTATATGTTGTCCATCAATCCATGCATCTTTCTGTCTATTTTTTTAAATTACTCTTTTCACATTTGTGACTATTAATTTTTCTGTCCAATGGTGAATGAGAATTGTAGCACTTTTAGTTGTTCTTTGCACTTAAACTGTATGATCCGATTTTATTCTCTAAGTGTGTTCTTCTGAATTTGGAGCTTTGTCATGATGCCTTCTACTCTTCTGAGTCGCTATGATGGCAACTTTCATGTTAAATTCCAACCAAAATAGATGTCAATTTAGTTCATTTTGTCGTACATTCTAAGTTTCGGTTCATTGATTTTCAAGCTTTCCTCCAAAATTATAGGCGATGTAATATTGCAAAAGCAGTTCTCGGCAATGTCACTTCTTTGGAGGAGGTGATGAAGCACTTCATGCAAACCTTATAGGAGAAAGCAGAGTGGGTGCAAGATTGGAAGTATCTTTTCATACATCGGGGATAAGCTTTGCTTCAGCATCATATGTTCTTGCCCCGGAAAGAATTGCCACCCTGAGGTTGCTTAAGCAAGTGCTTTAAAGTGCTCAATATTATTTATTCTCTCATTATGTGTACTATAAAGAAAAATATGTATGTCATTCTTGTGGAAAATGCAGATGAATGTATTTCATTTTCATATTATTATAATATTTTGATGTTATTAAGTGCTTAATCAATGTTAAATATAAATTGTAGGAATTAATTTTGCTATTAATTAGATTTAAAATCGAAGTCATCCCTAAACAATATTCGTCGCAGAGTTCGTCACTAAAGAATTAATAAAAATTCATCGCTAAATAATTAATAAAAATTCGTTGCTATTATTGACCCAAAAAAAAATTACGGACCCAAAAAAAGAATTGGCAAATATATTTTTCGTCGCTAAATTTTGCGATGCCAAATTAGCGACAGAATTTTTTTCGTCACAAAATTCGTCGCTAAAACCTCATTTTTTGTAGTGAAATTTTGCGACGAAATTTGCGACTAATTTTGCGATGAATTTTGCGACGAATTTTTTTCCGTCGCAAATTTGCGTATTTAATTTTTGCGATTTAAATTTCCAACGAATTTTGCGACGAATAAAGTTCGTGGCTAATTTGCGACGAATTTTGCGACTAAATTTGCGACGGATTTGCGACGAAATTTGCGACGGATTTGCGACGGATTTCGGTGACGAATTTTGCGACGGACTTTGCGACGGATTGAGTTCGTCGCAAATTTGCGACGGACTTGCGGACGGATTTTGCGACGGATTGAGTTCGTCGCAAATTTGCGACGGAATTTGCGACGGACTTGCGACGAATTTTTTTCCGTCGCAAATTTGCGACGAATTTTTGAATTTTGACGGATTTTTCCGAAATTTCCGTCGCAAATTCCGTCGCAAAAAACAAGTTTTTTTGTAGTGTAAGCGATCAGTTTTAGGAAGATATTTTTCAAATCATTCATATTCGTGAAACAAACGGAGCCTTAGTCACAAATTTTTTTGTCATTGCGTCATTGGCTCTATCAAGCACTCCCACCTCACATTACTTGTCAAACAATCATCTAACGAAGTGACATATCCGCGAGCCACAATGGAAGCTGCCGTTGTTGTCCTCTTCTTCGATGCCATCGAGAGCGAACAAAGAGAGCTTACGGAGACAATAATCACAAACATGATGCCGGAGAATATGACCAATGACGAGATCTCTCTTCAGCGAGGGCCGCAACCCTTGCTAAGGTTGTGGTGAGGGTCGCTAGCCAAGACCCTGATGAACTTATTTTCAGGAAGATGAACAAGAAAGAATAGGAAAACAAGCAAAAAAAAGAGAAGGAAAAAATATTTAAAATATTTAAGAAATTGCAAAAATCATTCACCTCAACCCTCAGCCACAGGCCATGCCATATAAAACAGACAGTGCTGGTTAGACCACCACATCATCGATTTTTAGGCCAAAAATTGATTAAATGGATTACATTGAAATATTGTTATAAGGTTTAGGAGTAGAGGAGCCAGTGCTTTGATTGATACGTATGAAGGATTTTTATGTAATAATGCCATCTCTCTTCTATTTTCTTACACGAGATTCAAATAATTTCGAGTTATTTTCTTTGGGCTGGTTTTTAGGTGTCAAATTTCATGATGCATGCAGTTTGAGAAGCTAGAGAAGAAGTTAAGTAAGAGATTAGCGAATGAGTCGGCAAAGCAAGTAATTTCGGAGGCTATTTATTTATTTATTTTTGGTCGGAAAAAAAAAGGATTGCATTTACTTAAAGAGTTTGAGAACAAAAGACATGAATCGGAACAAAGTAAGGCCCACGGGGCTTCTTCGACCTAGCCCAGTTAATGAAGCACTGATTTTCCGCCATGGCTGAGCTAAATAGGTTCTTTGGGTTTGGCTTTTGATTGCAAAAAACAGAGTTGTTTCTCTCCTTCCAAATCCGCCAGAGGACTGTAACTAGAAGGCTGAAACTCGTTGAGGTATGTTTGAATCGTAATAGCCATTCGTCGATACGGCCAAGGCCATAAGGTGAGATGCGTATCTGTATTGCTGGGTCCTGCTAAACTTGACGAGTCCAAGGACAGAGCAAGAAGAGGTGCTCCGCGGTTTCTGGGTGTTGCTTGCATAAATCACAGGTACTGTCCTCCACTACACCCCATCTGATTAGGTTTACCTTTATCGGCAATGCATTCTGGCATAGTCCCCAAAGGAAAAAAATGGATTTTTGGGCTTGTATCAGCCTTCCAGATCTTAGTCCAGAGAGCACGAGGGAATTGATGAGAAGTTGAGGCTGTGGCTGAGCTGCTTTGCTCTCCAGACTCTCTGATCTTATTGTATCCGCTTTTTACAGTATACTCCCCCGATCTAGCGCTCGTCCAGACCAATCTATCCTCTTTCTCTTGCAGATTCAATGGAATTGTGAGGATTTCATTGGCTGTACTCTCATCAAACATGTTCATAATAATTTGTTCATTCCAAGCTGGGATATCCCTGCAAATAAGATCAGAAACTTTTGTCGGTTCCTCCTTGTTTGCTGGTCCTCCAATTTCTCCCCTAGGCAGCCATTTCATCTCTCGAATGTGAATCTTTCTCCATTCCCTACCGCCTACCTCGCTGAAGGAAGAATTGCATCTCTTCCCATTGGGATGCTTTGCCAACGCGACGAAGGACGATACCCCTTTCCCGATGATCAGAATTCTGAGTGTGGAAAGTAAAGGCCTTTCCATAGCTGGCCCCATAGCGAGGATGGATTTTGCAATAGACGCCACGCTTGTTTTCCCAATATTGCTTTGTTAAAGGCGATAAGGTCACGAAAGCCTAGCCCTCCATTATCTTTTCTAGTCTTGAGTGTATCCCACTTTTTCCAGTGTAATCCAGATTTCCGTTCACTAATTTTCCAACATAAATGAGCAATTCTCTTTTCAATGCTCCGGCAAATAGAAACTGGAATTTTAAAGACTGACATGGCATACTGTGGGAGAGTCTGCACTGTTGTTTTAATGAGGGTCTCTTTTCCTGCCCTTGAAATCAGTTTTTCCTTCCATCCTTCTAATTTCACCCCAATCCAAAGGTATTCCTAAATACTTCCCAGTTTTTTCTATTTTTGGGGCACGCAATTCTGCCAGCATTTTCTATTGGAGTCTATAGGGGCAATTTTTACTGAAGTATAGCCAGGATTTGTTTAAGTTAATGGCCTGGCCTAAAGCGAAGCAAATACCTATTTAGAATCTCAGCTACATTTTGACGCTCTCTTATAGTCCCATCCAAGAGAAATATTGAGTCGTCTACAAACAGTAGGTGAGGCTATTAATTTGATTAGCGTCGAAAGCAGCGATTACCTAGATGCCGATTTATCGCAATCTCACTCTGTTTGAGTCCTATTCAATGGAAGATTATGTCGGGATGGTGATTGGAAACATCACCAATTCACCAGCTTGCTCAAGGTAAGCACATTTGAGCATTCATACATTCCTAGAAGGTTTACTTCTTGATCCGGGGCTAAGCATATGGAACTTTATCCTCTAATGTGGACTAAATTAACCTTTCTAATTGTCCTAACCAATAACTATTTGATTTTTTCCTTTTTTTAGGATATTTATGAAATTGAAGGGAGGAAATTTGGAATGATTGGGATGCGAAATATTTGATGTATTCCATCCACGAGACAATCAACCGGGAATGGTTCTTACTCGAGCATTGACAATGAGCTCGCAAAGCTTCACAACAGAACTCATGTAAATTCTCACGAAGCGGGAGACTCAGCTACAAGGATTCAAGTGCTCCTACTTTGACTTCTACACTACAGCCCGGGATAGAATCCGAAACGCATCGAAACATGGTCAGTAATACAAATCTTTCTAACCTTCATTATGCTTACATATTTATATAGACAGCGAAAAGTTGAGGGATCTTTTCTTCTAAAATTAATTTTAAGGTTCAGGGAGGAGGAAATGGCATGCCATGGTTCGGCCCGTATAAGGCGAATCCAAGTTGCGGAGGCAAGAGATGAGTGAAAGAATATTCATTGTGCCGTCGTCCCGAAAGGCTCTTATTCTTCGATAACCAACCGACCGAAAGGGCCAATCACTAGTTTGCCCAATTGATGTGGAACGGAAGTTCAAGTATCATTGGGCCTTGTAATATAAAAGCGTTGATGAAAATTAGGCAAAAATTAGGGAAAATGATACAAATATTTCTTAAACTTGAGTTCAATGTGTAAAGTAGTCCATGAATTTTAATTTTTTCACTTTGAACTTTTTATATAGTTCATGGACTAGTTTGAATATGTATCAAAAGTTCATGAATTATATTGAACAAATTAAAAGTTCAAGCATCACATCGTACATTGGATTAAAGTTTAAATATTACATTAAACAAATTGAAAGTTCATGAATCATATTATATATTTGATTAAAATTTATTGATGATTTCTATTATTATTCTAGGAAACAAAGGTACTGAAATGATGTCGGTTGCATTAATTACACTGATTCTCTACTTTTGTTGCCATCTTGAGATGCGACAAAACATAGGTATCACATGTCTCGTGAAGAATGTTGTTGTTGGCATGCGGTGCAGTTATTAGACTTTGCCAAATTGCCACAGAACGACACTACGCCCGGCTGGGCGAGGGACCATGGACAGTGACAGGCCAATCTTTTTTCCCCCTGTTCCGTTTGATCATGAAAGATCCCAAGAGATACTGCTTTCTTCGTGTACTAAGATAATTAAAAAGAGAAAATGTGTGTGGTTAATCGTTTCTTATTATGGACATCTGTGCATGCAAAAAGTGTGCATATTTCGAAAATGCAGTCATTTTGACCGTGATAAAAGATATTATTAAGATTACGATTGCGCTGAGCATTGGATTTGTCTTTGATCTCACATTGTGAACGCATAAGCTATTGTATTGCATTGGTGAGCAACTTTCACACAACCTCCAACGGCCGTGAAGCATTTAGACCCATTAGGGGCACAGGTTAGTCTTAATTAAAACCGTGCTGTATCAAGCACGAGATGGGTTGGAGTTGGGGCTGCTTAGAGTGATGTTGGAGCCAGAGCAGAGATGCTTATCGGTTTTGAAATACTTCGATCCCACGTTACCTCGATATAGGCTTTTATGCTACTCGGTAAGTCTCGTGTGACCTTAGACTAATAAGATACTTATTATAATGTGACGGTGTGAGTGAGCTGTGATCGGAGCGATGGCCGGGGGTGAGGCTGCCTCCTGATTGTGTTAGCCAGTAGTGTGCTCTGGTGCTCACACGAGGAACTCGATTGAATTATCATGAACATATGATTTATTAAAGTGGGCTTCTGGATAACGACTAAAAGCGCTGATAATAGGGTTAGAGACTTGTCCCCCTTGACGAAAGCCTTCTCGCGCTGCAAGTGTTGAACTAGTCGGCCAAAGTGGCCAAACAGTGAAACCCGTGTCGGACCACGACTCGTTCAGACGCATCTCCCACGTTTGTCCATCGTATCCCTCAAGTTCGTAATTCCTGGTGAACGCACAGACAGAAGACTTTGTAACAAATACTATGATTACCATATTCTATGTGTCTACGTATATTAAACCTAAAGTGGACGAACATCATCCAGTACAGGCCATCATGTCGTCTCCGACTCTCCACATCATTCTCTTCGCTAGTCTCGCCAGCCTCTTCCTCTCAACTGGCTGTGCCAATCATCTCGAAAAGACGTTGCTCTGTTCATCTTCAGCAACTCCATTAACGACGCGGGGACCAACAACTACATAAACACCACTACAGATTTCAGGGCAAACTTTCTTCCTTATGGCGAGATGTTCTTCCACCATCTCACTGGCAGATTCTCCGACGATCGACTCATCGCTGATTTTATCAGTACCTTCTTTTTTTCCGGGTAACTCATGCACAAATTCTATTTATTTCCTCATAAGTCAGTGCTTAATTTATTTATTGTTCCATTTTGTTTTTCTTTTTCTTTGGTTATGCAGCTGAATATGCAAAGCTACCGCTGATTCCACTATACCTCCAAATGAAAGATGGTGAATTCATGGGAGGGGCGAATTTCGCATCTGCTGGAGCTGGTGCTCTCGTCGACACTTACAAAGGATTTGTATGTTCTTTTTGTAGTTCGCTAATGCTATTGCAGTTCGGCTAGGTTCGTATACAAGAAATGGAAAACCACACGTTAAGAAAACAAACCTGAAACAGCACAACTAAATAAATGGAATGTTGATCCGAGCCCAACGGAATGACGTCGTGTCCTTAAGACGAATTTGGCCCCTCAATCAGTACCCGAGGTTATCGGACAATCGTCTCCCAGGATAGAACGGATCTCGTTCCTCCGAAGCGGTACGTATCCGGAGGACTCCGACGAACGCAATTTTGCAGAACAATCGCACAAAATGAGAGTGATGAAGTGAGTATGCGTAAGTGTTTCGGGAGTGAGCGGGAGTATGTATGCCACGAAGTGTCCTTTCCGAACTTACTGTTCGGTTATATCGAAGGACGAAATTGAAGAGTCACCACCGTTCGGTTCTTCGTGAACAGTCACGAGCCACGCCTTTAACCGGTTCAGTTTGTGAACAGACGCGAAGGGAGCTTCGGTTTTCGTTCGGGCGAAACCTCGAACAGACACGTTTGTTGTCCAAAAAATAAAAGCGCGCGGGGGGTGGACCGACCTAGCTTGACGTAGGTCCTCTCTCTTCCACAAAAGTGGGGTACCCCTTGGGGCCCAAACCCATTTGTGAGGCTCAACTATATGAACCCATCTCCCATCTCTCTTCTACTCTATGTGGGACACTTTCACCCACACACTTCTCATTCAATTCTATGGGTTTTTTGTGTCAAAATCCCAACACTTTTTCCCCTTCTTTTTGGCTCGAAGCTTTATTTGACATGAATATTTCCACTATACAAGACTGTAAGAAACATGGGAAATGAACAAGTACGTGTTTTTAAATTTATCAGGTGGTGGATTTCAAGATGCAGCTGAAGCAACTTCAACAACTAAAGAAGAAGCTGAGGAAGAAGGTGGGAGTGAGAAGGCGAAGAGGATGATTAAGGAGGGTGTTTACTTGATTAGCATCGGCAGCAATGATTACTTGATGCCTCTCGTTTATAATCCTGCTCTATTTCACTCCATTTCCATGGAAGATTACGTGGGGATGGTGATTGGTAACATCACCACCGTGCTCAAGGTATTAACCAAACTCTATGTCCATTAACCAATCTTTCAAAGTGGATGAATACTGAATAGATTTATAATGTTTTTTCAGGGAATATATAAAGTAGGAGGAAGAAAATTTGCAATGATTGGGATAGGGCCACTTGGGTGTGTGCCAGTTATTAGACCATTAACCAGAAATGGTTCTTGCTCAGGTGAAGCCATCAAGCTCGCCAAGCTTCACAACATTGCTCTTACTTCAATTCTCACAAAGCTGGAGACTCAACTCCAAGGATTCGAGTACTCCTACTTCGACCTCTACACTTCAGGCAGTGAGAGAATCGAATACCCATCGAAATATGGTAAGTTATTTATGCTCTGGTGCACCTAATTTTGCTTTAGTTTAATCATCATTCCTTCCTTCTATACCGCTTGTGGATTTGTACTTTTTACATCGCTCGTGTATTGAATAGAAGTCCTTATTTTCGATATGTGAAATCGATCAAGGTTTTAAGGAAGCGGAAAATGCGTGTTGCAGTTCAGGTCCTTATAGGGCGAATTTGACCTGTGGAGGCAAGAGAGGAGTGAAAGAATATTCATTATGTCGTCATCTCGAGAAGTACGTTTTCTTTGATACCTACCATCCAAGTGAGAGGGCTAACCAGCAATTTGCACAGTTGACGTGGAATGGGAGTCTGAGTGTTTTTAGACCTCACAACCTAGAAGCATTGTTCAAATACGAGGTGTTTGAATTTTTTTTTTTCGAAAATGTTAGTAAATAACCCAAAACCAGCTCAAATGTCAAATATGAATAACGGGGCATAGTTTTAGATTGATGTATGGTTGCACTTCCATGAAAGAACGAGGATATTCAAACGAGCTCAAGCATTGTTCAAAGGTGGACAAACTTGAATTCCTTGAAAGTTTTGGGAAAAGTTCGAATAAATGCGATTGATTATTGCTTTGTTCTATGTTTCTAACTACATGTCAAAGGCCCACAACACAATGAGTGTTCTTAAGATGAGGTTAAACATTAAGCAACTGAAATGGAGAAAAATTACCAACGAAAACTCAAAAAAAGAAGAGGGAAGAGCGCCGATTGAATTATGCAGCCCATTAAATTAAAGGCCAGATTGATAATCCATTCATTCCCCCAAGATGGACCGAGCCTAGGCCTACGAATGTTATTAGTATACTAATTGATGGGACAGATTCTTTTTGGGTATTGAATGTGTAACCCATTTAATATATCCATCTTGTCGACCAGTTTTAGGTTGCTTAGCATCGCTCTTTTGAAGACGGCGGGCTTCTTTGCCCTCTTCAAATAAGTACCTCAAACGTGTGATCCATCTAAATTATTGATCTTTCTTTTTTTGACATTGCTTCATTGGCTGTATCAAACCCACCGACCTCACGTAACTTGCTCGAGTATTGCCAATGAGCTTGCAAAGCTTCCCAACATAGCTCTCGTTTCAATTGTCACAGAGCTAGAGGCTCAAACTACGAGGATTCAAGTACTCCTACTAAACCCTCCTCTCAGGAGCTCTCCCCCCTATCCCCATGGTGATAGTTGACTTCCAAGCCCTAACTACCTCCAGTCCCTTTCAAGCCATCGTAGATCTCCTTCCCGTCCGCAAGAAATTTCCCTCAACCCTGTAATCCCACCCATCCTATCCATCTCACCCACGATCGTGTGCCCAAACCTAAGCACCCCCAATCGCAGTCTCGGGCGCAGCTAGGAGCGACAAGTCCTCTATCTTCCCAGGCATGCCCCCGCGGTGAAGGAAGGTAAATCCCCATCCTCAAGGACGGGAGCAGTAGCGGCCCTTTCCACCTTTTGCTAACAGAAACCCCCCAAATCGCACTCCTACCCTTCTACATCAAGTAAACCGTAAAGATCGAGCCTAAACTTCCCACATTTACCCACCCTCCCTTCCACCATCCACCCCCCTGACTCTTCGAAGAAATTGAGCGCTTCACACCCATCCAAGCAGCATCACGGTTCACACCAAGGAGAGGAAGGAAATATGTATCACCCACCATAGTTTTTGGCTTTAACCAAAGGTACCAGATAAGTACCTCGCGTCTACAGAAAAATCAGTATAAGTAGAGTACTTTCTATAACACTTGGATGAAGTCAAATCCAAACTGCGAGGGGCTCTCTGCTGCGTTTATAATCATATCAGAATAAACTTGGCCATTTACAGTCAGTTTCTTAGATGGAAAGCGAGGTAAACAACGCTGCCCGAGTGGCTGCCCTGTGTAGAGAATTGGGAAACATGTGGTCTGAAGATGATATTGGCCAGCTGACAAGGGACATACCGGCAGAAAAAAAACAAGAATGCGAGCTAACCTTGTATGGGAAGCTGCTATCAAAACCAAATGTGAACTTTCAGGCTTTCCTCTGCACAATGAAGCGGGCATGGAAAATAGATCAGGTTGTCTGTGAGTTGCTCGAGCCGGGCTTCTTTTCCTTCTCTTTCAACTCTTTAGAGGAAAAAAACCGTGCCCGGAAACAGGCCCTTGGTCCTTTTTTCCAGCAACCTTCTTGTTCTCCAACAAGGCCTCCCGGACATCCCCGATCATTGCTATGAATTCACCCACTGTGAATTTTGGGTTCATTTAGCGGGTATCCCCCGGGGGAGATTATCAGAAGTAGTGGCTCGCGAGGTGGCGGGCAAAATCGGGAAAGTGACAGAAGTGAAATTTGACTCAAGAGGGGGAGGCCCGAACAAAAGTTGCAAAGCAAAGATCAATATGAACCTTTCCAACCCCCTGAAGACAGGAACTTTCGTCGACCTCGAGTACAAAAAGATATGGGTGGATTATAGATACGAGAGACTCCCACACTTCTGTTACTCGTGTGGAAGAATTGGACATTACGCCCCCCATTGCAAAGAAGTACCATTTGAGGAATCGGGGCTCAACGAAAACGCTAGGGGCAAATATGGTCAGTGGTTGAGAGTGGAAGCACGAGAACCCAGCCCATTCTGGAAGATCTTCTATGGGAAAGACATACCCCCCCGTGAGGACGTGGAGATTGTCCTAGAAACGCCTAAGGAAATCATCCCAAGAGAGCAATTTTTAAGTTGCTCAAAAGAAAAGGCTGCTGTAGGAACGATTGAAGATATGCGACAGGAAGAGAGGCTATATGTGAGGAAAGCACAAACAGAAAAGCCAGGGATGAGTCAGCTAGTCCTCGGAAATTTTGAGTCCCAACTTGCCCCTTCTGAGGACGTTTTAAAAGGCGGGCAGGGGAAGGTCTCCAAGAAGGACAAGATAGGGCCGAAATCTTTCAAGAAAGTAGCTACATCCAGGAAACTGAAAAAAATCAACCCTCTTGGGTTGGTGGAGATTCTCAGCCCTTCCCTTAATGAGGGGGCGCTACTAGATGCACCCATACTCTTGGATGAAGGAAGGAATGAATGGGCTTTGGTGGCTAGCCCTAATAAGCCACCAGGGATTATATGAAACTTTTGAGCTGGAACTGTCAAGGGCTAGGCAACCCCCTGACAGTCCAGCACCTCAGAGCCTTAGTGGCTCAAGAAAGGCCTGACCTTATCTTTTTGATGGAAACAAAGAACAAGAGTGAAGTAATCGACAAAGTGAGGAGGCGGATTCAATTTCAAAAGATGGAGTTTGTGGACCCTATAGGTATTGCGGGAGGGCTGGTCGTTTTGTGGAATGAAGGAGTGAAGGTGGTAGTGGAAGATAAGTCTAGAGATTTTATTGATCTAGTGTGTACAGCTCAAGGAAACGGTATCCATATGCGCATTACTTTCCTGTATGCCCCCAACAATTTCCCAGGAAAGGCTTGGTCTATGGCATCATTTACAGGGGATAAAAGCAGGTAATCATCTACCGTGGATTTGCGTAGGGGACTTTAATGAAATTTTGTACCATTGGGAAAAGTCCGGAGGGTGTCAGCCGGAGCACTATAGGCTGGTCGCGTTTCAAGAATTCCTAAATAGATGTTCACTAATGGACATTGAGAGTAAGGGCTGTGCATATACATGGGCCAATAACAGGGAAGGCAAAGCTCTAGTGCGCAAGAGGCTAGATAGAGTCCTTTGTGACATTAACTGGCGAGTACGGTTCCCAAATGCAGAAGCTTATGCCTTACCAGCAATAGGCTCTGATCATAGCCCAATCCTACTATCCCTCTTCCCAGGGCGGGCCAAAAGGAAAAAGGAATTTAAGTTCGAGGCTTTCTGGCTTGACGATGCTGAGTGCAAGGAGCTGGTGAAGAAGACATGGCGTGGCCTGTACGAAGATGCTACATCATTTGCCTGCAAACTGGGAAAAACCGCCAATGCTCTGAGTTCATGGAGCAAACAGAAATACTCCAACTCCTACAACCAGATTGAGACATTGAGAAGAAGGTTAACGACCCTTACAAATTGCAGTCATGAAGAAAGCAGCAAAAGAGAATCGCAGCTAATCAAAATGCAGATTCAGGACTTGTGGAAGCAGGAAGAGCTTTATTGGGGGATGAGATCGCGGATTAATTGGATCAAATACGGAGATAAAAATACCAAATACTTCCATGCCACTACAGTTCAACGAAGACAAAGGAACAAAATATCAATGTTGAAAGTTGATAATGAATGGTGCCGAGAACCCAGTACCCTGAAACAACACATAGCAAGCTACTATAAACTTTTGTACGAAACTGTGGGCCCGAGAAACTTCAGCCCCATACTAGATCAGTGCTCCTTTCATGTTCCAGAGGGGATGGACGAATCTTTAATGGCACCGGTGTCTATAGAGGAGGTAAAGCTGGCGACTTTCCAGCAAGGAGCTACGAAGGCCCCTGGACCCGACGGGATGAACGGCCTGTTTTTTCAGCAAAATTGGGAGGTTTTACAACACGATCTTCACAAGCTAGTCAGCGCTTTCTTCCAGTTACGGCACTCTCGATCCAGAACTCAACAAAACAAACTTAGTGATTATCCCCAAAGTGTCCAACCCCGAAAGTATCACACAATTCAGACCCATTAGCTTGTGCAACTTCAGCTATAAACTTATTTCAAAGGTGATGGCGAATCGTCTCAAACCCTGGCTCCCAAGACTAATTGCTAAAGAACAAAGCGCATTTGTTAGTGGGAGGCTCATTCAAGATAACATCCTAATAGTCCAGGAGATTCTACATCAATTGAGAATCAGAAAAAGAAAACGCAAATTCCAGGCCATCCTAAAGGTGGACATGCAAAAAGCATATGATAGAGTAGAATGGGACTTTCTCTGTGCAAGTATGTCAAAAATGGGGTTCTGCAAAGAATGGGTGTCCCTGGTTAAGCAATGCATCTCTACTGCTACACTCAGTGTCAAGATAAATGGGGAACCTCTACAATATTTCCAGCCATCAAGGGGAATCAGACAAGGCGACCCACTATCGCCTTATCTATTTATAATCTTGGCCAACGTGCTCTCTTCTTTGCTATTAAAGGCGGTGGAGGATGGGACGTTAAAGGGTATCAAAATAAATAGGAACTGCCCAACTTTGTCTCACCTCCTATTTGCAGACGATGCCATTTTCTTCCTGGACGGTACTATAGGCGAGTGTCAAAACCTAGCAAATCTTTTAAACCAATACTGCTTTGCTTCGGGACAAGCTATCAACTTGAACAAATCAGGTATTTTTTCTGTAGTGCGGGTTGCCCCCAAAGCCTCAAAAACAACCTTGCTTCTGAACTGAGGGTACCAATTTTGGAGAAAACCGGGAAATATCTCGGAATCCCATCTGACTGGGGTCACACAAAGAAACAGATGTTTGCCTGGATACTGGCTAGAGTAAACATGAAGTTAGAGGGATGGAAAGAGAAGCTACTATCAAAAGCGGGAAAGGAGACCTTAATCAAAACGGTGATTCAAGCAATCCCGCAATACGCGATGTCAATCTTCAAGATCCCAATTTCTGTTTGTAAAGCCATTGAGCAGAAAATCGCTTCATTTTGGTGGAAACAAAATTCATCCAAATCGGGTATTCACTGGAAAAAGTGGGACGTGCTTAAAGAAAGGAAAATAGAGGGCGGACTAGGCTTCAAGGACCTAGTCACTTTCAATAAAGCCATGCTAGGCAAGCAAGCATGGAGACTTGCTCAAGAACCCACTGCGCTATGGAGCCAACTACTTAAAGGGATCTATTTCTCAAACGGATGTCTATGGAAAGCAAAGAAGGGATCTCGGCCGTCGTGGGGTTGGCAAAGTCTGCTAATGGGAAGGGATGCCATTAGCTCTGATGTAAAATGGGTGGTGGGGAATGGAGTGAATATCAATATAAGGGAGGATAGATGGCTGGACAAGAATCTTTCAGGTGGTCCAGCAAATCGGGAAGACCCTCAAACAGTAGCGGAACTGATTGACCAAAGCACAAGAACCTGGAACGCAAGTCAAATACAAAGTTTGTTTCAGGAGGTCGATGCAAGCGAAATCCTAGCCACACGTATACAACCAGCCCCGGCAAACGATAAGCAGATTTGGAACGGAAGTACATCCGGGGAATACACTGTAAGAAATGGATATACAAGACTACGAGCCTCCACAAGCAAGCAAAACACAGAACAAGCCTCTACTTCATATCAGCAGCCCCGATCTCTGTGGTCCAACATATGGAAAATTCAGACCGAACCAAAAATTCGCTACTTTATGTGGAGTGTGTGCAGGAATGCTCTACCTACAACAGAGAATTTGTTCAGGAGAAAGGCCATAACTGACCCACTTTGCCCAATCTGTCGCCAAGCCCCAGAGACACCGGAGCACGCTTTCATCCTCTGCGAATGGACAAAGCAGATCTGGTCTGATCAGAGAGTAAAAATTGATGTTTCACCGAGGAACATCACACGAATTGACAAGTGGGTAGGGGAAATACTAACTGGAGGTAACCCGCCCCATCGAGAAGTGTTCGCAGCTGTTCTTTGGCAGATTTGGAAGGCCAGAAACACCCGAGTGTTCCAGCAGAGGAGCCCAAACCCGGGAGTTATAGTGGACGATGCAATCCACTAGTGCAGAGTTTACCGTGATGCGTAACAACCCCTTAACGAGCTGAATGGCCGGAGAGGCTTCGCGGAAAACCGGACACAACCAGAGAAAGGGCAGTGGAAATTCAATGTAGACGGGCTCGTGGATTGAAGGTAAGACAGAGGGATCGGTGAGTGGGATCCGCAGAGACTTGTGGGACCGATAATCGCTGTGGTTTGCTAAGCGGGTGGAGGCTGGATCGGCTCGAAGTGGAAGGAAAAGCTGTGCTGGAAGCGGTCTGTTGTCCGCGTGAGGAGGCTGTGAAGGAGGGCATAAACGCAGGAAAAACGCAGAGAAGATCCTTATCCTCGCTGAACAGCGCTGATACGGGTGAAGTTCTCTCGCCTAACCGGCCCTCAGCCCATGGGCCCTTCGACAACTTTTTGAGGAATGCAATTCTCAACTAAACTTTTTGCAAGCCATTTCGCTAGCCCACTGCTCGCGTGAAGCCAATTATGTCGCGGATTGGATCGCGAAGTCCCACCGCAAAGGGACACTTCCCTCTTATTGGTTGTTCAAACCCCCCCAACCTCTTTGGGACTTATTATGTAATGACTCTAGTCTTCTTCACTCGTGTACTCCGTTGGTTATTGAATGAATCGGTACTTGTCTTCGACCAAAAAAAAAAAAAAAAAAAGTACTCCTACTTTGACTTCCACGCTTCAGCCCGTAATAGAATCCGAAACCCTCGAAAAGCGGTCGGTAATACAAGTCCTAGTCTTTCTAACCTTAATCATGCTTACATCTTATATAGACAATGAAAAAGTGTGAGCGTCTTTTAGTTTAAAATTAATTTCAGGCTTTGTGGAGGCGAAAATGGCACGTTCTGGTTCGGGTCTATCTAGAGCGAATCCAAGTTGCGAAAGCAAGAGAGGAGTGAAAGAATATTCATTGTGTTGTCGTCCCGAAAAATAATTATTTTTCGACAACCATCCGACTGAAGGGGCCAATCAACAGTTTGTCCAATTGATATGGAATGGAAGTTCAAGCATAATCGGGCTTTACAATGAAGAAGAGTTGTTCAAATTCGGGCAAACATGAACTTTTCTTGGACCCTTGAGGAAATAAAGGTAACTTGAGCGTTGATAGTCAAATTAATTAGACCAATTCATCACTTGATTTTAATTATGCTTTGAGTTCCATTTGGGGCGACAAAACATAGGAACGATTTAAAATGAAATGTCAATAGTTTATCTCATTGCGATGAACATCTAAGAAAAAAGATCGAGGATTGTAGCGGCCTGTAATACTAATTGATTTCATTATGCAGCCCATTAAACTCTGTGCAGGTTTTTCATCCGTCAAGATGGACGGAGTCTGGACCCACCTCGACACTTAGAAAATGGTATTTGATGAGATTAGACTATTGACGTGGTGTAACGAGCTAACTGATAAACAGACAAGTTTTTTCTCTCTATTTCTTTTCTGAATGAATACAAAAATATATATAGTTGTATAGAGAAAAAACTACCCAAAAAACTATTCTAAGCTATGCACTATCTTAGGTTAAGAATCTGGTTGATCCTCAAAATAAGGACATTACGCAATACAATTTTAGCAACTAATTAGCACTATAATTTCTCCAATTAGTCTTAATTGACAACTTACGCCAACACTCCCCCTCAAGTTGGTGCATAGATATCACTAATGCCTAACTTGTCAAGTGAGTTGTAGAAATCTTGCTAGAGACAGCCTTCATGAGTATACCCGTCAGTTGGTCTTTAGATTTAACAAATGGAAATCGAACTATCTTGACATCAAGGTTTTGTTTGATGAAATGTCGGTCTACCTCGATGTGTTTAGTACGATCATGCTGGATTGGATTATGAGAAATATCGATGGCCGCCTTATTGTCACAAAATAACCTCATCTCGGAATTGGGAGCAAAACCAATCTAAGTCAATAATCTCTTAAGCCAACGAAGTTCACAAAGTCCTTTGACCATTCCTCTGAACTTGGCCTCAGCACTAGATAATGCCACTACCTTCTGCTTCTTGCTCCTCCACACGACAAGATTGCCTCCTACGAAGGTGAAGTAGCCTGATGTAGACTTCCCCTGTCAGAAACACTTCCTGCCCAGTCTGCGTTTGTATAATTCTCAATATTAAGATGATTATTCTTTGAGAACAAAAGTCCTTTCGTTGGAGCAGACTTCAGGTAACGAAGAATTTGAACTACCGCATCCATATATCTTTACTAAGTGAATGCATAAATTGACTGACTAAGCTTATGGCATAAGCAGTATCTGGAAGAGTATGGGATAAATAGATTAACTTACCCACTAATCTTTGATACCTCTGCTTATTAGTTGGAACCTGATTTGGATACTCCCCAAGCTTGTGATTCTGAACAATCGAAGTATCAGTTGGCTTGCGGTTTAACAATCCCACTTCAAACAATAAATCTAGCACATATTTCCTTTGAGAAAGAAATATACCATTTTTTTGATATGGCTACTTAAATCCCTAAGAAATACTTGAGACCCCCAAGATTCTTCATTTCAAACTTGGTTGCTAATCTCTTCTGGAGTCTAGAGATCTATTCCGCGTCATCCCCTGTGATAATCATGTCATCCACATAGATTATTAAAACTGTTATCTTTCCCTGTTGTTGTTTCAAGAATAGAGTATGATCTGAATTACTCTAGTAGAAACCATACTTCTTCATAGCCAAGTTGAATCGTCCAAACCATGCGTGGGGTGATTGTTTTAGACCATATAATGAATGTTGCAACTTACACACAACCCCTATTTTTGAGGAAGCAGTGTACCCTGGTGGAATATCCATATAAATCTCCTCCTCAAGGTCGCCGTGAAGAAAAGCGTTATTTACATCAAACCTGTGCAATGGCCAGTCTAAATTTGCAGCAAGAGACAACAAGACCCTGATAGTGTTTAGTTTCACCGTCGGGGAAAAGGTCTCTTGATAGTCTATGCCATAGGTTTGTGTATATTCCTTTGTCACAAGTCTCGCCTTGTATCTTTCAATAGATCCATCTGCCTTATGTTTAATGGAGAAAACCCGTTTGCACCAAATTGTCTTTTTTCCTTTTGGTAGTGGAACAAGATTCCATGTTTTATTTTTCGGTAGCGCCTCCATTTCTTCTTTTATCAATTGAATCCACTTCGGATTTGCTAAAGCTTCTTGTATTCCATTGGGAACATGGACTGAAGACGCATTGTGTACAAGATGCCCTAAGAGGTTCTGATAATCTCCAAGTTGATACATGGTTTGTAATAGGATATTCTTACCTCAAAATCCGGTGAGTACCGATTTGGGGGCTTTCCATGGTTATGCCTGAAAGGTAAGTGATAACTGACAGAGGTATCCAAGTCATCAATAGAAGAAGGTGTAGTAGGAGAGCTTACCTCAGGAATATTCTAAGGAGATGGGTCGTTGAGTACTGAAGAGTGAAGGGGTTCAACAATTTGTGTAGTACCAGTGTCAATTCCTACTATTTCCCCAGCTTCCTGCTCAGTCTCCTCCTCAATATCTGTATGCTTCTCAATATCAGTTTTATATTTCTCAGTAACCATTGCTTCACCTTTTTCACTCGCTAGATTGCTAGGTTGTCCAATTCCAGTTTGTACTACGACACAATCCCACCAATTCTACCTCTCAACTAGTATCTCCCCCTAAGAGGAAGCATTGGATACTAGTAACGAGAAAAAACTTTTAGACTCCACGAAGGTTACGTCCATGGTGACATAGGTATGCTTGGTAGAAGGATTGTAACATCGATATCCCTTTTTTTGTGTGCCATAACCCAAAAAAACACAACAAATTGCGCAAGGTTCAAGCCTAGTACATTGATTTTTATGGAGATGAACAAAAGCAATACATCCGAACACTCGAGGAGGAATCAATAAAACAAAGGGTAGAGAAACATGGTTGGAAAGGACTTGTAATGGAGTCTTGAAATTCAACACCTTTGAAGGCTTACGGTTCAATAGATGTACTGCTGTGACCACAACATTATCCCAGTATCTATTTGGCACATGCGCACCAATCAATAATGCACAAGCAGTTTCTAAGATGTGTTCAGAACACACCTAACACTTCATCTTTGTGTTTCAACAAGCATAACCAAGTCATTCGAGTGCAATCATCCACAAATGTCACAAACCAACGAATTCTGGAAACAGTAGTAATTGGAGAAGGTCCCCAAACATCATAATGAATTAATGTAAAGGGAATGTCACTTTTGTGCAAGCTTATTGGGAATGGTACACAATGACTTTTAGCCAAAATGCAAGTTTCACATTTAAAAGCCAAATTCTGTAAGTTGGAAAATAAATCAAGAAATAGGTACTTCATATAACTGAATAACAGTTGTACCAAACGACGATGCCATAGCCAAATCTATCTCTCCTTGATACTAATACTAGTTGAGTGTTGCATGTTGTTTGCTTTACTAGGACTAAAATCATCCATGTAGTACAACCCCCCTCTCTTATTACCACGCCCAATGATCTCCTTTGTGAGAACATCCTGGAAAAGACAAAAAGTAGAATAGATTAGAGCAACACAATTTTGCTCTTCAGTGGCTTGGTCCACAGATATCAATTTACTTGAGAGAGAAGGAACCAGCAAAGTATTAGATAAGGAGAAAGAGGGTGAGAGAGCATCA
Organism: Syzygium grande; assembly: GCA_024733475.1. Taxonomy (NCBI): domain Eukaryota; kingdom Viridiplantae; phylum Streptophyta; class Magnoliopsida; order Myrtales; family Myrtaceae; genus Syzygium; species Syzygium grande. The sequence goes on from JAMXDD010000009.1 coordinate 31,317,924, forward strand.
GTCCCAGCTGTTGTCACAGGGTATACAACCCCACTAGCATTTGCAATACTACTTCTTCTTGGTTCGGTAATCTTGACAAATTCATTTGAACAGAAAGTCATGTGATCAGTTGCCCCGGAGTCAACAATCCAACCACTATAATTATCCTAATTAGAACTAAGCAATGCATAGCCACGATTACCTTGATCATTGAGAGTAGTTGAATCACTTGACGGTTCCACTAGTGGAATCCAAGATAAGTGAGGTTCTGCATTTACCAAAGAAGCTCGTCGCAACCCATTATTAGCATCTTTCCGTGCCTTAAGTTCTTTCCACCATTCTGGGTACCCATGTAACTTAAAACAAGTTTCACGAGTATGCTTCATGTTCTCACAGTGTGTACAGCCTCTTTCTGATTGTGCCTTGGCCTTTGAGATTGTATTCATCTTTCCACCTTCCCGAAGAGGAGGAACCGGTTTTGAACATTTGGAGTGTCGATGGTTGTTGAGGTTCCGTCTTGACTCCTTTAGAGGCCATGGTGCGGCATGTGCAAGTTCCATGCCCGACATCATAGTCGCTTGTCTTACATACTCCCTTTGGACATGAGCATAAGCTTGTTCAATCATTGGGAATGGTCAAATCTGAAGCACATCAGCCTGTATTTTATCCCGACGATCATCTAACCCATCAAGAAAAATATAGACTCTATATTTATGAAGAGTCGAGTTATACCTCTCTATATCAACAAGACATTCCATCGGGTTAGGGCGATAGAAATCAATTTCTCTCCATAAATATTGAAGACCATTATAATATGTTTCAATGGGCCCTCCAGCTTGTCTCATTCTAGTCACACATTTTTTCAAATCATACACTTGAGAGGTGTAAGTTCCATCAAAAAAAGTTTTAGCATTTGAATCCCATACCATTTTTTTTTGTTAAAATATCCCATACCATTTTTGTGGTTGGAAAATGAATAAAATTGCTTATCATGGCCCGGGTCCATGGAATTAATCAACCATCCCTTCACAATTACATTTTCAGTTCTCCATTTCCTGAAGGTTGGATCTGTCGGTTGAGGCTGTGGAAATTCTCCATTGATATATCCCAATTTGTCTTTGCCAGGCATAGTTGGTGGCGTCCAACTTAATGCCAATCTGTGCAGCGGAAGAATCGTTGTTTGACGCGTGGGTTTGAGTCTGATTCTGAGTCAAGACTTGTGTCATTCGGGTCGCTAAGTCGTCAAGGATGGCAGTTGTAGAAGGACCCTCGCCTTGTTGTTGGTGCGCCGCTATATCAGTTGTTTCTTCCATAGTTTCTTATCAGGTCTATTTCCATCCTTTTCTAAGTTTTTTTGGTTGAGGTCTGATCATAGCAGAAAACCCTAGGATCTCTGCTCTGATACCGTGATGAACAGAGAAGTTTTTCTCTCTATTTCTTTTCTGAATGAATACAAAATATATATAGTTGTATAGAGAAAAACTACCAAAAAAACTATTTTAGGCTATGCACTATCTTAGGTTAAGGATCTGGTTGATCCTCAAAATAAGGACATCACGCAATACAATTTTAGCAACTAATCAGCCCTATAATTTCTCCAATTAGTCTTAATTGACAACTCACACCAACACTAACATGACTTTACCAAAATGGTGAATCATTAGGAATTTAGACATTCATGTATTTGATGAGATCATGCCAAGAGCTGGGGTACTAATGATCCTAGATAGATTTCGATAGACCTTTATGCATAATAGGACGATTGTTGTTGGCCTGAGGTGCAGTTATTATTGGACCGACCAGATTACCACAAAACAACACATCGTATGGCCTGGCCAGGGACCATAGACAGCGAAAGATCCGAAGACACTGCTTCTTTCTGTACTAACAAAATAGAGAGAAAAACAAGGTCTCTGCTTAATTGTTTTCTTATCGTGGACATCACTTCCATATAAAAATGAGTTCACATTTTCAAGATGCGTAGTCATATTGATCCTCATAAAATATATTATGGAGATTATGATTGCCATGGGCGTTAGCTATGCCTTTGATCCCAATGTTGTTGGCGTACGAGCTATTCGATTGATTGAATAACTCTCACGCAACATCCAATAGAACAAAGTATTTTAATCCATGAGGCCTCGGGTTAGTCGTGATCAGAAGCCCGCCATATGGCACTTGAGACGGGTTCGATTGAGGGCTGCCTTCAGTGGTACTAGAAACAGAGTGAGGATGCTCATCGGTTTTACATACTCTGGACCCCGTTGTCCAGATATAGGCTGTTATGCTAGCTAATAACTTCCGGGCAATTGTAAACTAACGATGGTAGTCTCCAGATCGAGTTAACCAATGGTGTGCTCTAGTGCTCACACGAAGAACTCGATTTGAATCATCTAAGCACATGATTTATAAAAGTGGGCTTCTAGTTAAGTACTAAAAAGCGACCATAAATTGATTAGAAACTTGTCTCCTTGACGAAAGTGGGAATAAAAGTAAAAACACATAGTCGGACGACGACTTTGTCCAGATTTATCTCCCACGTTTATCCAGTGTATCTCCCAAGTTCATAAGTCTTAACAAGCGACTATAAATTGATTAGAAACTTGTCTCCTTGACGAAAGTGGGAGTAAAAGTAAAAACAAATAGTCGGGCGACGACTTGTCCAGATTTATCTCCCACGTTTATCCAATGTATCTCCCAAGTTCATAAGTCCTGTTCAATGCACGGACTGAAGACTTTGCAGCAGATACTTTTATCACCATATTTGTCCATATATATATGTACCAACCTCAAGAGGACGAACATCATCCAAGGCACGGGTCATCATGTCGACTCTGACTCTCCACATCATGCTCTTCGCTGTTTTCGCAAGCCTCTTCACCTCAACTCGCTGCGACCATCAATCTCGGAAAGATGCCGCTCTGTTCATCTTTGGCGATTCTGTTAACGACGCAGGGACCAACAACTACATAAACACCACTGCTTTTTTCAGAGCAAATTTTCCTCCTTATGGCGAGACGTTTTTCCGCTATCCCACCGGCAGATTCACCGACGGTCGTCTCATCGTCGATTTTATCGGTAACTTTTGTTTTGCCGGGTAACTTGTACCCAGATTCTATTTATTTCCTCATAAGTTACCTCTTAATTTATTTATTGTTCTATTTTGTTTTTGTTTTTGTTTGGTTATGCAGCTGAATATGCAAATCTGCCGCTGATTCCACCATATCTCCAAATGAAAGATGGTGAATTCATGGGAGGGGCGAATTTCGCATCCGCTGGAGCTGGTGCTTTGGTTGACACTTACAAAGGATATGTATGTTTCTTATTCATCTATTTATTTAATTTTTTTTGGCTCGAAGCTTTGGTTAACATGAATATGTCCACTTTTTGAGACTGCAAGAAAGATGGGAAATGAGTAAGTTCGTGTTGTTGACTTATCAGGTGGTGGATTTGAAGATGCAGCTGAAGCAGCTTGAACAACTAGAGAAGAAGCTGAGGAAGGAGATGGGGAGCGAGAAGGCGAAGGCGATAATCAAGGAGGGTGTTTACTTGATTAGCATCGGAAGCAATGATTACGGTGTGGCTCTCTTTTCTGATCCTTCACTGTTTCAGTCCCTTTCCATGGAAGATTACGTGGGGATGGTGATTGGAAACATCACCACGGTGCTCCAGGTGCGAAACCACAAGATTTCTAATATACACCCACTCTCGAGAAAGTATTTTCTAGTTTCACTTCAAAAGTAGATTTTATGATCTTGTGATTTCTTGAAATTTCTGGCACATGCGGACACGATTCGACAGCTCATGCACAAAAGCCAATGTATATTGACAAATTCAAAAGTGATACGATTTCAAAGTACATGATCTTTAAGCAAGCTCAATGGAGACATATTTCAATGGCACGAATAAACAGGAGTGCTTAATCCGAACTGACAAGTGAGTATGAGATGCCATCTCTTAAGTACATTCTAAATATAATTCTTTCTCACACTCTTTACCATATGCATTTGATAGCCAATTAAGGTCTATTATATCACTTAGATAACTGTTCTTTATATAGCTCCATGGATAGCGCAAGTATAGAATTGTGCAAGTATTTCGGTGTCTTTTTATTCGACAGTAAGTTGATATTTGAATGTATCTTGGCTAGTTCATCTCTCTGAGCTATGTTAAAGGTTCACTCCACTGTATACATACACTATATAGTGTGTGTTTGCAAGGGAACCTTCTTGTTCTGTCCTTGCAATAATTAGGCTTGCTAAACATCTGCTAATAGTTATGGCATTTCAAGGGGATGATTTGGGTTTCTGATTTTTCTTTTCAGGGAATTTACAAAGTAGGAGGAAGAAAATTCGCAATGATTGGAATCGGGCAACTTGGGTGTGTGCCAAGCATGAGATCATTAACCAGAAATGGTGCTTGCTCAGACGAAGCCAACAAGCTCGCAAAGCTTCACAACGTTGCTCTTACTGCGATTCTGGCAAAACTGGAGACTCAACTACAAGGATTCGAGTACTCCTACTTCGACTACTACACTACAGGCAGTGAGAGAATCCAATACCCATCAAAATATGGTACATTATTTATGCTGTCGGAACTTAACTTAAAGCATCATTGCTTCTATACCACTCGTGGATTTGTGCCTTTTACATCGCTCATGTACTGAATAAAAGTCCTTTTATATGTTAATCGATTCAGGTTTTAAGGAAGGCAAAACCGCGTGTTGTGGTTCGGGTCCTTATAGGGGTAATTCAACCTGTGGAGGCCAGAGAGGAGTGAAGGAATATTCATTATGCCGTCATCCTGAGAAGTACATGTTCTTTGATGCCAACCATGCAAGCGAGAGGGCTAACAAGCAATTTGCGCAATTGATGTGGAATGGAAGTCCGAGTGTAATTAGACCTCACAACCTGAAATCATTATTCAAGCATGAGGGTGATTGAATCTTTTTGTTTTCCCCGAAATCATAGGTAAATAACCACATCCCACTCAAAAGTCATATTATGAATAACTGAGGGATGATGTTGGATTGATTGTATGGTTGCACTTCTGTTAAAGAACGGGTATGTTCAAATGAGTCCTAGTATTGTTCAAACATTGACAAACTTGAATTCCTTGTGTTTGGTCGTCCGGATTTGGATTGGGATACAACAGGATAAAGTAGGATTAAAAATCCTCTCAATATCCTTCGGATCGTAAAAAATCCTATCATATGATTGGTGTAACCTGGATTGAAATTTTTTAAAAATCGTTAAAAATCTACTAAATATCTCTCTCTGATCATCCTTGTACCTCCTCCACTCTTCATGCCTTCACTGTTTCGCTAACGGCAAGAGGAGGCTCCTCTCTCCTAAGCTGTGACGTTGTTGTAGTCCCACATTCGTATTATCGATAACACTCATACACACGGTGGCGACCCCTCAAAATCGTCAAGTTAGTCTCGAAAAAACTTGACCTTGTGATGCTCTGTTTTGGCGTAACCCATCGTTGCCAATGCAATATAGGGCGAGTATTGTGTATATATGCAATTGAGAATGTACTCGTAGGCGTGAAAAGTCGAGACTAGAATCAAAACCTTATTCATTAGTCGGAACGAGGCAGAGTAGATTTCGGGGATTTTTCAAAGCTTTCTTGTCTTCGTTTGGTGGTGGGTGAGTAGTGAATGTGAACAGAGCATAAACACGTCAAAGAAGAAGAGGGAGACGACAAAAGTTGCAGGGATAGCAGAATATTTTGCGGATATTCTGAAATTTAGTAATGAATTTCACCATCTTATAGACGTCTAAGTAATTACCAAAAAAAGATCATTTTCTCGTAAAGAAAGGGCTTGTTATGCACTAAGGATGCGTTTATTCTGCGAATAATTAATAATTTGAAAAATATTTTTCTGAATATAATTATTTATATCGCTTATAGTAATGAATGAACGAAAAAAAAAATTATTGTGCATGAAAAACATATTTAGTTAATTACTTATTTCAAGCGATACAAGCAATTATTTTTAGAAAAATATTTTTCAAATCATTTATTTTTAGCGAAACAAACGAGGCTCGCTTGTTAAAAGACTAGATGAGCTTAACTAAGAAAAGAAGATTCCTTCCCGCTTCATTCAAAACCCAATTTTGCAATTGTTTTTTAGAAATTCAAATTTATAAATGACACATAGCCATGTAATTATTCTTTTCATGGCAACTTAAACTATCGACATGCAAGCGGCGTGCGAGGACGTTTTTTACCTCTTTAGACGAAACATTATCCACTTGTGAGCAGCTAAACCCTCTGATTAGGAAGCCCATCTTACATTGATATATTGCCGACCCACAATCTTATATTTCACTAATCTTGAATAGGTGAATCTCGAGTCGGCCGGTAAGGTCGATAAGGGGAACAAGTAATTGCGAGGGTCGACATAGTGAAATTGCGAAAGTAAAAGGGACATTTCTGAATTAATCTACAAAAATATCGGTCCAGAAAGTGTAATAAATCCTGTTTTATTGGAATCCAAATTTTTGGGCCCGTTACATGTGTAGCATTTATTTAATTTTATTTTTAAAAAAAATCTGTGGGATTGAAATGAAGTGTTTGTTGAAAGAAATTAATGTCAACACAAAACATAAAAATAGGGTGAGAATCTGCATGGGATCCGGCAGATTGCATGGGCAACCTTCAACATGCAATTAGGAGACCATCCATGAACGGTCTGGATTGTATTTGATCTGATGTGATATTCAATCCACCACCCAAAATAAATGATAATTTAATCATGAATCTTCTTATTTTAAATAATAATAATAATAAACCATGGGTAGCCGCCAAGAAAAATGGTAGATGATACTATGCAGTTCCTGAATCTTTGTGGCATATACAATAGACCATGCATGATGGATTGATTGATAAGCTATTCTGAAGATAAACAGAGATATTGTCCACGAGTTGATGATGTGGACCTACGCTATAATTGTGTTGATTCATTATTATTTGATTTGTTACTTCAATAATTACGCGCTATATTGGCCGATGGTTTTATTCTAATTTTTGAGATAAACCGAATAGTCGACAATGTAAAATCATTAATTCCTTAAGTGATATACTACGGAATTAGAGATTAATCAATATCAGTCTCACAACTAGGTTTAATGTAATTTTACCCTCCTTAATTAATAAATCAAAAATCGAAGTTGTACCAATTCAACATGAATATTATATTTCAACATTTCAAACAGTAGAAAGAAGAAGTTCCATATAATTTAAGTTGATTTTTTATTTCCTTGCTTTATTTTACAAGCAATTGGCTCATCAGAAATTGCCCATGTCATGAACGTTTCTATCACTTTCAAACCAACATCGTGTGATTATTACTTCACAGTTGAATGCAGAATCAGTCAAATGACGCATTGCGCTATTATGCAACGTAAGAAAATCGAAAGTAGTTATTATAAGCGAAGATATATGTCATAAATGTGAATTTTTTAATTAGTTTTTTATTTCATTGATATGTTGTTTTTTGAGAGAGAAATAACACAAGAATCAACTATCGATTTAAGCTTTTGGGATGAACTTTCTAACATGATATTAGAGTCAAATTCTACTCAAATTTCATCAAATTCTACATGATGGGTCTCCCGTCACTTATCATTTAAGCTTTTTTATTAGACTTTCTAACATGGTTAATAACTTTTCAACATTCGAATAATTGTCCAAAAAGTCCTACATCTATTGCACGGTTGTTAATTTAATCGTAAACATTTTAATTTGGCCAATTTAGTCTTATAACTTTTGAAGATTTTCTAATAGTCATTTTAGCAATTTTTGGTCAGAAATCGTTGTTGGTGGTCCGATCAGCGTTGGCCATTTACGTGGCATGGTCGGTGCTAATATAAAAGAATTTTGCAATTTTTTTAAACTTTTTTCTTTTTATAAATCTCTTTTCTCTTTTTCTTTTTTATTTTTCTCCTGTGACCGGTTGTCGCCCTCTCTAGATTTGGTAAAGGCATTGGCGTCACAGCCCTCACTAGCCACCCCTCGCTCAGGTGATGGCAACCCTCGCTCAGGCTATGGCAACCCTCGCTCAGGCGATGGCAACTCTCGCTGGCCACAGGCGAAAAAGAAAAGAAAAAGAAAAAGGAAAATAAAAAGAAAAGGAAAAAAATTTAAAAAAATTAATGAATTTGCAAAATTCATTCACATTAGAGCAGGCCATCCTACATCGGCTGCGTCACGTAGGACCACCGATGTCAATATTAGCGATTTCCAACAAAAATTAGTCAGAGTGATTACACTGGAAAATCATCAAAAGATTTATGACTAAATTAACCAAATTGAAAAGTTTATGACTGAATTGACTGCCGTATATTGGGTTTATGACTTTTGGATAATTTTCCCTTTCAACAATTGATGATTGCTCCTAAAAGTGTTAACATGCCTCCTGAGTAGTTATGAGAGGTAAATGATATTGTAAATAATAAATTAATAATGTGTTGGAAGGGCAATGTGACAGATTAGGTAGAATTTTTTTTAATTATTTTTTTGATCTTGCTGCTCAAGTTACGTTACCTTTAGTTAATGTTGAAATGGTTTTTTTTTTTTTGAAATCACACAAATATTGACGTGGGATTATTTATATGCATATTATTGGCATAGGAAAAATTAGTCAACTAAGGTACAACATTGTCATGAAAATAAATAGTCGTTAGATGAATTAATCAAAAGGGATTAGTTGACAGGTTTGGCACTTAAATCCCGTAATTAAATTCATTTCTTCCATGGCATTCTTTTCTTTCGTTCTTCATAATTTTTTCTCAAAAAGTATAATGGGTATTTTGATATCTCAATCTACAATATGTAGGATATTGAAACTAAAGCGCGAAAGTGTAAATGAGGAGAATTTCCTTATGGTTTTCAGAAATATTAACTACCCCTTAAGATTTTAAAGTACGTTAATATGTTACCATGAGGATCAAAACCCACATTAGGTAATTCTAAAATAAACTCGAGTCTTGAGTTTCTTGTAGGTTTTACAACCTGATCTCAAACTCGATCGCATATCAGATCCCGAGTATGATCAACTCAATCCTATGCAGGTCTCACTGCCATCTATGCCGTGGTTAGTTAGATTAAATTAAAACTCTTAACACGATTGGCAGAACATGATCATCACTTGCGAAATTGTAAGATTGAGATATAGGTCTTCAGGGATTAGATTGAACATTTACTAAAAGTTTAAGGACCAAATTGAACAAATTAAAAGTTCAATGACCGCATTACACATTTGATCAAAGTTCAATGAGTATTTTTGTAGTTATCCCGTTATACGATGACTGCAAGCTTAAAGCGGTTGGGGGGATAATCATTAGTTCTTATCTACTTTAAGTCCTCTATATAATTAATCTATAAGAATTTTATAATGCCTACTTGAAAGTTTGATGACAGGCAAAGCTGTTGAACGACCTTACTTAGCAATTTCTATATTTGCCAGGTCAAATTAGTTGGCAAACCAAAAGGATTAAATTAAGGGCTTTTCGATTTTTAATTCCGAGTTTTGCATGAGCGGTTCCCATCGAATGATTGAATATATCGACGAAGAGTCAGGTACAAGTAAGCAAAACTCCGAATCAACTGATCCGACGGGGGAAACTTGTACATAATGTTGGAAAATAGTGCCAAAAATGATTATTGGCGATCGAGTCATTGTCCGCGTGCAATCCAACGTGTGAATCACGACATCAAAATTTTAAATGATTTATTGTATTAATCCAATGGTAATAATTCATGGATGATCACAAAAAATATGATACTTTTTCGTGGAGATCCTAAGAGTGATTATTGATGCACGAATGCTTAATTAACGAGCAATCAGTCATATGCCCATATTGTTTTCGATTTAGTGACCAAATTATATTCGGAAACTATTACTAAACTAAAATAAGGCGTTGCTCGAACAATTTTTTGCATCTAAAGAAACGCTTGACATTCGAGAAAATTGTCCAAAAAGTGTTATACCTATTATACAGCGGCTAATTTAATCATAAACTTTTTAATTTATCTAATTTCATCTTAAACCTTTTGATGATTTGTTAATGTAGTTATTCCGATCATTTTTTGCCAAAAATTGCTAATTCGGCAGCCAGGAGGACTAGCATTGGCAAATCGTAAAAAAGGTTTAGGACTAGAGTTGGTCAAATTGAAAATTATAAGACTGAATAGGCCGCTGTACAATACATTTAAGATTTTTTGGACAATTATCCCCATGACATTCACTGTAGTTTCCGTAAACATAAAACATAAATGGGCTTAATTCTAAAAAAAAGCATAAACTTTATCTTGAGTGACAATTTTGGCCAAAATTTTTTTTTGTCTTATAAAAAATTACTAACTTTCACATAAATTCCAAATTTGGCCCGAACAATTTGAAAATTTCACATCACGAGGACCAAATTAGGGGCTCGAGTAAAAACTGGTATTTTTTTTTAGATAAAAAAAATTCGAACCAAAATTGTCACTCAATATAAAGTTTGTGCTTTTTTTGGGAGTAACCCTTATATATGTGTATGTGTTATATGCCTATTAATTAAGATTACTTATAAATAACCCTCGATTGAATCTACATGCATGCGTGGTTTTTTCTTTGTGGGAAATACAATGACGCCACGATGACTAGACATCTAGCTGTACAACTTTAAGTTCACAAAAACAATGCACATGTGATTGCGAGTGAACAGACCATGTCTGCCCTAGCCCTACCATATCTCTACACACTGTTTAATCCAATTCATTTTTGGGTCCACTATTTTAATTCCTATTTATGGACCTGCGAAAAATTATGGGCGAAAAATAAATGAGTAGTACCATAAAATAAAAATTGCAAACTGATGTGTCATGTTTACCTTATATTACCTTTTGCATCACAAAAAAATTCCAAATTGAAATACTGGTGACAAATCCATCAAAATCTTAAGGCAAAATTAGGGATTTCATTAGGTTTTTGAAATGTAAAGAAATTTTTAGGCTGAAAATAGCAAATTTCTCAATCCCGGTTCAAATCTAGCTCCCCAGTGATGTTGTATAGGAGAGCCTTTATGATGAATTTCCACATTGGATACATGTAGCATGCTAATTATACGTTGTTTGTTACGTGTGTTTTCACATCAACAATAATATTGGGTAGAAGCCAACGGAGGTAATATTGTTCATGGATATACTAATTTGAGATTTTTTTGTGGTATGAAAATTAGTTTAAGGTAAATGTGACATGAATTACTAGTTTGAGATTTTTTGTAGTATTATCCGGAGAATTAAACCATATTCAATAGAATCAATTTGATAAGTTTAAGGACTTGATTGCACTTTTTGTAAGTTTTAGGATTTGATTGTAATTTCGTGATAAGTTTTATGACTTCCAAAATACTTATCCCGATAATTTATGCGGCCGATTTCACATCTACTCGTTTCTTGTCGTTTTCCCAATTTTAATTTCAGCTCCGCGGCTTGACCTGGAGACTTTTTTACTCACGAACTGAACAAGAAATTTAAAAAAAAAAAAACAAGCAGTAATGTGAAGCCCCAGAAAATATTGAATTGAATTGAATTAAACTAAACTAAAACGACGCGTCCAATTTTGTCGCAGACGAAAAACGTTGCGAAATAAGTAAAAGGTAGGAGGAGGGAGTCGTCGGTGCGTGGATAGGATCGCCACTACTGCATATTTATTAATTTATTATTTACAAAAAAACTCGCTTTATTTTTTTATTATAAAAGAATAAAAACTCTCTTCTTCGATGCCATCGAGAGCAAACAAAAAGAGCTTACGGAGACAATAATCACGAACATGATGCCGGAGAATATGACCAATGACGAGATCTCTCTTCAGCAGCGAGGGCCGCAACCCTTGCTAAGGCTGTGGTGAGGGTCGCTAGCCGAGACCCCGATGAACTTCTTTTCAGGAAGATGAACAAGAAAGAATAGGAAAACAAGAAAAAAAAGAGAAGGAAAAAAATTTAAAACATTAAAGAAATTGCAAAGATCATTCTCCTCAACCCTCAGCCCAAGCCATGCCATATAAGACAGTAGGTCTTTGGTTAGACCACCACATTATCGATTTTTAGGCCAAAAATTGATTAAATGGATTACACTGAAATATTGTCATAAGGTTTAGGGGTAGAGGAGCTAGTGCTTTGATTGAAACGTATGAAGGATTTCTATGTAATAATGCCATCTCTCTTCTATTTTCTTACACGAGATTCAAATAATTTCGAATTATTTTCTTTGGGCTGGTTTTTAGGTGACGAATTTCACGATGCATGCGGTTTGAGAAGCTAGAGAAGAAGTTTAAGTAAGAGATTAGCGAATGAGTCGGCAAAGCAAGTAAGAGATTATCCAATCCGTGACTCTATTCTCCTCCCTTTTCCAATGGGCTAGGCTTATGTTAGGGAAGGCCACAAGCAGGCTTATGGCCTCGTTGACCAGTGCTTCTAGATCCCGCGAGCTCTGTACTTTATCCACGGAGCGTCCTTATCAATAGAAGATTTTCTGACTCAATCTCAAGACTTCGACCCCAGATCTAGTTGACCGAAATTCGAGGGTTTCGATCATGGCCAAAGTCTCTCGGCTTTGCTCGGCCGAGTGCAACCCTGACCATCTTTGCAAAGCCGTCTACCATCTCTCCGTAACGATTCCTGCGGACGCAACCGATAGCTCCTTCCATCGTTCCCGGTAGAAAAAAGATCCGTCGATATTGATTTGGAGGGATTCTCCGACCCGGGGCCCTTTCCAGATCCGAGGTAATGGGCTTTCCGATTCTTTCGCCTTCTTCTTCGACCTAGCCCCAGTTAATGAAGCACTGGTTTTCCGCCACGGCTGAGCTAACTAGGTTCTTTTGGGTTTGGCTTTTTGATTGCCGAAAAACGGAGTTGTTTCTCTCTTTCCAGATCCGCCAGAGGACTCCAGCGGTGTAAGTTCAGTGCTCGACATCATAACCGCTTGTCTTACAATCCTCCCTTCGGACATGAGTATAAGCTTGTTCAATCGTAGGGAATGGTCGAATCTGAAGCACATCAGCCCGTATTTTATCCAGACGATCATCTGACCCATCAATAAAAATATAGACTCTATCTTCGTGAAGGGTCGAGTTATACCTCTCTATATCAGCAAGACATTCCATCGGGTTAGGGCGACGGAAATCAATTTCTCACCATAAACCTTGAAGACCATTATAATATGTTTCAACGAGCCCTCCGGCTTGTCTCATTCTAGTCACACGTTTTTGTCAAATCATATACTTGAGAGGTGTCAGGTGCATCAGAAAAAACGTTGTAGCAACTGAATCCATACGATTTTTGCGGTTGGAAAATGAATAAAATTGCTTATCATGGCCCGGGTGCCATGGAATTAATCAACCATCCCTTCACAATTATATTTTCAGTTCTCCATTTCCTGAAGGTTGGAGCTGTCGGTTGAGGCTGTAGAAATTCTCCATTGATATATCCCAATTTGTCTTTGCCACAGATATACATCTCAACAACTTGGGACCATAAGGCATAGTTGGTGGCGTCCAACTTAACGCCAATCTGTGCAGCGGAAGAATCGTTGTTTGATGCGTGGATTTGAGTCTGATTCTGAGTCAAGACTTGTGTCATTCGGGTCGCTAAGTCGTCAAGGATGGCAGTTGTAGAAGGACCCTCGCCTTGTTGTTGGTGCGCCGCTATATCAGTTGTTTCTTCCATAGTTTCTTATCAGGTCTAGTTCCATCCTTTTCTAAGTTTTTTTGGTTGAGGTCTGATCATAGCAGAAAACCCTAGGATCTCTGCTCTGATACCGTGATGAACAGAGAAGTTTTTCTCTCTATTTCTTTTCTGAATGAATACAAAAATATATATAGTTGTATAGGGAAAAACTACCGAAAAAACTATTTTAGGCTATGCACTATCTTAGGCTAAGGAGGCTATGCACTATCTTAGGTTAAGGAGCTGGTTGATCCTCAAAATAAGGACATCACGCAATACAATTTTAGCAACTAATCAGCCCTATAATTTCTCCAATTAGTCTTAATTGACAACTCACACCAACACTAACATGACTTTACCAAAATGGTGAATCATTAGGAATTTAGACGCTCATGTATTTGACGAGATCATGCCAAGAGCTGGGGTACTGATGATCCTAGATAGATTTTGATAGGCCTTTATGCATAATAGGACGATTGTTGTTGGCCTGAGGTGCAGTTATTATTGGACCGACCAGATTACTACAAAACAACACATCGTATGGCCTGGCCAGGGACCATAGACAGGGAAAGATCCGAAGACACTGCTTCTTTCTGTACTAACAAAACAGAGAGAAAAACAAGGTCTCTGCTTAATTGTTTTCTTACCGTGGACATCACTTCCATATAAAAATGAGTTCGCATTTTCAAGATGCGCAGTCATTTTGATCCTCATAAAATATATTATGGAGATTATGATTGCGATGGGCGTTAGATATGTCTTTGATCCCAATGTTGTTGAGCTATTCAATTGATTGAATAACTCTCACACAACATCCAATAGAACAAAATATTTTAATCCATGAGGCCTCGGGTTAGTCGTGATCAGAAGCGCACCATACGGCACTTGAGACGGGTTCGATTGGGGGCTGCCTTCAGTGGCACTAGAAACAGAGTGAGGATGCTTGTCGGTTTTACGTACTCTGGATCCCGTTGTCCAGATATAGGCTGTTATGCTAGCTAATAACTCCCGGGCAACTGTAAACTAACGATGGTAGTCTCCAGATCGAGTTAACCAATGGTGTGCTCTAGTGCTCACACGAAGAACTCGATTTGAATCATCTAAGCACATGATTTATAAAAGTGGGCTTCTAGATAAGTACTAAAAAGCGACAATAAATTGATTAGAAACTTGTCTCCCTGACGAAAGTGGGAATAGAAGTTAAAACACATAGTCGGACGACGACTTGTCCAGATTTATGTCCCACGTTTATCCAATGTATCTCCCAAGTTCATAAGTCTTAAAAAGCGACTATAAATTGATTAGAAACTTGTCTCCTTGACGAAAGTGGGAATAAAAGTGAAAACAAATAGTCGGGCGACGACTTGTCCAGATTTATCTCCCACGTTTATCCAATGTATCTCCCAAGTTCATAAGTCCTGTTCAATGCACGGACTGAAGACTTTGTAACAGATACTTTTATCACCATATTTGTCCATATATATATATACCAACCTCAAGAGGACGAACAGCATCCAACACACGGGTCATCATGTCGACTCTGACTCTCCACATCATGCTCTTCGCTGTTTTCGCAAGCCTCTTCACCTCAACTCGCTACGACCATCAATCTCGAAAAGATGCCGCTCTGTTCATCTTCGGCGACTCTGTTAACGACGCAGGGACCAACAACTACATAAACACCACTGCTTTTTTCAGAGCAAATTTTCCTCCTTATGGTGAGACGTTTTTCCACTATCCCACCGGCAGATTCACCGACGGTCGTCTCATCGTCGATTTTATCGGTAACTTTTGTTTTGCCGGGTAACTTGTACCCAGATTCTATTTATTTCCTCATAAGTTACCTCTTAATTTATTTGTTGTTCTATTTTGTTTTTGTTTTTCTTTGGTTATGCAGCTGAATATGCAAATCTGCCGCTGATTCCACCATATCTCCAAATGAAAGATGGTGATTTCATGGGAGGGGCGAATTTCGCATCCGCTGGAGCTGGTGCTTTGGTTGACACTTACAAAGGATATGTATGTTTCTTATTCATCTATTTATTTAATTTTTTTTGGCTCGAAGCTTTGGTTAACATGAATATTTCCACTTTTTGAGACTGCAAGAAAGATGGGAAATGAATAAGTTCGTGTTGTTGACTGATCAGGTGGTGGATTTGAAGATGCAGCTGAAGCAGCTTGAACAACTAGAGAAGAAGCTGAGGAAGGAGATGGGGAGCGAGAAGGCGAAGGGGATAATCAAGGAGGGTGTTTACTTGATTAGCATCGGAAGCAATGATTACGGTGTGGCTCTCTCTTCTGATCCTGCACTGTTTCAGTCCCTTTCCATGGAAGATTACGTGGGGATGGTGATTGGAAACATCACCACGGTGCTCCAGGTGCGAAACCACAAGATTTCTAATATACACCCACTCTCGAGAAAGTATTTTCTAGTTTCACTTCAAAAGTAGATTTTATGATCTTGTGATTTCTTGAAATTTCTGGCACATGCGGACACGATTCGACAGCTCATGCACAAAAGCCACTGTATATTGACAAATTCAAAAGTGACACGATTTCAAAGTACATGATCTTTAAGCATGCTCAATGGAGACATATTTCAATGGCACGAATAAACATGAGTGCTTAATTCGAACTGACAAGTGAGTATGAGATGCCGGCTCTTAAGTACATTCTAAATGTAATTCTTTCTCACACTCTTTACCATATGCATTTGATATCCAATTAAGGTCTATTATATCACTTAGATAACTGTTCTTTATATAGCTCCATGGATAGCGCAAGCATAGAATTGTGCAAGTATTTCGGTGTCTTTTTATTCTACAGTAAGTTGATAGTTGAATGTATCTTCGCTAGTTCATCTCTCTGAGCTATGTTAAAGGTTCACTCCACTGTATACATACACTATATAGTGTGCGTTTGCAAGGGAACCTTCTTGTTCTGGCCTTGCAATAATTAGGCTTGCTAAACATCTGCTAATAGTTATGGCATTTCAAGGGGATGATTTGGGTTTCTGATTTTTCTTTTCAGGGAATTTACAAAGTAGGAGGAAGAAAATTTGCAATGATTGGAATCGGGCAACTTGGGTGTGTGCCAAGCGCGAGACCATTAACCAGAAATGGTGCTTGCTCAGACGAAGCCAACAAGCTCGCAAAGCTTCACAACGTTGCTCTTACTGCAATTCTGGCAAAACTGGAGACTCAACTACAAGGATTCGAGTACTCCTACTTCGACTACTACACTACAGGCAGTGAGAGAATCCAATACCCATCAAAATATGGTACATTATTTATGCTGTGGGAGCTTAACTTAAGCATCATTGCTTCTATACCACTTGTGGATTTGTGCCTTTTACATCGCTCATGTACTGAATAAAAGTCCTTTTATATGTGAATCGATTCAGGTTTTAAGGAAGGCAAAACCGCGTGTTGTGGTTCGGGTCCTTATAGGGGTAATTCAAACTGTGGAGGCCAGAGAGGAGTGAAGGAATATTCATTATGCCGTCATCCTGAGAAGTACATATTCTTTGATGCCGGCCATGCAAGCGAGAGGGCTAACAGGCAATTTGCGCAATTGATGTGGAATGGAAGACCAAGTGTAATTAGACCTCACAACCTGAAAGCATTATTCAAGCATGAGGGTGCTTGAATCTTTTTGTTTTCCCCGAAATCATAGGTAAATAACTACATCCCACTCAAAAGTCATATTATGAATAACTGAGGGATGATGTTGGATCGATTGTATGATTGCACTTTTGTTAAAGAACGGTTATGTTCAAATGAGTCACGGTATTATTTAAATATTGACAAACTTGAATTCTTTGCGTTTGGTCGTCCAGATTTGGATTGGGATAAGACAGGATAAAGTAGGATTAAAAATCCTCTCAATATCCTTCGGATCGTACAAAATCCTATCATATGTTTGGTGTAATCTGGATTGAAATTTTTTAAAAATCTTTAAAAATCTACTAAACATCTCTCTCTCTCATCATCTTTGTACCTCCTCCACTCTTCACGCCTTCACTGTTTCGCTAACGACAGGAGGAGGCTCCTGTTGGGATTTTGGCACAAAAAACCCATAGAATTGAATAAGAAGTGTGTGGGTGAAAGTGTCCCATATAGGATAGAAGAGAGATGAGAGATGGGTTCAAATAGTTGAGCCTCACAAATGGGTTTGGATCTCAAGGGGTACCCCACTTTTGTGGAAGAGAAAAGACTTACGTCAAGTTCGGTCCACTCCCCCCGCGCGCTGCCTCCGCCGTCCTTCTGGCCGGCTCGGTTTGGTCCCGGGTCCACCCTCTATCGGTTTTTTATTTTTTCGAACAGACATGTTATAAATTATTTTATTTTATTTTATTTTGGACAAACAAACATGTCTGTTCGTGAGGTTCGGTTTGCCCGAACGAAAGCCGAAGCCCTCCCTTCGCGCCTATTCACGAACCACGAACCGAACCGGTTCAAGGCTCGGCTCGTGACTATTCACGAAGAATCGAATGAAATTGTTCGGTTGGTGGTGACTCTTCAGTTTCATCCTTCTATATAACTGAACAGTTAAGTTCGGAAGTGACACTTCGTGGCATACATACTTCCGCAAGACATTTTCCCGAAACACTTACGCATATTCACTTTATCATTCTCATTGTGTGCGATTGTTCTGCAAAATTTGCGTTCGTAGGAGTCCTCCGAATACGTACCGCTTCGGAGGAACGAGATCCGTTCTATCCTGGGAGACGATTGTCCACTATCCTTGGGTACTGATTGAGGGACCAAATTCGTCTCAAGGACACGACATTATTTCGTCGGGCTCGGATCAACATTTTGTTTGCTTAGTTGTGCTGCTATCAAGTTTGTTTTTCCGAACGTTTGTTTTTTTAGTTTCTCGCATACGAACTTAGCTGAACTACAATACCGAATTACATTCTTCTACAATCTTAAGACGAATTTGTTCGGTTCTGTTCGTATACCGACATTCTGTTCATTGAGTTTTTCTGTCAAATATCGGATTGCCATTCTTTTAAGTCGAACCTTTGTTATTCATACGGTCGCTTAGTTTTTTGACGAATTTCTATCTCATTGTTCAATTCTACTTGTGTTGAAATTCTATTACAATATTCAGAAATTTTCGTATTCAGAATATAATTCTGTTCATACAATTTTTCGTTACAATTTTTTCTATTCTATTCGTGAACAGATTTTTCGTTTCTCTTTATATTAAAATTTTTAATTCTGTTCATGAACAAACAATTCTGTTCGTAGTCATATTTTACCGATTCTTTCCGTGAATATATTCTGTTTTTATATTTCAGAAATGGCTTCGGCTTCGACTCCGGTTAACCCTATTCCGAATCATAGAGAAAAGCCAGAAAAGTTTAATGGTACGGATTTCAAGAGATGGCAACAAAAGATGTTCTATCTCACGACCTTAAACTTGGCTAGATTCCTCAATGAGGATGGTCCTAAATTGGACGTTGGAGAGACAAATAAAGAAAAATTAGCTGCTGTGGATGCATGGAAGCATTCCGACTTCCTATGTCGCAACTATGTCCTCAACGGTCTAGACAATACTCTCTATAATGTCTATAGTCCGCTAAAAACGGCTAAAGAGTTATGGGATAGTTTGGACAAGAAATACAAAACCGAAGATGCCGGATTGAAGAAATTCATTGTCGGTAAATTTCTGGACTTCAAGATGGTTAATTCAAAGACCGTCTTAAGTCAGGTTCAAGAGCTTCAAGTGATTATGCATGATATTCATGTTGAAGGAATGACTCTAAGTGAGACATTTCAAGTGGCTGCATTCATTGAAAAACTGCCACCATCCTGGAGAGATTTCAAAAATTATCTCAAACACAAGAGAAATGAGTTGTCACTTGAAGACTTGATTGTTCGGTTGAGGATCGAGGAAGACAATAGGTTGTCCGAGAAGAAAGTTGGGAAGAACCTAGAGGTCTCAAAGGCCAATGTTGTTGAAGAAGGATCGAAACCCAACAAGAAGAGGAAAATGCCTAACAAGTCTGGAGAGGGATGCACCCAAAGCCCGAAGAAGTTCGTTGGCAAGTGCTTCAATTGTGGCAAGTCTGGACATCGAGCCAAAGACTGCAGAGCCAAGAAAAGACAGAAAACTCAGGCTAATGTGGTGGAAGAGATCTCCCATGGTGTTGATGATATCAATCTGACTGCTATGATATCCGAGTGTAATATGGTGGGAAACCCCAAGAAGTGGTGGATTGATACTGGAGCAACTCGTCATATCTGTGCAAACAGATCGATGTTCACGTCCTACACAACTGTGGGGGGTGATGAAAAACTTTATATAGGTAATTCATCAACCTCTAAGGTTGAAGGTGTCGGAAAGATTGCTCTAAAGATGACATCTGGGAAAGTTGTGACACTAAACAATGTGCTACATGTGCCAGACATACGCAAGAATTTAGTGTCCGGATCTCTTCTTATCAAGAATGGTTTCAAGCTGGTGTTTGTGTCTGATAAGTTTGTACTCTCCAAGAATGAGATGTATGTAGGAAAGGGTTACCTTAGTGATGGTCTTTTCAAGCTAAATGTAATGACTGTTGTACCCAATAATGTTATAAATAAAGTTGTTTCTGCTTATGTGCTTGAGTCTCCTAATTTATGGCATGCTAGATTAGGAGACGTTAACTATAAGTCGATAAAGAAATTAATGAACATGGGATTATTGCCAAAATTCGATTGTTTAAGTGAGAAATGCCAAGTGTGTTGAATCTAAATTTTCTAAACCTCATTTTCATTCTGTAGACAATAGAGTCTCAAAACCTTTAAATTTAATACATGCAGATATATGCGATATGAAATCAATACCGTCAAGAGGTGGTAATAAGTATTTTATTACTTTTATAGATGACTGCTCAAGGTATTGTTATGTTTATTTGCTTAGTAACAAAGATGAGGCTGTGAATGCTTTTAAAACTTATAAGTTCGAAGTTGAAACCCAGTTGAACAAGAAAATTAAAATCATAAGGAGTGACAGAGGAGGTGAATATGAATTTCCCTTTGAGGAAATTTGTACCGAGTTTGGTATCGTTCACCAAACGACTGCTCCTTATACACCACAATCAAATAGTGTGGCGGAAAGGAAAAACCGGTCTTTAAAGGAAACAATGAATGCATTGTTGAATAGTTCCGGTTTACCACAGAATTTGTGGGGGGAAGCTGTTTTGTCGGCGAATTTTATTTTAAATAGAGTGCCCCACAAAAAAACACAACAAACTCCCTATGAGAAATAGAAAAGCAGAATGCCTAATTTGAATTATCTCAAAGTGTGGGGTGTTTGGCTAAGGTTGCGGTTCCTAAACCTAAAAAGGTTAAGATAGGACCAAAGACTGTTGACTGTGTTTTTATCGGATATGCTCAGAATAGCAATGCATATTGATTTCTTGTTCACAAGTCAGAGATCCCAGATATACATGTCAATACGATCATTGAATCAAGGGACGCTTCGTTCTTTAAAAATATATTTCCGTATAACATAGTATATGAGCCAATTGATAATAATAAGAGGTCTCAAGATACTATATCTAGAAGTGATCCAATGGAGGATAAACCTAGACGTAGTAAAAGACAAAGGACTTCTACATCTTTTGGACCTGATTTCTTAACGTATCTGTTGGAGAATGAGCCTCGGACATTCAAAGAAGCTGTGACTTTGCCAGAAGCCCCGTTTTCTGGAAAGAAGCTATCAATAGTGAAGTCGAATCCATCTTGTCAAACCATACATGGGAATTGGTTGACCTTCCTCCTGGTAATAAACCACTACAATGTAAGTGGATTTTCAAGAGAAAAATGAAAGCGAACGGTACTATTGATAAATATAAGGCTAGGCTTGTAGTAAAAGGATACAAGCAACGAGAAAGTCTTGACTATTTTGATACTTATTCACCTGTTACGAGAATTACATCTATAAGGATGCTAATTGCTATAGCGGCGGTGTATAAACTTGAAATCCATCAAATGGATGTGAAAACGGCCTTCTTAAACGGGGATTTAGAAGAAGAAATATATTTGGAACAACCCGAAGGGTTCATTATTCCGGGACAAGAGCAGAAAGTATGTCGACTTATCAAGTCACTCTATGGATTGAAACAAGCACCAAAACAATGGCATGCTAAATTCGACGAAATCATGTTGTTGAATGGTTTCAAGATTAATGAGTGTGATAAATGTGTATATGTTAAGAACACTTATAATGGTTTTGCCATTTTGTGCTTATATGTAGACGACATGCTTATAATGGGCAGCAATAGTGAGGTTGTTAAGGCAACCAAACGCATGCTCACAAGTAAATTTGATATGAAAGATATGGGGGTTGCAGATGTTATTTTAGGAGTTAAAATCCATAAGACATATGGAGGATTAGCTCTATCACAATCCCATTATATTGAGACGATTCTTGGAAAGTGCAAGAATCTGGATATTGTACTATTAAAGACTCCGATAGATGTTAATTTACATCTTTCAAAGAATACTGGTGAAAGTAAGGCTCAAAATGAGTATACTAGTATACTAGGCAGTTTAATGTATGTCATGAACTGTACTAGGCTTGACATAGCTTGTGCTGTGAGCAAGTTAAGTCGATTTACAGTTAGTCCAAATGAAAATCATTGGAAAGCTATGAAACGTTTATTGGGCTACTTAAAGTATACTCAAGATTATGCTTTGCATTACACAAAATATCCAGTGGTACTTGAAGGATATTGTGATGCAAATTGGATAACCGGCACTAAAGACACAAAATCGACAAGTGGATATGTATTCACACTTGGGGGAGCGGCAGTGTCTTGGAAATCATCCAAACAAACTTGTATTGCTAGATCCACTATGGAATCAGAATTTATTGCTTTGGATAAACCCGGTGAAGAAGCAGAGTGGCTTCGAAATTTCTTGAAAGATATTCCTAATTGGCCTAAACCAGTGCCCGCTGTATGTATACATTGTGATAGTCAAGCGGCAAAAGGAAGGGCAAAGAATGTCATGTATAACGGTAAGTCTCGACACATACGTCGAAGACATGACATAGTAAAACAACTTCTTTCTAGTGGAATTATCACCATTGACTATGTGAAGTCAAAAGATAATATTGCGGATCCATTGACAAAAGGCCTAACTAGAGTGATGGTTGCAAAAACATCAAGAGGAATGGGTTTAAGGCCTATAAACAAGTCATCATAGCGGAAACCCTACCTAGTTGACTGGAGATCCCAAGATCTAGGTTCAAAGGGACAACTAAGTTATGAAGGCAGGTGTAGAAATCTTTGTCAAATTTTTACTCATTCCCGAATGAAGACAAGATTAATATATGAAGGTTAAGCAAAAGCTTTTAATGATTCTGAATTGAATATGTGATATACTATATGTTCAGAAATCACCTATGTGAGTGTGAAGTGAGGGCCGCTTCTGTGAGAATTGAAAAGGCCGAATTCTCTAAAACATTCATGAGACCAGGCGGTGTTCATGGCCTAAACGAACACAGCAGTGAGAACCAATTTTGTTCGACAAACAGTTGTGTGATTTCTATTGTCTAGGCTTACACGAAAGGTCGACAGTTCAAAGACATCAAGTCTACTGATTGACCGAGTAAGTCTGATAGGTTTCACTAAGGAAAGTTCAAAGTTTCAGACTACTTATCCTGATGCAACGTTTTCTCATGGAATAATCGCACATTGCATTTCATGCATATACGAAGAGTCATGATATCTGAACTTCTCATTCATGTGGGGGATTGTTGGGATTTTGGCACAAAAAACCCCATAGAATTGAATAAGAAGTGTGTGGGTGAAAGTGTCCCACATAGGGTAGAAGAGAGATGAGAGATGGGTTCAAATAGTTGAGCCTCACAAATGGGTTTGGGCCCCAAGGGGTACCCCACTTTTGTGGAAAAGAGAGGACTTACGTCAAGTTCGGTCCACTCCCCGCGCGCGCCGCCGTCCGGCTCAGTTCGGTTCGGTTCCGAGTCCACCCTCTATCGATTTTTTATTTTTTCGAACAGACATGTTGTTATAAATTATTTTATTTTATTTTATTTTTTTTGGACAAACAAACATGTCTATTCGTGAGGTTCGGTTTGCCCGAACGAAAACCGAAGCCCTCCCTTCGCGCCTGTTCACGAACCATGAACCGAACCGGTTCAAGGCTCGGCTCGTGACTATTCACGAAGAACCGAACGAAATTGTTCGGTTGGTGGTGACTCTTCAGTTTCATCCTTCTATATAACCGAACAGTTAAGTTCGGAAGTGACACTTCGTGGCATACATACTTCCGCAAGACATTTTCCCGAAACACTTACGCATATTCACTTCATCATTCTCATTGTGTGCGATTGTTCTGCAAAATTTGCGTTCGTAGGAGTCCTCTGAATACGCATCGCCGGAGGAACGAGATCCGTTCTATCACGGAGGAGACGATTGTCCACTATCCTCGAATACTGATTGAGGGGCCAAATTCGTCTTAAGGACACGACGTTATTTCGCCGGGCTCGGATCAACATTTTGTTTGCTTGGTTGTGCTGCTATCAGGTTTGTTTTTCCGAACGTTTGTTTTTTTAATTTCTCACATACGACCTTAGCCGAACTACAATACCGAATTACATTCTTCTACAGCTCCTCTCTCCTAAGTTGTGACGTTGTTGTAGTCCCACATTGTTATTCTTGATAACACTCATACACATGGTGGCGACCCCTCAAATCATCAAGTTAGTCTCGAAAAAACTTGACCTTGTGATGCTCTGTTTTTGCGTAACCCATCGTTGCCAATGCAATATAGGGCGAGGATTGTGTATATATGCAATTGAGACATGTACTCGTAGGCGTGAAAAGTCGAGACTAGAATCAAAACCTTAATCATTAGTCGGAGCGAAGCAGAGTGGATTTCAGGGATTTTTCAAAGCTTTCTTGTCTTCGTTTGGTGGTGGGTGAGTCATGAATGTGAACAGAGCATAAACAAGTCAAAGAAGAAGAGGGAGACGACAAAAGTTGCAGGGATAGCAGAATATTTACGTATCCTATCCAGGTCTATCCCACTCTCTAAATAAGATTTTTTTATCCGAACTATATCCGGATTTCGCGTCAATCCAAATATTGGATAAGATAAAAGTTATCCTATCCAGAATTTTATTCGGCCAACCAAACACAGCTTAAATATTTTGGGAAAAGTTCAGAAAAATGTGAATCATTATCGCTTTGGTTCTGTGCTTTTAAATACAATTTAAGGGTGTTCTCAAGATGAGGTCAAACTGGAAAGAACTAAAAGTGAGGATATCATAAACCGAACTGAAAATCGAATTGAAATTGAAATCGAACCGAATCAAACCGAAAATTCTTGTCTTTTTAGTACAATTTCGGTTTCGGTTCGGATAATAAGTAAAAAATTTAGTTAGTTGATGATTCGATTTGGTTTGGTTCGGATCGGATCGAATTTCAATTTCATTTTGTTTTTTCTCCTCTTTGAGTAGTCATGGCCACGGGCCGGTTTCGGCCCATAACCGCCAAGTCAAACCCGGGCCCGACCTGTTGACTCGGCCCACGATTCAGAACCGAAATCGGCCCGTGGCCTACGAGCCCGGTTCCGGTTCCAGCAATTTTGGAACCAGCGGTTCGGGCCCGGTTCAAAAATTTAAAAAAAAAAAAAAAAAAAAAAAAAAAAGCAGGGGCTGACGTTTTTGCGGGCCTTTTGTCGCTTTCTTTCTTGACCCGTTGCTAGGGCAGCCTTTGCAAGCTGCCTTGGAAATGGGCAAAAATTAAAAGAAATAAAAAAAATAAAAAGATAACCAGAGGTCCAGAACTTCCAACGCCATCTTCATTGCTACCATAAACCTTCAGCCCCCGCGACCTCCACCTTGTCGCGACACCAACAGCTGCGGTCTCCTCCAGGTCAGGAAGTCCCTCCCTCCCCTACCTCCCTCTCTCTCTCTCTCTCTCTCTCTCTCTCTCTCTCTCTCTCTCTCTCTCTCTCTCTCTCCAAACCACAATGAAGCATCGAAACTCAGGAGCACGCGAGCACGAGAGAATCAAAATCAGGCCATCATCGAAGAATTCACGGTAGCTCCACCGGTGATGTGACGATCCGACGAGCGGGAAAGAGAGCGCGCAAAGGGGGAGCAGCAGAAGAAGAAGAAGAAGATCCTATGCGCTATCCCGCTGCCCAGATTCGATGCACCCGTATAATCGGCTTCCGAGCAACGGACACTCCAAGTCCAGAACTAGCCGAAACCAGCAGGAACCGGAATCGAAACCGGCCCGAAATCAAAACCAGCTCAAAACCGGCCGATTCCGAACCGGAATTGAAACCGCCAGGGGAGGTTCCGGTTCCGGTTCATACATGGCCACGGTTCAGAACGAATCGGAACTAGCAATTCCTGAACCGTGGCCATGGCTATCTTTGAGTACTCTCTCTCTCCTACTCCTTTTTTTATTTTCGTCAAATCCCTCTTCGACTCTGACCATTAATTATTGCTCTTCTTCCGCTCTCTTTTCTTTCTCTCCCTTTCCCTATTCTGCTCTATTCTCTCTCCTCCTTTATCTTCGCAAAACTCCATTTCCGCCTCTCCCAGATTCAATCGCCTGGCTCAAAAGGCCAATGCCTCATCCTTCCCCTTTCCTTCTTCAATCTCGTTTTTGGTGGATCGTGACTGAACGAGAAGGCCAACGTGTCTCCAAGGAGCTCAATGCCAAGCACATAAAGGTTTCCCTTCCTTCAGGCTCACCGCGACCACCACCCTCCTCCGTCTTCGACGTCGAACGGCTCCACCGTGCCGAACGTCTTCTTCAAGATAAAAGAAATCGTTCAATATTTGTGTCCCATCTTGGTACTGTCCATCTTCTTCCGGATGAGCAAAGGTATGAAATTTCGAGAACTGGCAGATTTGAGAGGTTATGGGGTCTCGAGGATCGTCGCGCAAAAAACGATTATCTATCTACCCTTAAAATACCTAGCAATCATCTCTACATGGCGCGGCGGATCTTGAGCCGCCGGATACCGTGACGGAGCTCGAGCCCTCCTGATCTCGGGCCTCGAGCTCCACACCGCGGCAGAGCTTGAGGCCGTCCAGCATGGCCGAGATCTCGAAGGCCTCCAGAATCGTCTGGTGAAGAATCGTCTCTGTCCTTGTACGCGGGGAAGCTCGCGGCTGCTACGAGGGACGACGGCGAGCTCGGCGTGGCCATGTCGCCGATCTGGGTCAAGGAGGGGAGGGTGCAAAGGGAAGAAGCGCAAAAAAAAAAAAAAAAAAGAAGAAATTCGAAAATCGAACTAATCCAAACCGATCCGAATTGCATTTTTGGTTCGGACCATATCCGATTTGTATGCCTTTCGGTTCGGATCAAAGCACACCTCCAACCGGTTCGGGTAAGATCAATTTTCCTAAAGTCTCAACCGAACCGTTTACGCCGTTAACTAAAAAGGAAGAAAAAGAAGAGGGAAGGGATATGCAGCCCACAAATTATGGGTCAGATTGATTATCTATTCATTCCTACGAGATGGACCGAGCCCAGGCCTACCAATGTATTCTAGAAAGTTTATGGGCTCTCCCAGAAAGGATTATATCATAAGATAAGTATTAAATATATTTAAGATCAACCTGATTAGTATACTAATCGATGAGACCAACTGTTAGGCTGCGTTTGATCGTCCAGATTTCTAAATAGGATAGGATTGGATATGATATGATAAGAAATCCTAGGATTTCTTCATATCCTGTTCACTGTTTGGTGGACTACGGATTTAAAGTCGAATAGGATAATTTTTATTATTTTTTTTTGCTATTCACGGGTCCGGAGGAGTCGGTGAAGGAAAAAAAGTCGAGAAATTTTTTTGGTGAACGCCACAAGGTGTGGGGATGAAGATGACGGCAAGTGGAGCATAGGGTTTTTGAAAAAATAGGCATTAGAAATCCTATCCGGGTCTATCCTACCCTCTCCTCCTCGATTTTTTTATCCGGGATATATCCGGTCTATATCCGACATTATCTTATCCTGGACCACCATCAAACACAGGATAGGATAAAACATATCCTATCCTGATTTTTATACTGTCGACCAAACGTAGCCTTATAGGATTTGATAATGATACAAATAATCCTTGAACTTTGGCTTAATGTGTAATTTGATTCCTGAATTTTTAATTTGTTTAATATAATCCCTGAATTTTAAGCTAATATTTAATATGGTCACTGAACTTTTAATTTGTTTAATGCCATCTATGAAATTTGGATATATGTTCAATTCAGTCCTTGAACTATATGAAAATATTCAATGCAGTCCCTAAACTTGAATTAATGGAAAGGACTACATTGAACATTTTTATATAGTTCAGGGATTGAATTGAACATGTACCAAAAATTCAGAGATGACATTGAACAAATTAAAAGTTTAGGGACCATATTGCATATTGGATTAAAGTTGAGGAATTACATTGAACAAATTAAAACTTTATTAATCAAATTGCAAATTGGACCAAAGTTCAGAGACTACTTGTGTCATTTTCCCTTATAGGATATTGAATGCATGACCCACTTAAGATACTAATCTCGTGGACTATTTTTAGGTAGCTTAGCGTTGCTCTTCTGAAAATGGTGGACCTTCTAGTCCTCTTCGAATTAGTATCTCACATTTGTGACCTACTTAATATGTCGATCATTCTTTTTTTTTTAGGGCCTAATTCCTAAAAAACCCAAATTTTAGGTTTAGCCCCAATACTACAACTTTTTTTTTGTCTAAAAAAATCTCCAACTTTCATTATAGTCCCAAATTTACCCTTATTAACCCTTTGTTCAAAATTACTGTTAGTCATCTAATGTGGTATTCCCACATCAACTATAAATCCACGTCATCTGCTTATGCTGATTTTTCATCACTGTTCATTAGGGAAAAGTGTTGAAAAAGTTCTAAACATTTTGCATATGTGTCAATTTAGTCCTAAACCTTTTTTTGGTGTCAATTGAGTCATAAACCTTTTGTTTTTGTAACAATTCAGTCCTTCCGGCTAATTGTGACCGAATTTTGGTGACATGGATGGCTGACCTACGTGGCGTCATCAGCACTGATGTGGACAATTTTTAATAATTTTTTAATAATTTTTTTATTTTTTAATTATTCTTTATGATTTTTTTTCCTTTTTCCTTCTTTTCTTTTTTGGCTTTCTTCAACCTTTTTCTAGTGACCAGCCACCAGCGATGGCCAGGCTCCCCTTGCAGATCTGGCGGGGCCTCACCCAGGCCAAATCTGGCGAGGCCGGCCCCGGCCCAAGCCACGGCGGCCTCGCCGGGCATTGCTCGCGCCAAGGAAACGCCTGGCGAGGCCGCTGTGGCCTGGGCCAAGGCCGGCCTCGCCAAATCTGGCGAGGGGAGCCCTCGTCGGGGCTCGCCCAGGCCACGCTGGGCATCGCCTGGCCAGGAGAGGTCGACCCTTACCCGAGCAAGGGCAACCCGGCTAGCCATGGTCGATGGTCAGGTCATCGCCGGTGGTAAGTGGCCGGCACCGGAAAAAGGTTAAAGAAAGCCAAAAAAGAAAAGAAGGAAAAAAATCAAAAAATTTAAAAAATCAAAAAATATTAAATATTATTAAAAATTATCCACGTTAGCACCAGCGATGCCACGTAAGCCGGCCGGCGTCCACGTCACCAAAATCCTACCAAAATTAACTGGAAGGATTGAATTGGCACAAAAACAAAATGTTTAGGACTGAATTGGCACTAAAAAAATGTTTAGGACTAAATTGGTATCAATGCAAAAAGTTTAGGACTTTTTTGACACTTTCCCTAAAAAAACTGTATTTAGAATAATAACTGTTTTTAAGTGGTTGTAATTAGTGGGCTATAGTTACCCATGATATTGTAACGGCACGATCACCATGATTGATTTTACAGTTTCCAATATTTTTTATATATGTACTAATTTCCGGTCTTTTAGTTTTCTAGTCGTTTCACTTCGCACTCGTATTTTATAATCCTTGTATTTTATTTTTCCCTCAAACACACCAGAGACTTCCTATCCAAAATTACCACAGAATTCACTTCGTCAAAAATCAAAGATTAATCTTTGATGAAAGATTTTTTACTGTTGGGGTAAAATCCTATACCAGGTGAAACACAACTAATTTAGCAGTCACTTGAATTCCTCATGCTTGGCCACATGCATTAGATTTTGTCATGCGACGGATCATCCTCACTAGGATAAAGTAGGAAACATCTTTCATATTTAAAGGAATTTAATTTATGTCCCCTAAATATCCTTTATTATTTATTTTGCAATATTGGATTTATGGGCAAATGTGTGAATTATAATTTTCTTTAATCTCTCACATATTTCAATTTTAATTCTTTTCTATCCTTATATAAGCTTCTTAAAAAAATTTCAAATCACGAAATATACGTAAATACGATTTTTTGTATTGTATATTAATTTTATATGATTTTCTTCATTATTTCATCATTTGGAAATTTTGAAAAAAATAATAATTTTGTTGATCAAAACAATCCCAAAGTATCACTGACGGGATGGACTCGAGCCCAAGTCTTGCTATTTATGAACCCGAGCATCGAGTACTCAAGAATGGGCACTGGGGTCTTGGTCGGCCTCGATGGACCAACGTCCAGGCGCCGAGACCCAGGCACATGCACAGAAGTCCCAAGCCCGACCTCAATGGACTAGGTTTGAGCATTGAGGACCTGGGCATTAGAGTTTGGCTCATTTTCTTAAGATTTTTCTTTAACTAGAAAAATATTTTTCCTTAAACTCATTTTGCGAAGCAATTTAATCGCTAGAAAATAAGATAAAATTTTTCACAAAATAAATGGTCAATTTATTTTTATTTTCCTCCTTCCACTTAAAAAGAAAGAAGGATGAAGAAAAATGATTTCAGTTGCAATTTGAATGCATCGTAAACTGGTCGTACTGATGTCGGGACAACCTTCGAGCGATGATGGTTTCGGTCGGTTCTTTCGTCGATCTTCCTTCGTCCTGTAACTGGCAATGCACTGAATTTTCAGTTATTCGCTCGAACTCGAGCATGGAAGAGCCGTCCCAGTTTGGAAGACCGCGACGGTTTCCGGGAAATTCCCAAGTCTCCACACCGCCCTCGTTCAAGACTGATTCGTGCATGATGTAAAGTCCAAGATTCAGATCTATTCTATGATCGTCCACGTTCCCACGTCGGAAGCATCTGAAGCGAAGTTTCTTTTTGCAGTTAAAAGTCTTTGCTTTCCAATGATTGAGGAGACATTTTTTTTGTTGCTTTCTCATAAAGAATTGAATTTTAATTGTGTTCCAAGTATCTGATGTGTCCGAGAAACATGCATATCTTTAAAATTTATGAACACTGCACGTTAAATTTCAACACAATTTTTAAGGAAGGAAGTTGGGTTTGGCTGAAGTAATTGGTTTGAACAAGTAATCATGGGAAATTAAACAATTTGTGTGTGTGTGTGTGTGTGTGTGTGTCTCTCTCTCTCTCTCTCTCTCTCTCTCTCCCTCCCTCGTCTATATTGTACCCGTCAAAGTCAAATCCCACATAGTGCATTGCAAGGTAAATTCTGGGAAAGTAGAAAGAAAGTCATGTTGTGAATTAATTCAACAGATTCTGGGGTAGGCTTTTTCTGCAGGTTGTTTGTGGAAAGGAGGCTTCAAAAGAGAGAGCAAACTTCTTCTAGATGTGGTGCGAAAAGGTATTACTGTGGAGACCATACTCTTTGTACTTGTTTGGTGACCTGTGAAAATGGACAGGCCACTGTCTTTTTCGAGAGCGACATTGTGGGGGAAAATTTTCTAGACATTTGGAGACGTATTAGAAGTGTCGTTACCGGATCAACCGATGAGTTGACAGCTGGGAATACTAAAACTTAGTCCCCAAGAATCTCTGTTATTGGTCCAGAAGGTCGAGACATCGCTGTGATGGTGATCAAGATAAATAATTAGAAGTCTTGCAGCTCCCATCTTGGTTTTAACGACTTTCATCAACTAAACTAATATTTGAATTCTGGTGGTGTGGACAACTGCAACAAGGTTTTGGAAAGACATATAAGGGGCTCAGCTGCCTTCTCAGCTGAAGACTCCCATCAAACGTATCATTCATTTGGCCTGTTATACACGGATCAAAACTTCTCCTCACCTGTTTCAATTCTTGATCATCTCATCATGATATGCAGAAAAATTGCAAATGCTCCAACCCCTAATCAAGTGTACAGTAGACCCCTCATTGCTAATTCTGGTTTTCATTATTCATTTACTCCCAGGAAAGCTGTTCAGAGATCTAATTGTAAAACTCTGAAGATACACATCCGCGAAACTCTTCGTGCTCTTCCAACACAATGTTCGCAAAAGAAATTTGATTGGAGCACCAGGTTTCATGAAGATTCTTATCGGAGGAAAAGACTTCGAAGCAGTTATTCAGATACTGGGGAAAGTTCTGATCTACCATCTTATAGCTCTGCAGACTTACCGGGTGTCGAGTACGAAGTCTTCTTGAGTTTCAGAGGCCCAGATACTCGCAAAAAGTTTGTGGATTGACCAGGCTTGTGGATGCCGGAATCCGTGCTTTCAGAGACAATGATGAGCCACCCGTTGGCGGGAGGATCAGTTTGCTACTCCAAGCAATCAAAAACTCAAAGATATGCATACCCATCTTCTCTAAAGACTATGCAGGGAGTGAATGGTGCCTCCTCGAGTTGGCACAGATGGTGGAATGCAGTAAACTAACTGGGCTGGAAATTCTGCCCCTATTCTACGACGTGGATCCATCTGAAGTAAAGCTGAACAAGGGACCATACTTGGAAGCCCTCCATAAACACAAGAAGAAGAATAAGCCCTACCTTGTGCACCAATGGGAAGAGGCTCTGAAGGAGGTTGGAAAGATCAAGGGCTGGAAGTTAGAAAAGGACACTAATGGGTAACTTTCTCAGGCGCTTGCTGCTATTTTTTTCCATTACTTATGAATTCTTTTTGGAACCTTAGTTTAGCTCTCTTAATCATGGAAACAAAACAAAATTGTGGAATCCGCAAAAAAGAAGTAGAACGAATTCATTCTTGTCTATGTTTATTGATATTGTCGTCTTTTTGTGTCTGTATCCATCGATAGTAATAAGAGATGTTTGGAACTAAAGTTTTTTACCTCATCTTACTGTCAAGTCCCTGGATGGACTAGAATGGCATAACTCATTCTCTGAAATTCCAATTTCCTTATTATTATGATCTTTCTATTGGAGTATTCTCATCTCTCTTGCCATCAACTATCCACATAATGCAGGCATGAAGGAAAACTCATAGAATTAATACTTCGAAAAGTTCTGGGTAGCCTGAAGGTGCACCATTTGAATGTAACTGACCAGTTAGTTGCCATTGATGATCACGTGGATGAACTCATGAGAATGCTGAATGTGGGTTCCAATGATGTAAGGATCATCGGGATTCACGGAATGGGTGGCATTGGCAAGACCACTCTAGCCAAGGTTGTTTTCAACCAGCTTTCAAGTCGTTTTGAGTACCGTAGCTTCCTCACAGATGTACAAGAAACATCACAGAACAGGGGTCTCCAATTTTTGCAGAATCAACTGATCTCACACATCCTGCAAAGAAAGGGTCCAGAAGTTGCTAATGTCGACGAAGGCATTAGCACAATCAAAGAGAGATTTTCTGGTGAGGAAGTTCTTATCCTTCTCGACGATGTTGACCAGAGAGCTCAGTTAAATGCGCTCGCGGGAAGGCGCAGTTGGTTTGGTCCAGGTAGTAGGATTATTGTTACATCCAGAAACAAAGATGTGCTCAATGTGCCTGAACTGTATTGTGCATATGAACTGGAAAGGATGGATGGAGATCGGTCCATTCAACTATTCAGTGGGCATGCATTCAGAAGAGACCATCCTTCTGATGATTATTTGGCTTACTCAAAAAAAGGCTGTCGACATCACCGGAGGCCTTCCTTTAGCTCTTGAGACCATAGGTTCTTTTCTGTCTGGGAAAACAAAAAAAGTTTGGGAGGACACATTGAAGAAGTTGGAAAAAGTACCTCGCAATGAAGTTGAGAAAAAGTTGAGGATAAGCTACGATGCTCTAGATCACTGGCAGAAACAGATCTTTCTTGACATAGCATGTCTGTTTATTGGATTTGACAAGAGAATTGCTGTTCACTTATGGGATGACGCTGATTTTTTCCCAGAGGAAGGTATTGAAGTCCTTCGTCTTATGTCTCTGATAAAGATTGGTGATGACAACAAGCTGTGGATGCACGACCAGCTTAGAGACCTCGGTCAAGAAATTGTTCAACAAGAAAGTAACATGGAATTCGGGAGGCGCAGTAGATTATGAAACCATGAGGAAGCATTGCAGACATTAATACATAACAAGGTAAAGCGATTTCCTCTTTGACCATTACTGGAAGGAAATAACCAATCATTTTAGGGGCTTACTCGCTTTGCTTGCATAATGTTGAATGCTGTTACGAGCTTTTACTATTGGCCTCCTTAAAATTCTCTAAACTAGGAACAAGCTATATGCTGATCTATACCTAGAATTATTGTGGCTTTTGTACTTATTCTGTTTTTTGTTGCATGTGTAGGGCACTGAAATGGTTCAAGCCCTCTGTCTCAAGTTTGATAGCAAGTCACAGTACTATCTCACTCGAGTTGAATTTTCATGTCTATCAAACTTAAGGTTCCTCCAGGTCAATGGCGTGAACCTCGCTGGTAATTTTGAAAATCTGCTTCCTCAGTTAAGATGGCTTTGTTGGCATTATTGCCCTTCAAAATTTTTGCCTACCAATTTTTATCTGAGTAATCTAGTCATAGTTGATCTCTCTTGGAGCAAGATCAGCGAATATTGGGAGGGCTGGCATCAAATCAAGGTAGGACATGCTTTATGACTCCTTGATCTTATTCATGGCTCCATATTTCATTATAACTATGTCTTTATTGCTGACTGTTGTTATTCTTGCAGATGTCGAAGAACCTAAAGGTTCTTAATCTTACGGGATGTACGTGGTTATACAGGAACCCTGATTTTTCTCCCTGTGAAGCTCTCGAGATATTGATTCTTGAAGGCTGTGAAAGTTTAGTGGGAATCGATGCATCCATTGGTGACTTAAAGCATCTTATTTCATTAAACATGAAGGACTGCCATTCGATCCAAGAGTTGCCTGAAAAGTTGGGCTCTATGGAAGCTTTGGCAGAGCTCATTCTTGATGGAACCTCTGTACAAGAAATTTTTATCATGCCTGGAGGTATGAAGAAGCTCGAAATTCTCAGTGCCCGTGATTGCAAGTCATTGAGCCAGATTAGGAGCTCAATCAGCCAGCTGGAATCTCTCACATACCTTGCATTAGATAATGCAAAAATCACTAATCTCCCGGACTCTATTGGAGAGCTAGTGAAACTTGAGCGCTTATCTCTGAAAGGTTGCAGGTCAATAAACATACTTCCGGACACCATCGGGCAACTAGAGTCATTGGTCGAGCTGGATCTATCCAACACAGGGGTAACTGAGTTGCCCGATTCGATAAGCAATCTGAGGAACCTGAAAGTGTTGAGAGTCGAGGGAAGTTACACAGAGCAAATACCAGTTGTTATTGGGATGCTGGAAAAGCTTGAGGAGATACATGCCAAGGGTTGCAACCTGGAGGGTGACATTCCTAGTGATATAGGGGAACTTGCATTTCTGAGAATCTTAAGCCTATAAGATAATCGCATTCATAGGTTACCAGAAACTATTTGCAGACTATCTCATCTGCAGACCCTTGATTCGGAGTTATGCAAAGAGCTTAAGGGGCTTCCAGAGCTTCCTAGTAGCTTGATTAATCTACGAGTTAGTTCTCAGTCAACGGAGAAAATCCCAGATCTCTCCAATCTGATTAATCTGAGGCAATTGTATTTGTCCGACAGCTCTCATCTGCAGGGGTTTCCTACCAATGACCCAACCAAGCTTGTCCAAGATCCTAACCCTATGTAGCTTGGAATGTTATCCAAATTGGAGACATTGCAGCTCTCTCTCGAAAATCACTACATTACCAGCTAATGTGGGTTTGCTTTATCGACTTAAGAAACTGGTATTGTCCTGTGTAGATCTGCAATCCTTTATTCAACTCCCCTCTAGCTTATCTACACTATATATAGGCAACTGCAAGTCTATGACAATTGTTCCTGATCTTTCGAACTTGAGAAATCTGTCAGAGTTGGAGCTCCTTCACTCGGCTATATCAGAGATTCGGGGCCTTGAAGGTTTGGAGTCACTTCATGTTTTTAATGTGATATACTGCAAATTGAAAAAGCTTGATGGGCTTGAACGGTTAAAATCCCTGAGGTGCTTGGTTCTACGTAACTGTGAGTCCCTTGACAGATTACCCAATCTCTCAAACTTGAAGAAGTTGAAAGAATTCAAGCTGCGAGACTGTGAGAAGTTGCTTGAGATCCAAGGACTTGATAAATTGGAGTTATTAGAACTGCAGATATCCCACTGCAGATCCATTGGAAGTTCACCTGATTTGTCGAACTTGAAAAAGATGAAAGTTCTGGAAATTAAGAATTGTGATAAGATCAAGGAGATTGAAGGGCTTGACAAATTGGAATCCCTGGAGGAATTGCAGATTTCGGAGTGCAGATCCTTGGAGAGACTACCAAACTTGTCAAACTTGAAGAAGCTGAAAGACTTGGAGATCGAGAGCTGCAAGAAGATAAGCGACATTGAAGGCCTTGACCAGTTAGAGTCCTTGGAGAACTTGAGGATTATTGGCTGCACATCTATAGAAAAGTTGCCGGACCTATCGAACTTCAAAAGCCTGAAATCTCTGTACATTGAAGATTGTGAAAAGATACGTGAAATTGTAGGTCTTGGGATCCTGAGATCCATCAAAGGAGATAACTGTTTCTAGGCATGATACAGCTTTTTTTTTTGCCTTCAAATAATTTAGCAATGGTAAGCAGTTTGTGCAGGAAAAAAGGCAAGATAAAGAATTCAAATGTTGCTTTTTTTTTCTTTTTTTGATGATGTCCTCCATATTTGTACAGCTATAGATGCAAGAGGACCATTAACGGGATGAAATTTTTTATTGTATAAACTCCAAGGTGCTAATAAGATTCCCTTTGTTTTCTCACTGGTTCATGGGAGATTTTCTCTTGCAGTTCCCTGTCATACATAAGCACAGTAATGGAGTTGAAAGCTCAATGTATGAACCTTCTTGTATCTATCAGCACTTGGCAGTGTAATGATTTCTCTTTGCACTGCTATTTGATTCTGAGTTAATAAGATGTCCCTTCTGAGTAGTGTCATATATAGGCACAATGATGAACTTTAGAGCTCAATATATTAGCATATCCTCTTACATCAATCGACCCTTACCAGTGTACTGATTTCTCTATGCAGCTATATGATTTTGAGTTCATAACACTCGAACATAGACAGAACTATTGCAGCAAGTTCTCCATAGTCCTACTTAATTTCACCAACGCGTCTGATGCAGACTCTGTCAAATGAATCAGCTCAAGAATTACATATTTTCATGTTTACATGCACACACACAAAAATTCTCCTCAGCACTTAGTTTACATCTCCGATTCCAGTTCCAGCATAATCAGGATACTGGATAACAAAAATCATGTCAGGCAGTCATGGAGCCAGGTGCTTTCTTACTTCAACCGAGACTATCGATTAAGTATCGATCAATTGTCCCTCCTAGGAGAACTTTCATGCCACAAAATTAAAGAGACGATACGACCGCGATTGATGACACATTCGATTTCGGTCAAACTTCACAATTCAACCACGCGAACAATAGGCCAACATTAAGAAACTCGCAAACCGGTGCTCACGCGGTAGAAATCCCAAGAGGCCTTGATGACTGGATTGCTACGCTTCACGAAGCGCATATTTTCGCCATGGAACAGTATGAGATAAAAACATTTTCATTTCCATTCAACTGAAGAGCAACTCTCACACCTGCTCAAGCATGCAAGCTAAAAGGCAACGCTCCCCAAAAATGCCATGTTGAACGTAAGAGGTCAAAGTATTATAAAACTAATTACATAAGCAAAAACAAGGTGCCCAAACTCCTCCCAATTCCATTAGCAGAACACTTCAGAGGAATACCCAACAGAGCCATTTCATCAAACACACGAAGCACGCTACGCACCGTTAGCGAGCACTCGCCACTAATCACCGGAATCCTTGTTGCGGAGCCGGTAGATGATGCGCCCTCGGGTGGAGTCGTAGCGGCTCACCTCGATCTTGACCTTGTCCCCGGGCAACATCCGGATGAAATTCTTCCTGATCTTCCCGGAGATGTAGCCGAGAATCACGTCCTCGTTGTCCAGGCGGACGCGGAACATGCCGTTGGGCAGGGACTCGACGATGACCCCCTCGTGGGTCCACTTCTGCTCCTTCATCCCCTGCGACACCTTCTTCTTGGCGCAGAGGGCCACGACGGGCCGCGGGGCGATGGGCCGGGAGAGGCACGGCGGCGGCGGCGGCGGAGGAGGAGGACGATCGCGGGGCCGGAGCGGCTTGAAGAGAGCGGCGGGAGGAGGGGTGTGGAAGAGGAGCTTGCTGCTGCCGCTGCTGACGGCGGCGGCGGCGGCGGGTATGCGAAGGCGCGTGTGGGCCGTGCTGGTGATGTGGAAGAGAGCGAAAGACATGGCTGAACAGCTAAGCGAAGGGGATGGGAAGGGCTTCTTCTACAGGAGGAAGAAGACGATGTGCGGAGCTCTGTTCAGCTCCTCGTCCTCTGCGAGGCGTGTCCGAACGTGAGACTGGCTTTGAGTCGAACGATGATCTCCTATCCTCTCCGCCTCAAAGTTCGAGAGGGGGGCAATCGCCTGCGCTCCGTTGCAGAGATGACCGGACACAAATCGGTTTTTGTACGTTTCGGTTTTTTCAAATGGTAGGGGATAATTCCATCAGAAATCAAAACATTTTTTTCGTTTGGTCAGTACCCCTAGACTTGTACCGATGACCCGAAAATACCTTCCATTAGATTCGTGTTTATAATGACCGTTAAAAATCCGAAGCAGCATTACATATGGATAATGGCAATCGAACGAATTTGATGTGACAAATGGACGCATACTGTAACATCAATCAAGAGCGTAATTACATCAGATTTTTAACGGGCACGCACGATGCCACGGTGGATATT
Source organism: Syzygium grande (assembly GCA_024733475.1). NCBI lineage: Eukaryota > Viridiplantae > Streptophyta > Magnoliopsida > Myrtales > Myrtaceae > Syzygium > Syzygium grande. The sequence continues at coordinate 31,356,756 of JAMXDD010000009.1, forward strand.
CAACGGTCATATGAACGGAAGGTACTTTTGAGTCGTTCGTACGAGTTTGAGGATATTGATGAGACGGTAGGAAGAATGGGGGATTTGTGTTCCACGAGGAAAAGTTTAGAATTTTTGTGGGATTATTCCTAAATATTTAAGGTGGCTGGTGTCGGGTGATAGTTGGCAACCGACTAGTCCCCCACCAAGTGTGCAATCAAGATCTCTTGCAATCAAAATATTACCCAAAACTCACATGTAGGCTTAATCATGAACCTGGCGACACACGGGCTCATAGGCCCAACTCAAGTTATAAAGGCCCAAAGACAATTTTCGCAAGCTTGGGCAAGAGCGGTTAATGAGAAAGCCCAGCCCAACCCGATCGGATCTCGACCAAGCCCGACCATGCCGGAAGAATCATATATAAGACTTAGGTGATGGGCAAGCTTAGGCAGAAATTAAGGCCAGCTCAATGGTCACCACTACATATTATTGTGGCCCTAAGAAAAGTGTAACTATAGCAATTCGAATCGAAACATTGAAGGATGAACATGAACACGCTATTACTTAAGTAACCTTGGGTTGTTTTCATATGCCCTTTTGTAGAACGTTCCATTCTCGTCCTTCCAGAATGCTTAAGCGAAATTGGCCTATTTGAGGGTGGATGCTTATCTCGACATCATTCATAATTATCGACTCAATTATGGCCATCGATCATTTAAGGTGAGTCGTGCAAAATCGAACGGTTGTGATTACACACAGTTCAAGAATTAAAGTACAGAAAACTTGATTTTCCTATTGAAAAATTAACTAATAGGTCGTTCAAAAGTCTTGCGCAAAATAATCAATAGGTCTGTACAGAATAAAAGTGTAAAAGGCATCAAAATTGAACCCTTACTAATTGAGAAAAAAAAAAAGAAGCTCGAGAACCTTAATGAGAAAACAACACGAACATAAATTAAAGAACCAAATCTATGCTTACGTGGCGTTGCGCAGACTAGGGTGGAGTTGGGATTTGGACTTGGAGTTTTCAGGTGAACCTATCAATATAGTTTGCGAAATCACCACTCAATTTGATTTCTATCGAAAAATTTTCCACTTACTCAGTGTCCTAATAACGACCACCAACTACTTCCCAAATCAATAAGTAATATATCAGTAAAAGTTAATACTTAGATAGTAACTCCTAAGGTGTTGCGAACACGAGCTTGGCAATACTCGTGCTAATTTCTCTAAATCTAGAGTTATTTTTACTCTTTTGTAGAATAATTGCATAAATAGTTATCCCTAATTTTAGAGGATCCCTATCTTTGATAGCAAATAACACTATTAAATATAGGGATTTCTGAAATTTTAGTGGTTGGGCCACGAGCGATGGTTCGATTTTGGTCAAGAATTGAAAAGCCCATTATCATGTGGAGGCCCAAAGAAGCCCACGGTCTCATTAATAGAGAAATGCACAGAAAACGCAACGCAATTGCAAGGGCCGCCACTTTTCCTCCCGTGCATGCGTTGACTATATGATGCGAGATGCCTTGTAAGAGAAAAAAGATGAAATTTGTATAATGAGAATATGTTATGTATCATATTTTTCGAAGGCCTAAGATCAATGCGTGACAAGAAAAGATGCTATTATGTAAAGTTCGGACAATATATGTCGACGAAATTGGAGGGGAGGGATGGTAGAGGAAGGTTTGATCAAATGCCTCTCGGCTTGGATCAGGTAAGCCTGACATGAGATCCACATGACTCGCGCGTGTGAGGAGCGTTTCACGAGGACCCAGGTAAGCTATCATTAACCCTCGACGATGTTCAATGTGATGGGAAAGTATGAAAGTTTTGACATTCGAAATCAACCCGATGGCTTTGACTTGAAGCTCGCAATTAGCGGAAAACCTTTTTTGTTTCACAAATAATTACAAGTAAAGCTGATGAAGGGAAGGAGTAGATTCGGCAATCAGGTCTGATGTTTCTTGCCTATACCAATTTATGGTTAGAAAAAATACACGCCTTATGTAAAATCAATCAAATCAGGATTGAAGAATTAAATAGACATGACTAATCAAAACTCGATGATTTTGCGTATCTAATCGGTTGGGATTGATTGACCGTAGTGAGCCCCATGCCCGCGACTATTTCAATGTGACAAAAAATTAGGCAGTTCTAACCATTATAATCAGCCAAATGACTTTGACTTGAAGCTAGCAATCAGCATGAAACTTTTGTTTTAAATAGTTACAAACTTCGATTGGTTGAATTTGTATCAAGTGAACTTCACGAATGGGAGGGGCAGCTACGCCGTCAGGTCTGAAATTTCTTTCCCGGACCAATTCACGGTTAAGAAATATAGATGTTTCGCGTACGATCAATCAAAACCTAATCAAATTCGAACAATCCTGATTAAACACGTGGAACCCAAGATAAGAATAGCATTTGTTAGGCCCGGTGATAATGCAGATCCCTTCGATCGTGCTAGCTCGATCATCGCGGGCCACCACGCCCTTCATTGTTTGGAGAATTAACTTCATCAGCCTCTCGACGTACACGCACGGGGCCACTCTTTTTAATGCTTCGCTAACGTCTTTTTCAAACGCTCATGTGAATGTAATCCCCAAATAATTGCAGCTCCATTTTTGTAAACGAAATCACATGCAATCCAGCTGCTAACTCCAATCTATTCAAACGGCTTTGGTCGACAGATCCAACTCATTCCCCACGTTTTTGCTCTCTTCACCTATTCTCCACCGTTGATTTGTCCGCCCACGTTCATACACGAGGGAGATTATCTAGTCATATCCCCTTTTTTATCCTCCTACGAAGTGTCTTTTTATCGCTCTGTCGAAGATTTTTGTCGATGTCGAGATCGAACCAAGCTAATGATTAGTAGTTTTGATCGACCCGATAAGTTGCTATTGAGGACATGTAACAGAGGTACAACTCAATGCAGCTCAGCTATCCTTTGTCATCGTACGATTCGAGTCAATTTCGATGGCTATATTCAACTAACATTTGAAGCGAAGTTGGGTATTTGTCAAAACAAACGATGGACAAGTAGATTGTCTTTTGTTGTCACAGCTTACGAAAGAAAAAATTTGTCGATGAATGTGATGGCTTAAATTCACGTCGAAAGGCGCGCCATTGAGATAAGCCAACTCTTCTGCCTTCACTCCCAACGCTCATTTCTTATTTAGAATTTTACGACAACTTTCTTGCTCAATGTCTGAGGGATGTAACTTAAGTGTGAGCGAGTGATCGAAAAGTACGGGCTAATTCAAAAAGAGGCACAAAAACGGCTTTTTTTTTGTTTCAATAAAAAAGCACCGACATTTACTCTAATCCCAAATATAACCCCTTGTGATATGAAATTTTCAAATTTTCTATGTCAGATTTGAGATTTATGTGAAAATATGTGATTTTTTATGAAACAAAAAAAAAAGTTTGAACCGTAATTATAACTCCAAATAAAGTTTGTGCTTTTTTTTGGAATTGGGCCCTAAAAATATTGAGGGCTTAGTTGGAGAGATTGAGGAAAGAAAAGTTGAAGAGAAAAATTTGAAAAAAAAATTTAAAATTTCATTTCTCAGCTTTTTTCGAAATTTTCACAATTTTCCACTCAAATTTTTCGTTCTCCAATTTTTAAAAGATAGCATCAACGTGGTCAATGGTTTGAATGGAGGATAGGCAATGAATTAGGTGGTGTCCAACTAACACCCAAGCAAAAGAAGTCTTGCTAGAGAGCTCTTCAGCACACTCATTAATTAAAAAAAAAATTCAATCTTTCGAGAGAGTTCAACTATGGGTCCGAACTCGATATATAATGCAACGCGCGCGCATTATAACGAATATACAACACATCAAAAATCACAAATTAATAAAAAAAAGCATTCTTTAACTCGATAATTGGGGAGCGTTGGTCGTTGCCACTCGAGAAATAAATTGCACATATGGTCCTGTGCTTTTCTTTCCTCTCCTTTTCTTTTCCTTTTGTTTTTTTCCGCACAAATTCAATAAAAGGAGGCGCCGAAAAATTCCACTCCTTATCACGACGACGAGAGAAGAGACGAAAGGACGACTTCCTCCCCACCTTCTCCTTATCGCACGGCCCCGCTTCTTGATAAGCATTCCCATCTTTTCCCTGTATCCCCCTCCCTCTCTCTCTCTCTCTCTGATACCTTATTACACCCCCCCCGTGGTGGGGCCCGCCCAGGGACCGGACCAGCCCAGTCAACATCGGAGACAGGCTGTCATTGTTGGGGTGCGGGGCGCCCCCTCCCATCGCGACCGTCCAATGTGAACCCCGGGCGGCGTGGGGGGCCCCGCCACGTGGCTCTGCCTCCCCCCTCCGACCCCCGAGCCGCGGGCCCCACGGGGCGTCCTGTCCAATCAACGTGAAAGACGGTCGGGTCGGGGCGAAAGGGGCGCTTGGTGGAGAAGGTACGATTTCTTCGTACCCCCCTCTCTCTCTCTCTCTCTCTCCCACGTGGGGGAAAAGGAGGGGACGATAAGGCAGCAGCACTGAAAAGTAAAAGGCGCACGAGCTGCTCGTTTCAATTTTCAACCAAATGGAAAAAAAAAAAGAGCAATAATTGCTCGTGTACATTTAAAAAAAAAAAAAATATTTATGGAGCTGTAGCCGCGATCGTATGGAAAGATATTTGGTAGTTGCTGCGTCGACCCGAGCAGGAGGTGATCATTGGGCGGGTTCGAATCGGATCTTTAAGATCACGCTTAATTTATCGATCGAACCTGTTCATTATTATACGTACAGATTTGGGGATAGGGTCTCGCTTTTTCAACCAAATACTATTGCTTGGACCGGGTCGGGGGACAGGCCTGTGGGATGTTACCGCCGGTGATGTCGGCTCTGGCTTGGGGAATCGGACCTTCATGATGCTATTGCAATGAGGACATGTGGTTTTGTTTGTGGCATACGTAAGTATTACTTGTTAATGTCGTAACCATTAAATGTGATATTTAATATATCATGTTGAGAATTAGGAGTAATCCTAGAAATAAGGTGTCCAGATGTATCCCGGATAAAACTGCAAGAGGAGGGACGCCCTCGAAGCACCTGTTGAGGATGTGGAAATTGCGTTACACTGAATATTATTAATAACTAAATATCAAAATCCTTGCGAGAAATGCATTATTTTAATTCTAAGTAAATAAAGATCGCCTTTCATGCTCCACCTAACTTCTACCTATATGTCTGTGGCCCTAATTTTGTGAAATGTAGGTACTCCTACTCGACATATATGATTTCGGGGTAAACCCCCGAGGTCGAGGGGCATATCAAGAATTTCGGAATTGTGACTAGAGAAGTCTCCAAACCACTCGAAAGTAAACTCTACGTTACTTGCTCGTTAGAAAGAAAAAACACTACGTTACCGGGTCAATCATCATTAAGGCAATTGCACACATTCAAACATTGTACCAAAAGTTGAGGGCCGGCCTCCTATTCGGTACCGTTTTCCTATTTCCTGTTCTTCGCATTTCTCATTTGTAGTCGATGAAGTGTTTTTGTTAATAAAAATGATAGCTTATGGATTGGACATGACAAATATTGTTTAAATAAAGCGGATGCTGATTTGGGACCAAGACAAGCCGTTGGACACGAGGCGACATCAACATGATTTTTCAAGCGAATTGAATTGGAAGCGCCGGATTAGTTGAATCATGTTGATTCCTCACAGCTTGCGTGGAATACAATCAGCATTAACGTGCGTTCCTTAGTAATCTCAAAAATTTATTTTCCTTATAAAAAAGGGCTTGTCCGTACTAAGTCTCGCTAAAACAAGATTCCAGCCCGCTTTGTTCAAAATCAAATTTTAAAACTTTTATGAGAAAATCTAGATTCATAGATGACACGTGGCCGTGTAAATTTTCTTTTCGTAGCAACTTCAACTATCGAATTACGAAGGCGCATATCGACTTTTTCACTTGTTGTGATTAGCTAAACCAGTTAAAGAGAAAGCCCGTCTTATATCGATCAATGTTTGACCCATGAAATAATATATTTCGCCGATCTTGATTAGGTGGATCGCGAATCGACTAGCAAGATTTCATATGATTTGTTGACTTCCTAGTTGATTGTAGAATCAGTCGAATGACCTACTCTGCTATAAGGCAACCTACGAAAATTGAGAGTCATCATTATGATCTCATATATATGTCATAAATGTGAATTATTTTTTTAATTTTTGCTTTTATAGGTAATCTTTTTTTTTAAGGGTTAATACCACGAAAAATCTTAAAATAGTTTTGTGACAAATTTACTCCAAACTAATTTTTAAATCACGAAAAGCCTCAAACTTATACACTTGTGATAAATTTACCTCAAATTAATTTTTTAACCACAAAAACCCTAAATTGAAATACTTGTGATAAATTTACATTCCATTAAATTTAATTAATACCACGAAAAATTATAAATTGGTAAATTTGTGACAAGCAGACGGGTAAAACCCTAAATTGGTATATCCGTCAACTATCACGTGTCATCCAACTCAACAATTTGACAGTAAAATTTAACAGAAATTGACAGAAGATAAATTTATCATGGGTGAACCTGGTTAAGATTTTTCACGATATTAATCCTTTTTTTTTAAAGAGAAAGAGCACAAGAATCTACTTTTCTTCAATCTAGATTAATCACTTCTCAACAACCGATGATTCTTCCTAATATTGTTAACATACCTCCTGAGTAGTTACGGGAAGTAATTAACATTGTAAATCATGATTTAAATATGTGTTGGTAGCTGGAAGAACAATGTGATAGAATTGGAAGAACCTTTTTTTATAATTATTTTTCCGATCTTACGGATCGGAGCAACTTTACCTTTATTTAAAGTCGAACTAAATTTCTTTTAGAATACACAATTACCAGCATGGTATTATTTATTAGCAAATTATTGGCATGGGAATGATTAGCCAACCGAGGCATAGGAGTGTCATGACAATGAAATGGTGGTTTTGACGAGTCATCAGGTGAATAACACATAAGGCGGGATTAGTCAACAAGTTAGGCGCCTAAACGAACCTTCCGATTCGCATAATTAATTTCATTTTCTTAGGAAATGCAATGGCCGTGACGTAGGATTAGCGAATAATTAAGCTTGGAGATTGGGGATAAATGGAAAGACAAATTCTGTAAGTATTATTACTGATCGATTCCATGTGATTGATAATAATAATCTCTAGCCACAGCACGGTCGAACTACACCACAGACAAATCAGTGCACTTTAAATTAATAAAAAAGTTTTTTTGTTAATGAAAATGACTGTATCTAGCTTATGGAGTGGATAATCAATTAGATAGAACACCTGCTTCCGTGGACGCTGCTACAAGCTGTTGGACACGTGTATGGATGCTCACCGTGGGACCTTTTTCACGTGGATTGAGTCGAAGCACCCATGAATCGTTGGAAGTTTGTTTGTAAAATAAACAAAAGTGATTTTTCTACGTCCCACATGTAGAAAATATGGAATGAAGTAAGAGCTTGTTTTTTATGTCACGGCTTTTTGTGTGTTCGGAAAAACATATGAGTTATGGGCTAGACCCATAATACCAGCGTCTTGGGGGGAAATACGATTATTAGGCGACTTAGCGGTTTTTGCTTTCGGATTAATTTGCCTAATCCTCTACTTTGTTTTTTTTTTAATTGTTATGTCATGCCATTTCTTTATGACTGTTATTAGTTAAAAGAGTGTCTTCATTCATTTTGAAATTTTTTGAAATTATGAAATTGGATTTCGTGAAAAAATATATATATTTATTATTTTCATTATTTTTTAAAATTCCGAATTTTCGTGTCTTTTTTTCATATACCCTTTCAATTGCATACCTTTTCAATTATAAACTATTGACCAAAGAGTTGTGTTTGATTATTTTAACCGTTTATCGAAAGGTTGCCATCGTTCGTTAAAATGCTTTTTATATATACTCATTTGGTTTTTGGCATGATAGAATGTTTTTCTTTCTTTTCCGAAATTTTCATTCCTAAAAAAACACACCCATCTTCTCGAATTGTTTCAGAGAGAGACCTTGGAGAAACACTATAATTGCTATCTAGTATTCTCATCGAGACTTTATTTTATCCTGGAGGAAATTTGCGGTAACCATTAGCAATTTCGTGAGGCAAATAATTCATTAAAGAAAGTGATATCACACATCAAAGTCTCACTTCATTGTTCTACCCATTTTCAAGTCAATTTTCCAACAATTTTAAGGAATTATTTGTTCAACAATGGAGTCGAAGACAATCAAAATCATGAACCAAAACATGGTCAAACTGGACCGGTTTGATGGGAACAACTATGCTCGCTGGAGGGACAAGATGATGTTCCTACTCACTGCCTTGAAGATATCCTACATTCTGGATCCAAACTTGGCGCTTATTAAAGATCCGAAGCCTACCACTGAGCGAGGACAACCCAAAGCACTGAAGCAATTGAAAGGGACAACAAAGAAAGGAAGAAACGTGAGGAGGACGAGTTGCTATGTCGTGGACACATTCTGAACACATTGTCTGATCGATTGTATGATTTATTCACTGAGATGAAGTCGGCCAGAGAAATTTGGAACGCACTTGAATTCAAGTACAGAGCGGAGGAGCAAGGTACCAATAAGTATTTGATCGCAAAGTATTTTGATTTCAAGTTTATTGATACTAAGCCCTTGTTGGAACAAGTCCACGAATTACAAGTGCTTGTCAACAAAATTCGTGCCCTCAAAATTGATATTCCAGAAGCTTTTCAAGTCGGAGCAATTATTGCAAAATTGCCTCCAACTTGGAAAGACTATGGAAAAAGGCTGATGCACAAGTCTGAGGACATTTCCTTGGAGCAAATACAAAAACATCTTTGAATTGAAGAAGAGTCACGTTTACATGATAATTTTATTTTGTATGACTCCAAGGTAAATTTTGTGGACCGAAAGCGAAAATTCAGCCATAACTTCAAAGTAAAGAATGGGCATCAATTTAAGAAGACTCAAAAGAAGAAGAAAGGTTGTTGCTTTGTTTGTGGCAAACAGGGACACTTTGCTAAAGAATGCTTTCAACGCAAGAGCATGTCAAAGGACAAGAACATTCCACCGGTGAAGGCATATGCGAATCTAGTTGAAGAAAACTATGTGGCCATGATTTCAACCATGTTGTCAAACATGAAAATTTCCGAATTTAATAATTCGATGGCAATGATTTCTGAGGTCGACTCTACTATTATCCAGACCGATTGGTGGTTAGATTATGGTGTCACAGTCCATGTGTGTAGGGACAAATACTTGTTCAAGCAATTTGAAGAGACTGTCGACACAAATGTTCAAGAGGTCCTGATGGCGAATAATGCTCTTGCAAAGGTTGCTGGCAAAGGCACAGTGGAAATAGACTTTACTTCTGGAAAGAAGATTACTCTTCTTAACGTGTTGTTCATACCCGAAATTAGGAAGAACCTAGTTTCTATTGATTTACTTTGTAAAAGGGGGTTTCGGGTTTTGTTTGAATCCGACAAGGTTATCCTGTTGAAGAATGGGCTGTTTGTTGGGAAGGGCTATGCCAATGATGACGTGTATCAACTAAGTATCAATAATAATATTTCTACTTCTGTTTACATTGTTGAGTCTTTATCTTTATGGCATAGTAGGTTGGCACATATAAATACTCGTTATTTAAAGAATATGAAAAAGTTAGACTTGATAAATTTCACTGGCGACATTGATAAATGCGAAATATGTGCTCAATCTAAATTAACTAAGAAACCATTTCCTAGTGTCAAAAGAAATTCGAATTTATTGGAATTGGTGCATAGCGATATATGTGAATTTAATAGCATGTTAACTCGAGTTGGTAAAAGGTATTTTATTACCTTTTGTGGACGACTGCAGTAGATATTTATATGTTTATCTCATGAGAACGAAAGATGAAGCTTTTACCATGTTCAAGAAATATAAGGCTGAAGTAGAAAATTAATTGGAAAGAAAAATCAAGGTTCTATGTTCAGATAGAGGTGGTGAATATTTCTTGAACGAATTTTCTTCATTTTATGAAGAATATGGTATCATTCATCAAGCGGCACCATACACTCCACAGCAAAAAATGGTTTGGCGAAAAAAAAATCGTTCCCTTTGAGAAATAGTTAATTGTATGCTTTTCAATTCAAAGCTACCAATTAATCTTTGGGGAGAAGCATTGCTCACTGCATGTCATATTCATAATAGAATACTATCCAAGAAAAATTACATAAGTCCTTATGAAACATGGAAGAGTAGAAAACCAAACTTATCATACTTTAAAGTGTGAGGGTGTTTGGCATACTACAGAGTACCGGACCCCAAAAGAATCAAAACTTGTTCCTAGAGCCATCAAAAGTGTCTTCATTGATATGCTGAAAACAGTAAAGCTTATAGGCTTTACTGTTTTCATATGATATTCGAATCGAAACATTGAAGGATGAACATGAACACGCTATTACTTAAGTAACCTTGGGTTGTTTTCATATGCCCTTTTGTAGAACGTTCCATTCTCGTCCTTCCAGAATGATTAAGCGAAATTGGCCTATTTGAGGGTGGATGCTTATCTCGACATCATTCATAATTATCGACTCAATTATGGCCATCGATCATTTAAGGTGAGTCGTGCAAAATCGAACGGTTGTGATTACACACAGTTCAAGAATTAAAGTACAGAAAACTTAATTTTCCTATTGAAAAATTAACTAATAGGTCGTTCAAAAGTCTTGCGCAAAATAATCAATAGGTCTGTACAGAATAAAAGTGTAAAAGGCATCAAAATTGAACCCTTACTAATTGAGAAAAAAAAAAAGCTCGAGAACCTTAATGAGAAAACAGCACGAACATAAATTAAAGAACCAAATCTATGCTTACGTGGCGTTGCGCAGACTAGGGTGGAGTTGGGATTTGGACTTGGAGTTTTCAGGTGAACCTATCAATATAGTTTGCGAAATCACCACTCAATTTGATTTCTATCGAAAAATTTTCCACTTACTCAGTGTCCTAATAACGACCACCAACTACTTCCCAAATCAATAAGTAATATATCAGTAAAAGTTAATACTTAGATAGTAACTCCTAAGGTGTTGCGAACACGAGCTTGGCAATACTCGTGCTAATTTCTCTAAATCTAGAGTTATTTTTACTCTTTTGTAGAATAATTGCATAAATAGTTATCCCTAATTTTAGAGGATCCCTATCTTTGATAGCAAATAACACTATTAAATATAGGGATTTCTGAAATTTTAGTGGTTGGGCCACGAGCGATGGTTCGATTTTGGTCAAGAATTGAAAAGCCCATTATCATGTGGAAGCCCAAAGAAGCCCACGGTATCATTAATAGAGAAATGCACAGAAAATGCAACGCAATTGCAAGGGCCGCCACTTTTCCTCCCGTGCATGCGTTGACTATATGATGTGAGATGCCTTGCAAGAGAAAAAAGATGAAATTTGTATAATGAGAATATTTTATGTATCATATTTTTCAAAGGCCTAAGATCAATGCGTGACAAGAAAAGATGCTATTATGTAAAGTTCGGACAATATATTTCGACAAAATTGGAGGGGAGGGATGGTAGAGGAGGGTTTGATCAAATACCTCTCGGCTTGGATCAAGTAAGCCCGACGTGAGATCCACATGACTCGCGCGTGGTGAGGAGCGTTTCACAAGGACCGAGGTAAGCTATAATTAACCCTCGACAATGTTCAATGTGATGGGAAAGTATGAAAGTTTTGACATTTGAAATCAGCCCAATGGCTTTGACTTAAAGCTCGCAATTAGCGGAAAACCTTTTTGTTTTACAAATAATTACAAGTAAAGCTAATGAAGGGGAGGGGCAGATTCGGTGTCAGGTCTAAAGTTTCTTGCCCATACCAATTTACAGTTAGAAAAAATACACTTTATGTAAAATCAATCAAATCAAGATTGAAGAATTAAATAGACATGACTAGTCAAAACTCGATAATTTTTGCGTATCTAATCAATTGGGATTGCTTGATCGTAGTGAGCCCCTTGCCCACGATTATTTGAATGTGACAGAAAATTAGGTAGTTTTAACTGTTATAATCAACCAAATGACTTTGACTTGAAGCTAGCAATTAGCATAAAAACTTTTGTTTTAAATAGTTACAAACTTCGATTGGTTGAATTTGTATCAAGTGAACTTCACGAATGGGAGGGGCAGCTACGACGTCAGGTCTGAAATTTCTTTCCCGGACCAATTCACGGTTAAGAAATATAGATGTTTCGCGTACGATCAATCAAAACCTAATCAAATTCGAACAATCCTGATTAAACACGTGGAACCCAAGATAAGAATAACATTTGTTAGGCCCGGTGATTATGCAGATCCGTTCGATCGCGGTAGCTCGATCATCGCGGGCCACCACGCCCTTCATTGTTTGGAGAATTAACTTCATCAGCCTCTCGTCGTACACGCACGGGGCCACTCTTTTTAATGCTTCGCTAACGTCTTTTTCAAACGCTCATGTGAATGTAATCCCCAAATAATTGCAGCTCCATTTTTGTAAACGAAATCAAATGCAATCCAGCTGCTAACTCCATTCTATTCAAATGGCTTTGGTCGACAGATCCAACTCATTCCCCACGTTTTTGCTCTCTTCACCTATTCTCCACCGTTGATTTGTCCGCCCACGTTCATACACGAGGGAGATTATCTAGTCATATCCCCTTTTTTATCCTCCTACGAAGTGTCTTTTTATCGCTCTGTCGAAGATTTTTGTCGATGTCGAGATCGAACCAAGCTAATGATTAGTAGTTTTGATCGACCTGATAAGTTGCCATTGAGGACATGTAACAAGAGGTACAACTCAATGCAGCTCAGCTATCCTTTGTCATCGTACGATTCGAGTCAATTTCGATGGCTATATTCAACTAACATTTGAAGCGAAGTTGGGTATTTGTCAAAACAAACGATGGACAAGTAGATTGTCTTTTGTTGTCACAGCTTACGAAAGAAAAAATTTGTCGATGAATGTGATGGCTTAAATTCACGTCGAAAGGCGCGCCATTGAGATAAGCCAACTCTTCTGCCTTCACTCCCAACGCTCATTTCTTATTTAGAATTTTACGACAACTTTCTTGCTCAATGTCTGAGGGATGTAACTTAAGTGTGAGCAAGTGATAGAAAAGTATGGGCTAATTCCAAAAAGAGGCACAAACTTTATCTTGAGTGACGGCCCAAGCTTTTTTGTTTCAATAAAAAAGCACCGACATTTACTCTAATCCCAAATATAACCCCTTGTGATATGAAATTTTCAAATTTCCTATGTCAGATTTGAGATTTAAGCGAAAATATATAATTTTTTATGAAACAAAAACAAAGTTTGAACCATAATTATAACTCCAAATAAAGTTTGTGCTTTTTTTTGGAATTGGGTCCTAAAAATATTGAGGGCTTAGTTGGAGAGATTGAGGAAAGAAAAGTTGAAGAGAAAAATTTGAAAAAAAAAATTTAAAATTTCATTTCTCAGCTTTTTTTTTTTCACAATTTTCTACTCAAATTTTTTTTCTCCAACTCAAATTTTTCGTTCTCCAATTTTTTAAAGATAGCATCAACGTGGTCAATGGTTTGAATGGAGGATAGGCAATGAATTAGGTGGTGTCCAACTAACACCCAAGCAAAAGAAGTCTTGCTAGAGAGCTCCTCAACACATTCACTAATTTAACAAAAACAAAATTTCAGTTTTTCGAGAGATTGCAACTATGGGTCCGAACTCGATATATAATGCGATGCATGCGCGCACATTATAACGAATATACAACATGTCAAAAATCACAAATAAAAAAAAAAAAAGCATTCTTAACTCGATAATTGAGGAGCGTCGGTAGTTGCCATTCCGAGAAATAAATTGCACATATGGTCCTGTGCTTTTTTTCCTTTCCTTTTCTTTTCCTTTTGTTTTTTCCCCACAAATTCAATAAAAGGAGGCGCCGAAAAATTCCGCTCCTTATCACGACGACGAGGAGAAGAGACGAAAGGACGACTTGTTCCCACCCTCTCCCACTCCTTATCACATGGCCCTGCTTGTTGATAAGCATTCCCATCCTTTCCCTGTTCCCCCCTCTCTCTCTCTCTCTCTGATACCTTATTACATAAGGAGTGGGGCCCCACCCCACCCCAAGGACCGGGGACCAGCCCAGTCAACATCGGAGACAGGCTGTCATTGTTGGGGTGCGGGGCGCCCCCTCCCATCGCGACCGTCCAATGTGAACCCCGGGCGGCGTGGGGGGCCCCGCCACGTGGCTCTGCCTCCCCCCTCCGACCCCCGAGCCGCGGGCCCCACGGGGCGTCCTGTCCAATCAACGTGAAAGATGGCCGGGTCGGGGAGAAAGTGGGCGGTTGGTGGAGAAGGTACGATTTCTTCGTACCCCCCCTCTCCCTCTCTCTCTCTCTCTCTCCCACGTGGGGGGAAAAGGACGGGACGATAAGGCGGCAGCACTGAAAAGTAAAAGGCGCACGAGCTGCTCGTTTCAATTTTCAACCAAATGGAAAAGAAATAAAAAATAAAATAAAAAAGAGCAATAATTGCTCGTATATATTTAAAAAAAAATATTTATTTATGGAGCTGTAATCGCGGTCGTATGGAAAGATATTCGGCAGTTGCTGCGTCGACCCGAGCCGGAGGTGATCATTGGGCGGGCTCGAATCGGATCTCTAAGATCACACTTAATCCCTCAATCGAACCCATTCATCATAATACGTACAGATTTGGGGATGGGGTCTCGCTTTTTCAACCCAATACCATTGCTCGGACCGGGTCGGGACAGGCTCGTGGGACGTCGTCGCCGATGATGTCGGGTCTGGCTTGGGGGAATCGGACCTTCATGATGCTATTACAATGATGACATGTGGTTTTTGTTTGCGGCATACATAAGGTCATGTTGTAACCATTAAACGTGATTTTTAATATATCATGTTGAGAATTAGGAGTAATCCTAGAAATAAGGTATCCAGCTGTATCCCGGATAAAACTGCAAGAGGAGGGACGCCCCGAAGCACCTGTTGAGGATGTGGAAATTGCATTACATTGAATATTATTAATAACTAAATATCAAAATCCTTGCGAGAAATGCATTATTTTAATTCTAAGTAAATTAAGATTGCTTTGCATGCTCCACCTAACTTCTACCTATATGTCTCTTGCCTTAATTTTGTGAAATGTAACTACTCCTACTCGACATATATTATTTTGGAGTAATCGACCGTGCACCCATCTTAAAATTCTTTTTATCGGGTAAAACGATGAGAATGGGCGATTGGCGTTAGTGATCTCTCGAACGTAATTGTAGGTATTTCATAACTTAAGGATGAGTACGAGTGCAGGAGGAATCCGTGTCCAGCGTGGACTGCCTTGGATGGGACGCATATTGAGTCGAGCCGGAGTCGAACCTACTCTACAAACGAACTAGGGTTAACCCCCGAGGTCGAGGGGCATATCAGGGATTTGAAATTGTGACCAGAGAAGCCTCCGAATCACTTGAAAATAAACTCTACATTACCTGCTAGTTAAAAAGAAAAACACTCTACATTACCGGGTCAATCATCACCGAGGCGATTGCACACATTCAAACATTGTACCGTAAGTTGAGGGCCGGCTTCCTAGTCAGTACCAAAAGTTAAGTTGTTGGACACGAGGCGACATTGACGCGATTTGTCAAACGGATTGAATTGGAAGCGCCGAATTAGTCAAATCATGTTGATTCCTCATGGCTTGCGTGGAATACAATCAGCATTAACGTGCGGTCCTTAGTAATCTCAAAAAAATTATTGTCTTTATTTAAAAAAAAGGACTTGTCCGTACTAAGACTAGCTAAAAGAAGATTCCAGCCCGATTCAGTCAAAATCAAAATTTACAAATTTTTTTAGAAAATCTAAATTCATAAATGACACGTAGCCATATAATTTTTCCTTTCATAGCGACTTAAACTATCGAATTACGAAGGCGCACGTCGACTTTTTCACTCGTCATGATTAACTAAACAATTTGACGAGAAAGCCCGTCTTACATCTATCGATGTTTGACTCATGAAATAATATATTTTGGTCGATCTTGATTAGGTGGATCTTGAATCGGCTAGCAAGATCCCATATGATTTGTTGACTTTCCAGTCGATTGCAGAATCAGTCGAACAACGTACTCCGCTATAATGCAATCGAAGAAAATTGAGAGTTATTATTATAATCTCATATATATGTAATAAATGTAAATTATTATATTAATTTTTGCTTTTGTTGTTATGCTATTTTTTTTATTAAGGATTAATACCACGAAAAACTCTAAACTAGTACACTTGTGATAAATTTACCCAAAACTAATTTTTTTATCACGAAAAATCTCAAACTAGCACATTTGTGAAAAATTTATTTCAAACTAATTTTTTGACAACCAAAAACCCCAAACTGGTATACTTATAACAAATTTACCTTCTGTTAAATTAGATTAATACTACGAAAAATCATAAATTGATAAATTTGTGACAAATAGATGGGTAAAACACCAAACTGGTACACTCGTCAATTGTCACGTGTCATCCAACTTAGTAATTTGACGTTAAAATCTAATAGAAATTGACAGAGAATAAATTTATTACAAGTGTACTAGTCTGAGATTTTTCACGATATTAATCCTTTTTTTAAAGAGAAAGAGCACAAGAATCTACTTTTTTTCAATCTCGTTAATCACTTCTCAATAACCGATGATTCTTCCTAATATTGTTAACATACCTCCTGAGTAGTCACCGGAAGTAATTAACATTGTAAATCATAATTTAAATATGTGTTGGTAGCTGGAATAACAATGTGATAGATTTGGAAGAGCCTCTCTTTTATAATTATTTTTCCGATCTTACGGCTCGGAGCAACTTTACCTTTATTTAATGTCGAACTAAATTTCTTTTAGAGTACACAATTACCGGCATGGTATTATTTATTAGCAAATTATTGGCATGGGAATGATTACTTAGCCAACCGAGGCACAACACTGTCATGACAATGAAATGGTGGTTTTGATGAGTCATCAGGTGACTAACGCATAAGGCGGGATTAGTCAACAAGTTAGGCGCTTAGACGCGCCTCCGATTCGCATAATTAATTTCATTTTCTTAGGAAATGCAATGGCCGTGACGTAGGATTAGCGAATAATTAAGCTTGGAGACTGGGGATAAATGGAAAGACAAATTCTGTAAGTATTATTACCGATCGATTCCATGTGATTGATAATAATAATCTCTAGCCACAGCACGGTCGAACTACACCACAGACAAATCAGTGCACTTTAAATTAATAAAAGTATATATATTTTTTTGTTAATGAAAATGAGTCTGTCTAGCTTATGGAGTGGATAATCAATTAGATAGAACACCTGCTTACGTGGACGCTGCTGCAAGCTGTTGGGCACGTGTGTGGATGCTCACCATGGGACCTTTTTCACGTGGATTGAGTCGAAGCACCGATGAATCACCAGCACGCTTGCGTGGAATACATTCATCATTAAGGTGCGGTGCTAAGTAATTACCAAAAAACATCATTTTCTTGTAAAGAAAGGGCTTGTTATGCACTAAGGATGCGTTTATTCTGCGAATAATTAATAATTTTAAAAACATTTTCCTGAATATAATTATTTATATTGCTTATGATAATGGATGAACGAAAAAAATTTATCATGCATGAAAAACATTTTTAATTGACTACTACTTATTTCAAGCGATACAGGTAATCATTTTCAGGAAAATATTTTTCAAATCATTTATTTTTAGCGAAACAAACGAGGCTCGCTTGTTAAAAGATTAGATGAGCTTAACTAAGAAAAGAAGATTCCTTCCCACTTCATTAAAAACCCAATTTTGCAATTGTTTTCTAGAAATTCAATTTCATAAATGACACATAGCCGTGTAATTATTCTTTTCATGGCAACTTAAACTATCGACGTGCAAGCGGCGTGCGAGGACGTTTTTACCTCTTTAGACGAAACATTATCCACTTGTGAGCAGCTAAACCCTCTGATTAGGAAGCCCATCTTACATTGATATATTGCCGACCCACAATCTTATATTTCACTAATCTTGAATATATAGGTGAATCTCGAGTCGGTCGGTAAGGTCGATAAGGGGAACAAGTAATTGCGCGAGGGTCGACATAGTGAAATTGCGACAGTAAAAGGGGCATTTCTGAATTAATCTACAAAAATATCGGTCCAGAAAGTGTAATAAATCCTGTTTTATTGGAATCCAAAATTTTGGGCCCGTTGCACGTGTCGCATTTATTTTATTTTATTTTTTAAAGAAATCTGTGGGATTGAAATGAAGTGTTTGTTGAAAGAAATTAATGTCAACACAAAACATAAAAATAGGGTGAGAATCTGCATGGATCCGGCAGATTGCCCGGGCAACCTTCAATATGCAATTAGGAGACCATCCATGAACGGTCTGGATTGTACTTGATCTGATGTGATATTCAATCCACCACCCAAAATAAATGATAATTTAATCATGAATCTTCTTATTTTAAATAATAATAATAATAATAATAATAATAATAATAATAATAATAATAAACCATGGGTAGCCGCCAAGAAAAATGGTAGATGATACTGTGCAGTTCCTGAATCTTTGTGGCATATACAATGGACCATGCATGATGGATTGATTGATAAGCTATTCTGAAGATGAACAGAGATATTGTCCACGAGTTGATGATGTGGACCTACGCTATAATTGTGCTGATTCATTATTATTTGATTCGTTACTTCAATAATTATGCGCTATATTGGTCGATGGTTTTATTCTAATTTCCGAGATAAACCGAATAGTCAAATGGAAAGAAATTTTAAAAAAAAGCAATAATTGCTCGTATATATTTTTTAAAAAATTATTTATGGAGCTGTAATCGCGATCGTATGGAAAGATATTTGGAAGTTGCTGCGTCGCCCAAGGCAGAGGTGATCATTGGACGGGCTTAAATCGGATTTTTAAGATCACGCTTAATTCCTCAATCGAGTCCGTTCATCATTATACGTACAGATTTTGGGATAGGGTCTCACTTTTTCGATCAAATACTATTGCTCGGACCGGGCCAGGATAGGCTCGTGGGATGTTGCCGCCGATGATGTCGGGTCTCGCTCGGGGAATCGGACCTTCACGATGCTATTACAATGAGGACATGTGGTTTTTGTTTGTGGCGTACATAAGGTCATGTTGTAACCATTAAACGTGATTTTTAATATATCATGTTGAGAATTAGGAGTAATCCTAGAAATAAGGTATCCACAGCTGTATCCCGGATAAAACTGCAAGAGGAGGGACGCCCCAAGCACCTGCTGAGGACGTGGAAATTGCATTACATTGAATATTATTAATAACTAAATATCAAAATCCTTGCGAGAAATGCATCATTTTAATTCTAAGTAAATTAAGATTGTCTGTGCATGCTCCACCTAACTTCTACCTATATGTCTCTTGCCTTGATTTTGTGAAATGTAAGTACTCCTACTCGACATATATGATTTTGGAGCAATGGACCGTGCACCCATCTTAACATTCCTTTTTATCGGGTAAAACGATGAGAATGGGCGATTGGCATCGGTGATCTCTCGAACGTAATTGTAGGTATTTCGTAACTCAAGGATGAGTACGGGTGCAGGAGGAATCCGTGTCCAGCTTGTGGACCGCCTTGGATGGGACGCATATTGAGTCGAGCCGGGGTCGACCCTACTCTACAAACGAACTAGGGCTAAACCCCCGAGATCGAGGGGCATATCGGGGAATTTCGGAATTGTGACCAGAGAAGTCTCCGAACCACTCGAAAGTAAACTCTACGTTACTTGCTTGTTAAAAAGAAAAACACTCTACATTACCGGGTCAATCATCACCGAGGCGATTGCACACATTCAAACATTGTACCGTAAGTTGAGGGCCGGCTTCCTAGTCAGTACCAAAAGTTAAGCTGTTGGACACGAGGCGACATCGACGTGATTTGTCAAACGGATTGAATTGGAAGCGCCGAATTAGTCGAATCATGTTGATTCCTCATGGCTTGCGTGGAATACAATCAGCATTAACGTGCGGTCCTTAGTAATCTCAAAAAAATTATTGTCTTTATTTAAAAAAAAAGGACTTTTCCGTACTAAGACTCGCTAAGAGAAGATTTCAGCCCGATTCAGTCAAAATCAAAATTTACAAATTTTTTTAGAAAATCTAAATTCATAAATGACACGTAGCCATATAATTTTTCCTTTCATAGCGACTTAAACTATCGAATTACGAAGGCGCACGTCGACTTTTTCACTTGTCATGATTAACTAAACAATTTGACGAGAAAGCCCATCTTGCATCTATCGATGTTTGACTCATGAAATAATATATTTTGGTTGATCTTGATTAGGTGGATCTTGAATCGGCTAGCAAGATCCCATATGATTTGTTGACTTTCCAGTCGATTGCAGAATCAGTCGAACAACGTACTCCGCTATAATGCAACCGAAGAAAATTGAGAGTTATTATTATAATCTCAAACATTGTACCAAAAGTTGAGGGGCCAGCCTCCTATTCAGTACCGTTTTCCTATTTCCCCTTCTTCGCATTTCTCATTTGTAGTCGATGAAGTGATTTTGTTAATAAAAATGATAGCTTATGGATTGGACATGACAAAAATATTGTTTAAATAAAGCGGATGCTGATTTGGGACCCAAGACAAGCCGTTGGACACGAGGCGTCATCAACATGATTTTTCAAGCGGATTGAATTGGAAGCGCCGGATTAGTTGAATCATGTTGATTCCTCACAGCTTGCGTGGAATACAATCAGCATTAACGTGCGGTCCTTAGTAATCTAAAAAAAAAAAAAAAAATTTCTTTATAAAAAAAAAGGGCATGTCTGTGCTAAGAATCGCCAAAACGAGATTTCAGACCGCTTCGATCAAAATCAAAATTTACAAAATTTTTTTAGAAAATCTAAATTCATAAATGACACATAGCCATGTAATTTTTCTTTTCATAGCAACTTAAACTATCGAATTACGAAGGCGCGCATCGACTTTTTCACTTGTCGCGATTAACTAAACCATTTGACGAGAAAGCCCGTCTTATATCGATCGATGTTTGACTTGTGGAATAATATATTTTGGTTGATCTTGATTAGGTGGATCTCGAATCGGCTGGCAAGATCTCATATGATTTGTTGACTTTCCAGTTGATCGCAGAATCAGTCGAACGACGTACTCCGCTATAATGCAACCCAAGAAAATTGAGAGTTATTATTATAATCTCATATATATGTCATAAATGTGAATTATTTTATTAATTTTTGCTTTTGTTGCTATGCTATTTTTTATTTATTAAGGGCTAATACTACGAAAAACCCTAAACTAGTACACATATGACAAATTTACCCCAAATTAATTTTTTTATCACGAAAAATCTCAAACTAGCACACTTGTGACAAATTTATTCCAAACTAATTTTTTGACCACAAAAAACCCCCAAAACTGATATGCTTGTGACAAATTTACTTTCTGTTAAATTAGATTACTATTACGAAAAATCATAAATTGATAAATTTGTGACAAATAGATGGGTAAAACACTAAACTAGTACATCCGTCAGCTGTTACGTATCATCAAACTTAACAATTTGACGTTAAAATCTTACGGAAATTGACAGAGAATAAATTTATCACAACTGTACCAGTTTGAGATTTTTCACGATATTAATCCTTCTTTTAAAGAGAAAGAGCACAAGAATCTACTTTTTTTCAATCTCGTTAATCACTTCTCAACAACCGATGATTCTTCCTAATATTGTTACCTCCTGAGTAGTTACAGGAAGTAATTAACATTGTAAATCATGATTTAAAAATGTGTTCGTAGCTGGAAGAACAATGTGATAGAATTGGAAGAACTTTTTTTTTAAAATTATTTTTCCAATCTTACGGCTCGGAGCAACTTTACCTTTATTTAATGTCGAACTAAATTTCTTTTAGAATGCACAATTACCAGCATGGTATTATTTATTAGCAAATTATTGGCATGGGAATGATTAGCCAACCGAGGCATAGCAGTGTCATGACAATGAAATGGTGGTTTTGACGAGTCATCAGGTGATTAACACAAAAGGTGGGATTAGTCAACAAGTTAGGCGCTTAAAAGAACCTCCGATTCGCATAATTAATTTCATTTTCTTAGGAAATGCAATGGCCGTGACGTAGGATTAGCGAATAATCAAGCTCGGAGATTGGGGATAAATGGAAAGACAAATTCTGTAAGTATTATTACTGATCGATTCCATGTGATCGATAATAATAATCTCTAGCCACAGCACGGTCGAACTACACCACAGACAAATCAGTGTACTTTAAATTAATAAAAGTATATATAATTTTTTTGTTAATGAAAATGAGTCTGTCTAGGTTATGGAGTGGATAATCAATTAGATAGAACACCTGCTTACGTGGACGCTGCTGCAAGCTGTTGGGCACGTGTGTGGATGCTCACCATGGGACCTTTTTCACGTGGATTGAGTCGAAGCACCGATGAATCACCAGCACGCTTGCGTGGAATACATTCATCATTAAGGTGCGGTGCTAAGTAATTACCAAAAAATATCATTTTCTTGTAAAGAAAGGGCTTGTTATGCACTAAGGATGCGTTTATTCCGCGAATAATTAATAATTTAAAAAATATTTTTCTGAATATAATTATGTATATCGCTTATAATAATGAATGAACGAGAAAAAAATTACCGTGCATGAAAAACAATTTTAGTTGACTACTTATTTCAAGCAATACAAGCAATTATTTTCAGGAAAATATTTTTCAAATCATTTATTTTTAGTGAAACAAACGAGGCTCGCTTGTTAAAAGACTAGATGAGCTTAACTAAGAAAAGAAGATTCCTTCCCACTTCATTAAAAACCCAATTTTGCAATTGTTTTTTAGAAATTCATTTTCATAAATGACACATAGCCATGTAATTATTCTTTTCATGGCAACTTAAACTATCGACATGCAAGCGGCGTGCGAGGACGTTTTTACCTCTTTAGACGAAACATTATCCACTTGTGAGCAGCTAAACCCTCTGATTAGGAAGCCCATCTTACATTGATACATTGCCGACCCACAATCTTATATTTCACTAATCTTGAATATATAGGTGAATCTCGAGTCAGTCGGTAAGGTCGAGGAATAAGTAATTACGAGGGTCGAAATAGTGGAATTGCGAAAGTAAAAGGGGCATTTCTGAATTAATCTACAAAAATATCGGTCCAGAAAGTGTAATAAATCCTGTTTTATTGGAATCCAAATTTTTGGGCCCGTTGCACGTGTCGCATTTATTTTATTTTAATTTTTAAAAAAATCTGTGGGATTGAAATGAAGTGTTTGTTGAAAGAAATTAATGTCAAACACAAAACATAAAAATAGAGTCAGAATCTGCATGGGATCCGGCAGATTGCATGGACAGCCTTCAACATGCAATTAGGAGACCATCCATGAACGGTCTGGATTGTCTTTGATCCGATGTGATATTCAATCCACCATCCAAAATAAATGATAATTTAATCATGAATCTTCTCATTTTAAAAATAATAATAATAATAATAAACCATGGGTAGCCGCCAAGAAAAATGGTAGATGATACTATGCAGTTCCTGAATCTATGTGGCATATACTATAGTCCATGCATGATGGATTGATTGATAAGCTATTCTAAAGATAAACAGAGATATTGTCCACGAATTGATGATGTGGACCTCCGCTATAATTGTGCTGATTCATTATTATTTGATTTGTTACTTCAATAATTACACGCTATATTGGCCGATGGTCCCATTCTAATAATTTCAGAGATAAACCGAATAGTCGACAATTTAGAATCATTAATTCCATAAGTGTTATACTACCGAATTAGAGATTAATCAATATCGGTCTCACGACTAGTTTAATGTAATTTTACCCTCCTTAATTAGTAAATCAAAAATCGAAGTTGTACCAATTCAACATGAATATTATATTTCAACGTTTCAAGCAGTAGAAAGAAGAAGTTCCATATAATTTAAGTTGATTTTTTATTTCCTTGCTTTATTTTCCAAGCAATTGGCTCATCAGAAATTGCCCATGTCATGAACGTTTCTATCGCTTTCAGACCAACATCGTGTGTTTATGACTTCCCAGTTGATTGCAGAATCAGTCAAATGACGCATTGCGCTATTATGCAACCCAAGAAAATCGAAAGTAGTTATTATAAGCGAAGATATATGTCATAAATGTGAATTTTTTAATTAGTTTTTTATTTCATTGATATGTTGTTTTTTGAGAGAGAAATAACACAAGAATCAACTATCGATTTAAGCTTTTGGGATGGACTATCTAACATGATATTAGAGTCAAATTCTACTCAAATTTCATCAAATTCTACATGATGGGTCTCCCGTCACCTATCATTTAAGCTTTTTTATTAGACTTTCTAACATGGTTAATAACTTTTCAACATTCGAATAATTGTCCAAAAAGTCCTACAATTATTGCACGGTTGTTAATTTAATCGTAAACTTTTTAATCTGGCCAATTTAGTCTTAAAATTTTTAACGATTTTTTTTTTTTTTTGGTAACCAGGGAACCCCGACAAACCGACCGATACCGAGGAGTAAACCCTGGGGGCGACACGTGCTAGCCACCACACACGTGCCACCGATTAAGTCACCCTGCAGCACCATCAAATTTTTAACGATTTTCTAATAGTCATTTTAGCAAATTTTCGTCAGAAATCGCTATTGGTGGTCCAATCAGCGTTGGCCATCTACGTGGCATGGTCAGTGCTAATATAAAAGAATTTTGCAATTTTTTTTAAATTTTTTTTCTTTTTATAAATTTCTTTTCTCTTTTTCTTTTTCATTTTTCTCCTTTGACCGTCGTCACCCTCTCTAGATTTGGTAAGGGCATTGGTGTCACGGTCCTCACTAGCCACCCCTCGCTTAGGCAATGGCAACCCTTGCTCAGGCGACGGCAACCCTCGTTGGCCATAGGCAAAAAAGAAAAGAAAAAGGAAAACAAAAATAAAAGGAAAAAAATTTCAAAAAATTAATAAATTTGCAAAATTCATCCACATTAGAGCAGGCCATCCTACATCGACTGCGTCACGTAGGACCACCGGTGTCAACGTTAGCGATTTCCAACAAAAATTAGCCAGAGTGATTACACTGGAAAATCATCAAAAGATTTATGATTAAATTAGCTAAATTGAAAAGTTTATGACTGAATTGGCTGCCGTATAATGGGTTTATGTCTTTTGGATAATTTTCCCTTTCAACAATTGATGATTACTCCTAAAAGTGTTAACATGCCTCCTGAGTAGTTATGAGAGGTAAATGATATTGTAAATAATAAATTAATAACGTGTTGGAAGAGCAATGTGATAGATGTTATCGTGAGCTGTCTTTTAGAACTAAAATAGGAAACTTCTTATTGTTTTATTCTCTTTCTATGTATATTTCCTATTTCTATGTATCTCCCCTGTTTTGTAGGTCAATTAGGGTTGATTTTTTTCTTTGTATATATATGTACTTATAGCCTTGTAAACGTAAGCTGAAATACAGAAATTACGGAAAATTTTAGAATTCTTTATGTTTCTACATGGTATCAGAGCCACCGATCAAGGGACTCTATACTCAATCCAATCAATCAAACTCCATTGCCGTGACCTTCGTCGCTGCTCCAACCAGATTTCTTGAAGATCACCGCAACCGTGCTGCATCACCCTATGGTAGACGCAAACCCGACTGGCAATGTTCTTCCCTTGGTAGGACAAGAGGGAGCTTCAAATACTGATGCTCTTATTGAGCGTTTGACCCAGGTCCTATCCCAACATGTTCTACAATCTCATGTTGAGACTCCGGCTCCCTCGATTGCTGTCAAGTTAGATGGAAGCAACTATGGTCTTTGGTTCCAAGTTGTCGAGATGTACATCTCTGGCAAAGACAAGTTGGGATATATTACTGGGGCTCTTCCCCAACCCTCTCCGAATGATCCTGGCTTCCGAAAGTGAAAGACTGACGATTCAACTGTGAATGGCTGGCTTAACAAATCCATGGATCCCTTGCACTGATTGGCAACTTCATCTTGATACCCCAACCGCAAAAGCAGTTTGGGATGTGGTGGCTAAAACATTCTTTGATGGCGCCGACGTCTCCTAGTTGTATGATTTAAAGCGATGATTGACCCGATTGAAGCAAGCAGGCAGACCCATTGAAAAATATTATAATGACTTGCAAGGACTTTGGCGAGAAATTGATTTTCGCCGGCCTAATCCTATGACTGCGCTCATGATATTGACATATACAACACTTAGTTCAGGAAGATCGTGTTTATTTGTTCTTGGATGGCTTGGATGATCGCCTTGACAAGGTTAGGGCTGATGTATTGTAGATGCAACCATTTCCTACGGTTGAACAAGCCTACGCACGAGGTGATTGTTTTAACCCATATAATGATCGCTGAAGTTTGCACACCACGTTTGATTGATCAGCACATGCATACCCAGGTGGGACTTCCATGCAGATTTCTTCCTCTAGATCTTCGTGAAGAAACGCGTTCTTCACATCAAATTGGTGCAAAGGCCAATTCAGGTTCACAACAAGTGACATTAAAACTCGTACGGTATTCAGCTTCGCAACTGGAGAGAATGTTGCTTGGTAGTCCACACCATAGGTCTGGGTATATCCCTTTGCTACCAGTCGTGCCTTGTACCTCTCAACTAACCCATCTGCATTGTATTTGACAGTGAAGACCCACTTGCACCCCACTGCCTTCTTCCCCTTCGGCAACTCTACCAATCTCCAAATCTTATTTTTCTGTAAGGCTTCCATCTCCTCTTTCATTGCTTGAGCCCACTTGGGATCCCTCAAGGCTTCTTGTACTCCACTAGGAACTTGAATTGCGAATACATTGGCCACAAATGCCTTCAAGTGTTCCGACAATTTCCTTGTGGAAACATAATTGGTAATCGGGTACTTTGACCTTTGTTCCTCCATTTCTGGTGAGTACCTATTAGGAGCCTTGCCTCGATTGTGTCTGTCGGGCAATTTATAACCAACAACCTCATCAGTATCATCAAGAGAATTATGTGTGATAGGAGAGCTTACCTCAGGAGTATCCTCAGGAGAATGGTCGGGTACTAAAGAGGGGATTATATGAGGAAGAGAGGACTGCTCTTGAGGTTGTTCTTGTGCCTCTTGAGGTTGTGGGGTGCTTCACCAATTGTTACTACGTTTGGCATTCGTTGGTTTGTAACTTTTGTGGATGACTATACAAGGATGACCTGGTTATATTTAATGAAACATAAAGATGAAGTAGGGACAATCTTTCGTGTATTTCACCACATGGTCATGACTCAATTTGGAGCTCAAATCCGTATACTTCGCAGCGACCACGGTGGCGAATATATTAATCAACACCTCACAGGATATTTTCAAGATCATGGATTAATTCACGAGACCTCCTGCACTCAGACACCCCAACAAAATGGTGTTGCCGAACGAAAAAATCGTCACATCCTAGAGACAGCGAGGGCACTTCTAGTGGGTGGGTAGGTTCCGAATCGGTTTTGGGATGCGGCTGTAGTTACTGCCGTGCATCTAATGAATCGCATGCCCTCCCAGCGATTGGCATTCCAGACCCCGCTTCAGGCACTTTCGACGCATGTCTTACTTCTTTCAGTCTTGACTTTACCTCCCAAGGTGTTTGGGTGTGTGGCCTACGTCCATTTGCATAAAAATCAGCGAACAAAGCTCGACCCATGTGCTGTTAAGTGTGTTTTTCTTGGCTACGGAACCGACCAGAAGGGATATCACTGCTATAATCCAGACACCAAGAAAACTCATGTGACCATGGACGTTACATTTGTTGAATCTAAACTCTTCTTTTCTGCCACCAATTGTATCTTTCAAGGGGAGATCCATGGTGAAAGGGTAAATTGGTGGAAAGGTGGCTTGATGGCAGGGGTTAGCGATGCATCTAACTCACGGCAACAACTTCTTAATGAAAATGACCAGCAGACTATTTTGTTACAAGAGGCACAAGAACAACCTCAAGAGCAGTCCTCTCTTCCTCATATAATCCCTTCTTTAGTACCCGACCATTCTCCTGAGGATACTCCTGAGGTAAGCTCTCCTATCACACATAATTCTCTTGATGATACGATGAGGTTGTTGGTTATAAATTGCCCGACAGACACAATCGAGGCAAGGCTCCTAATAGGTACTCACCAGATATGGAGGAACAAAGGTCAAAGTACCCGATTACCAATTATGTTTCCACAAGGAGATTGTCGGAACACTTGAAGGCATTTGTGGCCAATGTCTCCGCAATTCAAGTTCCTAGTGGAGTACAAGAAGCCTTGAGGGATCCCAAGTGGGCTCAAGCAATGAAAGAGGAGATGGAAGCCTTACAGAAAAATAAGATTTGGAGATTGGTAGAGTTGCCGAAGGGGAAGAAGGCAGTGGGGTGCAAGTGGGTCTTCACTGTCAAATACAATGCAGATGGGTTAGTTGAGAGGTACAAGGCACGACTGGTAGCAAAGGGATATACCCAGACCTATGGTGTGGACTACCAAGCAACATTCTCTCCAGTTGCGAAGCTGAATACCGTACGAGTTTTAATGTCACTTGTTGTGAACCTGAATTGGCCTTTGCACCAATTTGATGTGAAGAACGCGTTTCTTCACGAAGATCTAGAGGAAGAAATCTACATGGAAGTCCCACCTTGGTATGCATGTGCTGATCAATTAAACGTGGTGTGCAAACTTCAGCGATCATTATATGGGTTAAAACAATCACCTCGTGCGTGGTTTGGTCGGTTTAGCTCAGTGATGAAAAGGTATGAATACACTCAAAGTAATTCTGATCATACGTTATTCTTAAAGCGTAGACAAGACAAAGTGACAGCATTGATTATATACGTGGATGATATGATCATCACAGGGGATGATCTTGAAGAAATTGCAGACCTTCAAGTGCGGTTAGCCAATGAGTTTGAGATGAAAAATTTGGGAGGCCTAAAATATTTTTTGGGAATTGAAGTAAGCCAGGTCGAAGGAAGGTATTTTCTTGTCTTAGCGAAAATATGTGTTAGATTTATTAGCTGAGGTTGGAATGTTGGAATGTAAGCCTGCCAACACTCCTATAGTTCAAAATCACAAACTTGGAGAGTTTCTTGATCAAGTGCCTACCAATAAGGATAGATACCAAAGGTTAATGGGGAGACTAATTTATTTGTCACACACTAGACCTAATATTGCATATGCTGTAGAGGTTGTGAGCCAATTTATGCATGCTCCGAGTGAAGAACATATGAATGCTGTGTTTCGGATTCTACGCTACTTGAAGTCAGCTCCAGGAAAAGGGTTGTTTTTTGCAAAGAACGGTCACTTTGAGATAGAAGGATTTACGGATGCAGATTGGGCAAGTAGTATCTCTTATAGGAGGTCTACGTCAGGCTATTTCACGTTTGTGGGAGGAAACTTGTTAACATGGAGGAGCAAAAAGCAGAAGGTTATAGCATTGTCAAGTGCTGAAGCAGAATTCCAAGGGGTGGCTAAAGGTCTATGCAAGCTATTATGGCTAAAAATGATGATGACAGAACTTGGTTTCCCACCTGAATATGAGATGAGACTATTTTGTGATAATAAAGCTGCGATTGAAATTTCTCATAATCCAGTTCAACATGACTATACTAAACATGTTAAGGTGGATAGGCATTTTGTTAAACAGAACTTGGATGCTAAGGTGATAAAGTTTCCATTCGTTAGATTTGAAGATTAGTTGGTGGATGTTCTTACAAAGGCATTGTCGAATCGAGCTTTTCACAACTCATTTGTCAAGTTGGGTATCAAAGACATATTCTCACCCGCTTGAGGGGGAGTGTTAGCATGAGCTGTCTTCTAAAACTAAAATAGGAAACTTCTTATTGTTTTATTCTCTTTCTATGTATATTTCCTATTTCTATGTATCTCCCCTGTTTTGTAGGTTAATTAGGGTTGATTCTTTTCTTTGTATATATATATATATATATATATATATGTACTTATAGCCTTGTAAACGTAAGATGAAATACAGAAATTACAGAAAAATTTTAGAATTCTTTATGTTTCTACAATAGATTAGGTAGAATTTTTTTTAATTATTTTTTTGATCTTACGGCTCGAGTTACGTTACCTTTAGTTAATGTTGAAATGATTTTTTTTTTTGAAATCACACAAATATTAACGTGGGATTATTTATATGCATATTATTGGCATAGGAAAAATTGGTCAACTAAGGTACGACATTGTCATGAAAATAAATAGTCGTTAGGTGAATTAATCAAAAGGGATTAGTTGACAGGTTTGGCACTTAAATCCCGTAATTAAATTCATTTCTTCCATGGCATTCTTTTCTTTCGTTCTTTGTAATTTTTTCTCAAAAAGTATAATGGGTCTTTTGATATCTCAATCTACAATATGTAGGATATTGAAACTAAAGCGCGAAAGGTGTAAATGAGGAGAATTTCCTGATGGTTTTTGGAAATATTAACTACCCCTTAAGATTTTTAAGTTTGTTAATATGTTACCACGAGGATCAAAATTCACATTAGGTAATTCTGAAATACACTCGAGTCTTGAGTTTCTTCTGGGTTTTACAACCTAATCCCAAAACTCAATTGAGTATATCAAATCCCGGGTATGATCAACTCAATCCTATGCAGGACTCACCGCCATCTATACCATGGTCAGTTAGATTAAATTAAAATTCTTAACATGATTGGCAGAACATGACCATCATGTATGAAATTGTAAGATTGAGATATAGGTCTTCAGGGACTAGATGGAACATTTACCAAAAGTTTAAGGATCAAATTGAATAAATTAAAAATTCAATGACCACATTACATATTTGATCAAAGTTCAATGAGTATTTTTGTAGTTATCCCCTTATACGATGACTACAAGCTTAAAGCAGTTGATGATAATCATTAGTTCTTATATACTTTGAGTCCTATATATAATTAATCTATAAGAATTTTATAATGCCTACTCGAAAGTTTGATGACAGGCAAAGCTGTTGAACGACCTTACTTAGCAATTTCTATATTTGCCAGGTCAAATTAGTTGGCAAAGCAAAAGGATTAAATTAAGGGCTTTTCGATTTTTAATTCCGAGTTTTGCATGAGCGGTTCCCATTGAATGATTGAATATATCGACGACGAGTCACGTACAAGTAAGCAAAACTCCGAATCAACTGATCCGACGGGGGAAACTTGTACGTAATGTTGGAAAATAGTGCCAAAAATGATTATTGGCGATCGAGTCATTGTCCGCGTGCAATCCAACGTGTGAATCAGGACATCAAAATTTTAAATGATTTCTTGTATTAATCTAATAGTAATAATTCATGGATGATCACCAAAAATATGATACTTTTTCGTGGAGATCCTAAGAGTGATTATTGATGTACGAATGCTTAATTAAGGAGCAATCAGTCGTTTTTGATTTAGTGACCAAATTATATTCGGAAACTATTACTAAACTAAAATAAGGCGTTGCTCGAACGATTTTTTGCATCTAAAGAAGCGCTTGACATTCGAGAAAATTGTCCAAAAAGTGTTATACCAATTATACAGCGGCTAATTCAATCATAAACTTTTTAATTTATCTAATTTCATCTTAAACCTTTTGATGATTTGTTAATGTAGTTATTCCGATCATTTTTTGCCAAAAATTGCTAATTCGGTAGCCAGGAGGACTAGCATTGGCAAATTGTAAAAAAGATTTAGGACTAGAGTTGGTCAAATTGAAAATTATAAAACTGAATTGGCCGTTGTACAATACATTTAAGATTTTTTGGACAATTATCCCCATGACATTCACTGTAGTTCCCGTAAACATAAAACATAAATGGGCTTAATTCTAAAAAAAAGCACAAATTTTATTTCGAGTGACAATTTTGGCCAAAATTTTTTTTGCCTTATAAAAAATTACTAACTTTCACATAAATTTCAAATTTGGCCCGAACAATTTGAAAATTTCACATCACGAGGACCAAATTAGGGACTCGAGTAAAAACTGGTATTTTTTTTTAGATAAAAAAATTTGAACCAAAATTGTCACTCAATATAAAGTTTGTGCTTTTTTTGGGAGTAACCCTTATATATGTGTATGTGTTATATGCCTCTTAATTGAGATTACTTATAAATAACCCTCGGTTGAATCTGCATGCATGCGTGGTTTTTTCTTTGTGGGAAATACAATGACGCCACGATGACTAGACATCCAGCTGTACAACTTTAAGTACACAAAAACAATGCACATCTGATTGCGAGTGAACAGACCGTATCTGCCCTAGCCCTACCATATCTCTACACACTGTTTAATCCAATTCATTTTTGGGTCCACTATTTTAATTCCTAACTTATGGACCTGCGAAAAATTATGGGCGAAAAATAAATGAGTAGTACCACAAAATAAAAATTGCAAACTGATGTGTCATGTTTACCCTATATTACCTTTTGCATCACAAAAAAATTCCAAATTGAAATACTGGTGACAAATCTATCAAAATCTTAGGGCAAAATTAGGGATTTCATTAGGTTTTCGAAATGTAAAGAAATTTTTAGGCTGAAAATAGCAAATTTCACAATCCCGGTTCAAATCTAGCTCCCCAGTGACGTTGTATAGGAGAGCCTTTATGATGAATTTCCACATTGGATACATGTAGCATGCTAATTATACGTTGTTTGTTACGCGTGTTTTCACATCAACAATAATATTGGGTAGAAGCCAACGGAGGTAATATTTTTCATGGTTATACTAGTTTGAGATTTTTTTGTGGTATGAAAATTAATTTAAGGTAAATGTGACATGAGTTACTAGTTTGAGATTTTTTGTAGTATTATCCAGAGAATTAAACAATACTCAATAGAATCAATTTGATAAGTTTAAGGACTTGATTGCACTTTTTGTAAGTTTTAGGATTTGATTGTAATTTCGTGATAAGTTTTATGACTTCCAAAATACTTATCCCGATAATTTATGCGGCCGATTTCACATCTACTCGTTTCTTGTCGTTTTCCCAATTTTAATTTCAGCTCCGCGGCTTGACCTGGAGACTTTTACTCACGAACCGAACAAGAAATTTAAAAAAAAAAAAACAAGCAGTAATGTGAAGCCCCAGAAAATATCGAATTGAATTGAATTGAATTAAACTGAACTAAAATGACGCGTCCAATTTTGTCGCAGACGAAAAACGTTGCGAAATAAGTAAAGGTAGCAGGAGGGAGCCGTCGGTGTGTGGATAGGATCGCCACTACTGCACATTTATTAATTTATTATTTACAAAAAAAACTCACTTCACTTTTTTTTTATTAATAAATAAATAATAAATAATAAAGTGAAAAGGGGGAGGGCGTGATAAGTGGACCCCGACACGGTACAATGATGATCGCCACGGTCCCCGTCTGTTCGTACGTTTGTCGCCATTCTCATCTGCTATTTCAAATGTCTTTTTTTTTTTCTTTTTTTTTTTTTTAGAAAATACCATTTAAAAAAACCCTAAAATGACACTGATGTCCCTGATTTTTGTCATGCCGATACAAATTTGAAGGTTTTGGCGAATCGAAAAAGGGGTTTAATTGTCCAATCGGTCACGAACATATTTTATAGGATGTTAATTCAATTATTAACTTTTTAATTTCGTTAATTTGGCTCCAAACCTTTCTGCAAAAGTCTCTTCGGATTTTTTCTTTTCGAAAAAAGGATTTGGGATATCGACGTTGTAGTGAGCATGGATTATGATTTTTTTCGACACTATAACAATTTTAGGTATTCGTATTGCAAAGGATATTAGGTTTTTGGTGGTATTAATAAACTTTTTTTTTGCATAATTTTTTAACTAACGAGTCATTTTAGCGGGGAAACAAGAGAAATCCAAGCGACAAAATACGTGGTGACACGTATCCCAAATAGTACAATGATTGTGAAAGCGATGTTGATCGCCGGAACCACAACAATATTTTTTCGTTACACATGTTTCAAAGATTAAATTTGTGCAAAAAATTGTTGTGGTCACTAGAATGTTTTAGAATGTCTAACATAATCAAATGGTGATTATTTTAATTATAAGCGGAAAAGGTTGATTTACATTGATAATTTTCGCGATTGAGAAAAAAAAAGGATGTTGTAATTAGTAGCTGGATGCCACTTAAGAAAAGCTTTTTTTTTTTTCTAGTGTTTGAATTATTGGGTCGCTTTGATTTCTTTATTGACCAATATAGAGGATCCAAGGATACAGACATAATTCTCCATAATTATGCGTACCCGAAATTAAAAGTTTTTAAAGAAGCCCTACTTTTGAGCCGTTGGTTTTTACTTCCTTGTCCTTGTTGAAGTCATCGGTACGTAACTCGAATTCTTGACCTCCCTCTCCCTTTCGAAGAACAGAGAGATGCCAAGGAAAGAAAGGACTGCCGAACATTCGCGACTTTTATTTACATGTTTATAAAATTAAATAATCCATATATACATAAATAATTAGGGCCGTCGTGTTATCATTTGGGGGTAGAAAGTGGAATTGGTAACATTTTTTAAAAAAAAAAAAACAAAAGAGAGAAAAATCAAATAAAAGAAACTCCTTTCGCGATCGGAACGGATTAATTTCACCGTTTTCTATTTTCGAACAAGTCCCATCTTCGCTCGCATACGAAAGACGAGCCGCCTCGTGCCGCTGCCAGCGAGCTCTAATCTCACCAAATTCTCCATGACTCATTCTCAATTTACAGTTTTAAATAAGAAGAAGCAGAGCCCTATCAATTTATCACTTACAAAAATAAAAAAACGGCACGAAAAATGCTGCAAGAGAGGGGCTCGCGTTATTAAATACATTTTTTTTATTTTGTAATTTTTCGTTCTTCTTCTTTTTTTTTTTTTTTTTTATTTCGAGGGTGACGACGGAGATTTTCGCTGTATTTTCAGGAGGACAAAAGCGTGAATCCTGCCTTGCGCTCTGCTCTCGCCTTTATATAAACCCTCCTCCCTCCCCTCACTCATTTCACTTTATTCTCTGCGCAGTTCCCACTCATCAAAGCTCGCAACACCTCTTGCCATCACCTTCCAAAACACAGAGAGAGAGAGAGAGAGAGAGAGAGAGATGGGGAAGGAGATAGTGAGCGCGGAGGAGGAGGAGATGCAGAGGTGGCTGGCGGAATCCTCGTACGCCTCGTCGTCGTCGTCGTCGGGGCATCAGCAGCAGCAGCAGCCGGAGCTGCCGCTGCTGTCGCTGAACCACGTGTCGTTCGTGTGCAAGTCGCTGGCCGAGTCCGTCAGGTTCTACGAGCGCGTCCTGGGCTTCGTCCTCATCAAGCGTCCCTCCTCCTTCAACTTCGAAGGCGCTTGGTAAGCCCCCCGCCCCGCCCCCCCGCCCCGCCCTTTCCCCCTTTTTTTCGGGGCCTCCGGATCGGTGCTCTGGAGGTCGCGCCGCGCCGGTCGGACCGGGGGTTCGGACCGGCGGTACCGGCCCCGGGGTACCGGCGTTGTCCACACGTTGTCGAAACGCCTCGGACCTGCGGAAGCCTTTTTGAGATAAAGCCCGGCTTAGCTTTGATTTGTTGCTCACTTCGTTTGCTTCCCTTTGGTGTTAGCAGCCGTTACTAAAGTGTGCCTTTGTGAACTGTGTGGCGTGAAAAGGAAGGTGGCAAGGGAGTAAAACATGGGGTGATGTGGGTTTTCCCCTATTGGGGGTTGGGTTTATGTCATGATCACCATCATCTTTGTTTAATTTTCTCTTTTTAATTTGAAAAAGGGCCCCCAAGTGCGCTGGCGAGACAATCATTACAGATATATTTTAAATTTTTTTTATAAAACTATTTTCTTGGCATAAAAAAAGAGAAAAAAAAAAGAAAAGGAGAATCTTGACGGGTCAGACCAGGTTCAGGTGCAAAGCATTTAAAAGACACTATGATGGAACTACTATGCTTAAGTCTGTTGTAAATTAGTGCCTTCAGGGCATTTGTTGATAATTTAATTTTCACAATGATGGTTATGGAGCTTTTTCTCAATTGATTGCCTCATAGGTGTTCAGGAAAATTTATCAGGTAGGTGGTCATCCAATGTTTGGGATAATCAATGTGCGGTCATTTCCCACCAGCTCTTTTGACTTTACACTCTTGCCTTGATTAATTGATTGATTAATTGAATAAGAACAAGTCTCCAATCCATCATCACCTGATGGCTTGTTTGGGGCAGTTTTGTCTAGGTAGATGTTCAGGTTTTTTTTTTGAACTTACATGTACAATAGTATGGTGGATTCCATTGATTTTTTCTGGGGCGAAGATTGTCGGATTCGAGAAAGATGTTCGATAGGCGAGTCGACGACGCCACCGGATATGATAATAGAATTGGCCCTCTTCGTTTCAGGCTGTTCAACTATGGAGTTGGCATCCACTTGCTTGAATTGGACGATGTTCCGGCAAAGAAAGGGGCGATAAATCCCAAGGACAACCACATCTCCTTCCAGTCCGCCGACATGAAGCTCGTGATGAAGAAGCTCGAAGAGATGAACATCGAGTACGTGACTGCGGTTGTCGAGGAAGGCGGCATCAAAGTCAATCAGCTGTTCTTCCACGACCCGGATGGTTACATGATCGAGATCTGCAACTGCCAGAACTTGCCGGTTCTTCCCCTGTCCTCTTGCCCTCTCAAACTCCCCAAAACCAACAAGAACCCGTCGCCATCCACATTGTATGGCAAGTTCGACAATCGGAGTTTGGACATACAATGTGCCATAGAAGTCGCGAATCAGATGATGGACAACTTGGTGAAGAACATGTTCGACATCTCAATATAAAGCCAAGTCTAGGATTCGATGCCGAATTTTGCCGAGAAATTCGAAGGACCCTTTTGTGTATAGAATTTGCCCAAGTCTCTCTCTCTTAATGCTGGTTGCAAAATGGGTGTAAAGACTTGAAAAATAAGGACATGTTCCAAAGTCTGAAAAAAAAGTACAAGCAAATTCAATCTTTGTTTCAATTAGTAGTGTCTGTCCTGTTTGCCCTTTTTGGCTCGGTTGTAAAGGCTTTTCAACCCTCGGGTTGTCGATTCCATTACTGTAGCTTCAAATTATAAGTGATATTCATCTATTGTTGTATTGTGATAACTTCTGATTGAACTCATGAAAATTAGCGCTGCTTTGGGGAAGCTTCGGTACCAAACTCACCAGCCATTGCAAAACTAAGTCAAGCGACTGACCTACACAAGCTATAATCAGCAAAAATTGCCTAGCTATAAGAACGTTGAGTTCACAAATGGTTCAAAGATCTTAGAAGAGCAGAGATGCATTGTTACAAGGGAATGGAAGGACAGAGACCGTGAACTCTTCGAATAAGTTACAGATTGGGTCTTTCGAAGATATTTGCCCAAGCCATAGCCAATTTCAAGCTAGTGGACATTTCAACTCAACAAGACATCTCAAGAAAGGTCAAGTGGCCGTAACATACATCATGATGGGGGCTGACCCACGTGAGCACATCACCTAAACGATATAGTTACCGAAGCCAAAAACCTATATTCGCAAGTCGCCGCTCCTAGTCTTCAAAGCCATCTTGCGAGTCTTTCAGATGCTTCTGTCCCAATTACAATACCATCTCCCCAGTTCCTTGCTCTGTATATTTCATTCTCTCATTCATAAGAATACAGCACGAGGGCCAACTTTATAATAACTGTGGAATTTCTTTAACTTAAATATGGACATCTAAATGCAATACATAACTCGAACAAGATTAGAAAGGCGAAAAAGAAGTCCAAAATCTGATGACCAAGAAGATAAATAATGCAATACAAATCTTCCTACTATCTTCTTCCTGCAAAATTTGAGGCATCCTCAACTCGACATTCTCATCCTCAGCAGCTCCCACATATCGATGTTTTTGCTTTGTCGAGGATGTCCTGTGGCATCACAACCCTGAACACTGCATAGTGATGGTTCAAGCTTTTTTGGCCCTGTAGCCGGTGAACGCTGCCCAACGCTCCCGCACTCGGATTTGGAAAAGCGTAAAACACACGCCTGATTCTCTGATGCACAAGTGCCATCGCACACCTTAAACAAGACGAGACGTAATAGCAAAGCTCAATATCAGGTAACTCATCACTCTATTTCAGAAAATCTACAACTCTTAGCGCTTGTTGCGCCAAATGAAATGCAACTCTCCCTCTCAAATGTGAAAAATATCTAATCTAGAAAGACGACAGGAATGTAAAGTGCATGTGCAAAGAACCGCTACTGTCTGAGGCAGAATCACAGATATTTTGGGCAAAAGGGTAATCAGCCAAATAGCCTGCACATGCACCAAACCAGACAGTTGCAGTTGATTTGTTTAACTTACATTGTGCATGGCTCCCAAACAAGGTAGATGTCATTGCCAGTGCACAAATACGGTCTACTAGAGAGATCACCATTTCCATGAGCATCATCATTTTTGTTGCCATCGTCGACCTGAATTCCCACAATTATATATAAGTCAGTGCCAAGCTGAAATATTGTCTGATTAAATGCAAAGAAGCAGAGAATCAAGCTATAGGATCAAATGCAATAGTTGGTTCCATATGTTCAGTGCCATATAATCCTCGAGCATTTCACCTTTAGTGCCGACTAGTTATTTGGTGGACAGTGCATGTATTATTGGTTGAGTATACGTTGTCATCAAAAGTTGTTCACCTAATAGTCATCGTATATACAGAGTTGACCATTAGCAAGTCTATCGAGACAATGAAATTGACTAAGGGATGATTATAACATGCACCCAACCAACGATCCGAGAGCTAATCGGAGTCTGAGTTGAGAAATAATAGATGAACTACTATGACGATATCCGCAAATGTTCAGAAAAGATCATCCACTTCAAAACAAAGAAACAGATGACACTTAGATGCCGTTGTCATGCTGGAAAGGCTTGCCAGGATTTCCTTCACATGTAGAGGAAAAGCTTACGTCAGTGCCATCAGTTTTCCGTCTTTTTGCTTGAGACTTTGCAGGAGATAGCATACACTCCTCTTTAGTAGCTTCATCCTTGTATCTCACATCAGGGAATAAGCATCTGTCCCTAGCAGCAGATGATTCAATGGCCACCATAGCAGCATGTCGCAACGGGTGCCAAAATGAAGAGCTCCTGCGAGTCTGTTCATCTACCCACCACTGAGGATGTAGACAAGAAATGGATGTCGCAACTTGCTCTGGCCCACCTGAGGAACAGCGCTGAAGACCTAATTCATGCTTTATCCATCCAGTCATGTCAGCAGGAGATTTGGTGGAACTACTAAATTCAGCACCAACTTCTGTTTTTGGAGTATGCCAAGAGCAGACTTCATCACATGCCCTTGCAATCACTTGATTAGACAGAGGATCTACAATGGCTGCAGCATTGACCACCTGTAGACAAGAGAAGGGTGTAACAAAAGCAAAATTTGTGCAATTTCCACAACATAAGAGGTGTATACGCCAGGATATATCAAAAATTGGACGCCAACTGGGGAGCAACATGAAGGGCTATAATTCCTTCCCAAAACCTCTATTTTACTATGTCTATGCATGAACATTTTAAGGGACAACTGTCTAAAGGACCCAACCTTCGAAATGATTGGATTGTTTTCCCCTATTACAGAAAAGATTTCTCCTTGTATTTTGGTACAAAAGTCAATAAACATGACTTGTCACATAAAAACTTCACTTTCCTGTCAAGTTAATTACAACAGGTAAATCTCACTTCCTGTTACTGAACCCAAAATGATTCCCTTGAGCCAACGCGAGCTATGGTGAACCCTCTAAGGCTTGATGGGAAAAATGTTGAAAGTGAAAACACGAGCAGTTAGAAATGATACTCATCAAGCATGTACACTAGTCTGAGAAATAATTAGATGCAAAATTGAAGAATCAAACAAAATTGCATCCATTAATCACAAGTTAATGTCATACCCGAACACTTACCACATTACCATGAGATTTCGCCAATTCCAGAGCATAGTTCATAAAACTTACAACTGATCGTGAATCTTCTTCACTAAACCCAGTTACGCCACTGATATTGCTGCTATGTGGAAAATCAGAAGTCAAGAGAACGTATCAGTATTGACATAACTGCACATAATACACATGAATATAGAGGAACAGAGAGTTCCTTGTGATCATTGACAAGAAGTAAAATTAGGACATGCAAAAAAAAAAAGAACAAAGATTTGCACAAACTCCATTGAATTGCATCATGTGAAGAGGTGAAGCTTAAGTTTGATTGCAAAAGGTGAGAGAGGAGAATAATAAGACTTAAAAGTGGCCTAGTGCCTTTAAAAGAGAGATTTTCAACCAACTAGGCAACCCTTGGTCTATATAGTCATGATTCATTAGCAGCCATTATGCATGATGGAGATGGCTTGATCGGTTATTCCTTGAGAGTAACTTCTCTCGTTTATCTATGACCCAAAACTTCTCCTGGTCCAGATGCAGCCAAAACTGATATAACTCAGCTGAACGAAGTAAAATCAATCACATCATAAATTTCTAAAAACAAAGCTCATCAAATTTGAGATGAAACTGCAACTTTTTGTAAGTCTTTGGTTTTCAGACTCCAACTTCCAACTTATCTACTTGGCAATAAATTATGAAGGAGGTAAAAAGGATAAAATGAACGCCGAAAGCTGCCCAAGAGATTCTTGAAATTCCTAAGAAAGTTATCCCGGAAAAACCATCTTAACCTGCTGCTTACTTAGACACAACATTAGAATCAGAGACATCTGCACATGCTGATGCAAATACCCTAAGCCTGCAAAAATGTCCTAAAACATGATGTCAAAATGTTGTTCTTAAGACATGAACTTGCATTACTGCTACTGATGGGAAAATTTAAGAGAGACGTACTAGGTTGGTGGATGGTATGAGGTGGGCCATAGCTTGCACTGTTCTACCCACTCTTCCTTTGATGATGCAGCATATTTGCAGACCTATCGCAAATTAGCACGAATAAGTACAAAGAAAAAAATCCCACTTTGCCATCACATAATGAAGTGAAACAATGCCATTTCTGGCTACATGTTACAGGAGTTCTTATGTAGTATATCTTCTTACAAGCATGTTTGAATTACAAATATATACAGGTTGAGATAAGCATGATATGCAGCAGATAAAGTATTAACATTTTATTTACTACTAATAGACTTTCTTAATATCAAATAATCTGTGCACTTTGAAAAATTTGAGAAGGATTCACACTTTTACCTTAACATTAGATAGGATATGGTATATCCTAAACCGTCTTTATTCCAGGCTATAAACATGGCTTCTTTTCATGCCATAATGAACTTAAAAAAACAATTTACATGATGAAAAAGAAAAATGGCAAATTATTCAAGAGATGGAAATTTCATTTAGGTTTGAAAGCCAAATTAATCTACATATACAGTGACATCCTATCCAGTCACTGAAGTGCTATGTTACAGTAGCTAATGCCATTGACAATGCAGGCATTTACTGTTGCTTTATAACGATGAACCAGTAAAGATGTTCCGACTATTCATTCACTTGAAAGTACAGTTCACTGGATGCGGACATAATAGAGCAAACAATATTAGTTTATGACAACCAATACCAAGAAGCTCTCTTTGGCATAATAACCTATAAAGCATTGAAAAAACTACAAAGACCAAAAGAAATTCCCAAGCAAAGCCCATAATTGTCCACTTTGGTCATAAACACAACTATACCTCCTAAAGCAGCAGAAAGGAGATCATTGCGAACAAACTCTTTTCAGCTAAACGACAGTTTGATGCAGACTTATCAATGGATATGCATGAGTTACTTAAATGAGATGTCCCGTCAAAACATAACTGAGGGAGAATTCGTGAAATAAAATTTTTCTAGAACTTGCTACATGTGAGAAGAGAAAAGGCATGAACAGATGTCAAATGCGCTAGCGGTTAATGGTAATGTAAGATGCTCCGAAAGTAAACATCACCACTCACGGATACCATAACTTGTCAAAACTGCTTATGGTTCTCTCTACAAGTTATTGAAGATAATGTAAAATATGGGAAAATCAACATGAAATGCTAACAAGAAAATAACCCACTTTTGCCACAAAAGGACTCAACTGATAAGAATTAATTACATCCTTCACGTCACATGGAATTCCATCAAAATCACCATTTTCAGGAGCCAGACATAAGATCACTGATAGCTGAATTTTTCCTGTCAAATACAACAACCGGACAGTTCAAGAAATCCATAAGAAATCAGTTAAAGCATTGTTGAAAAGCTAGGTAGGTAAAAGATGATTTGTCGACGAAAAAATACAAACACCTGTCCCAGGTGTCCACCAAATGGACCTTGCATAGGAAATAATTAGAAGATTCTTCGAGACGATAACCAGTTCATCCTCAAAAGCAAATTACTGTTTTTGTTTCGTTTCTTGTTGTCTCAACTTTCTGATCTTTCAATCCTATTTACTTCCTGCTAATGTTCCTTTTCCACGCATCATGTGCACATAAGAGGTACTGTCATCCTATTCAATCAATTCTCATGATTGATAAGGGAAAAACAACAAACTGAGCACTTAAATTAACAATCAATACAGGTTGTTTTCATAATTGTTCATCAGGTTTCTCGACGCCTTACAAAGCTAAGGCATATTAGAAAACAAGCTAAAGACAACCAATGGTATCATTTGAGTTTCAGCAGAAAACATTCTTCCCGGATGAGGCATTTTGTTTTTCATAATAGACCCTCAAAAGAATTCCCAGCAGTAGAAGGAGAATATTTAGGATTTGCAAGCAGACTGGAGGAGGTAAGGACACCCCTCATTCACCCCACAACATAATCAAACCATCCATCAAAAACCACAGCTTCATCACTCTAGAGTGTGTGGCTTAGGAGAAAGTGTCTTGTAGAGGAATTACACCAATTATGTGAATATGACTTTAAATATCTAAGGCTGATTGACTCGCTATACTCAAGTTAATGACTCACGCTGCTTCCAATGCAGAAAAAGCTTTCTCATAGCTTTGGGGCTTCAAAGTTCAGATACAATTTCTTCGATCTGATGACCACTGACATGCATATGGGATCAGAAGATTCTGTTCCCTCTTTTCTATTACTTGAAGAGCAGTAAGTACACAGGACTGATGTCTGATCAAGAACTACACGCGTGAGTATAAACAACATACAATTATTTCCTGTTAAACGACCTCGGCACGAAGAAACAATATTTCGATCATCTTTATAGAACTTTTAAAGGGTAATCCAGCAACAAAAGGCAATAGAAAGACCCAGTTAAGCAGCTGGACAATTCCAAACACGCGAGAAACGATGGTGTTCAGATATGATTATCATCAAGCGACCAATCACACCAGTAACGAAAAGAGACACCGCTATGCTCATGAACCCAGAATGTACCTCCTTCCAGACACTTCTTCTTCACCCGCTTCACGTGATGGAGGTCCTCCAATGGCGCAATTTGACTCAAACGCCTGACCCGTAACCGGAAAAAAAAAATTCAGACTCCCAAATTTGAGCGCAAAAATCAAACCAGAAGCGCAGAACGAGCTTAATACATAAAAGCCCAACACCGAGACTGACCTTATGATAGTGTTCGTGAGCTTCGGCTGCTCAATCTGAGCGGCAACCACGTCCACTGCTTGCAAAAGAACACAACAAAACGCCAATTCAGAAGCGCAAAACGATTCGTTCAGTCGTCTATGAAGAAGAAACCTGCGAGTTGCTGATCAGGCGGAACCGCCGGCCGGCCAGGGACGTGGACGATCCGCCACGCACCGTCCTCGCCGCTCATTGTTCTTCGCACCTATCTCCGGCGACCGGCCCAACGGGGAGGCGATCGAGCACGGAAGCGGAGGGGAAACCGTAACGCCGTCGGTCGGTGGTGGCGGAGCTCGACGCGGCTGAAGTAGAAGAAGCTTCTTCAAAGCCGCCGAAGGCGACACCACGACCGGGCCTGATTGTGGGCCTGAAACGGCCCAGTTTCTTTCAAGCCCATCCCACTAGGACGAGCCCACAAACTCTGTTATGCAGCAGTGGCTCTTTTTCCTTTCCTAATTGATTTCTCTTTGAAAGATATTTCTTGTAATTTTTTTTTTATAATTATTAAATAGTACACGCTTTATCATTTTCTTAACATTCGTATCAGGGGTTCATCACGTGCTGAAAAGATAAAAAGAAACCCGAAAGGAGGCGTAAATAATAATATAACACTCAATAATCAAACGATAAATAAATTGCTGAAAAGATTAAAGAACATGGAATGCATAAGCAAGGGAACATGGTTATTATGCAGCGACGGCGAATTA
Organism: Syzygium grande; assembly: GCA_024733475.1. NCBI lineage: Eukaryota > Viridiplantae > Streptophyta > Magnoliopsida > Myrtales > Myrtaceae > Syzygium > Syzygium grande. Next base: position 31,401,115 of record JAMXDD010000009.1, read on the forward strand.
CTGTGATGTAGATCTAATGTAAATGCTGAGTTTATATTTTTATTTCTTTTCTTTTTACTTCGTGGTGATGATTGTGATAAATTAGAAGTTTGTATGAACATGATTAATGTATGATTTAAGCTAAATGAGATAACTCAGTATCACTAATGGAAAGCTAGGTATATATTTAACCTCAATTTCATATACATTATCAGACAAACTTGGTGGGATGATTTCACTCCTAGCAATTAGTTAGCTTGATCTTATGATTCTGCCGTCACCAGCACATTTGACCCTAATAGAGACCGGCAATTCTAATGGAAATCATTGTTTTCCAAGTGGATTAGACTAGCCAATTCAATTGGCAGCCAGTAGTAATTCCTATCTGGTTGAGTAATTTGAACTATGGTGGTGAGAAAACTAAATAGGATTGGCATTTACCTCGGTTCAACCATTCAAACCACTGCAGCCCATTTAAAGTGGTAGTGAACTCCTTGACTTAAAAAATATTTTCATGGCCTCTCCTCATTGCTTTGAACGATTGTAGAACTTCTTTGCTTTCTCTATAGCATAACTAGTCAATTCATCGTTCTAGATTGATCTTGACGGTATACAATTGAATCGCGTGGGAGGACATGCTCCGCTGGCACCCTATCGTTGCTTGTCGTTGTTTGGGATGCCCTTTGCTAGTAAAAAATTACTTCTAACAACATCACAAAGGGAAAAAAAGTGAAATGGAGAAAAGGTCAATTTTGTGATTTTGGCCTGCATGTGCAGTCCACATTGCTTGGTTTGGTCCTCTGATGCTCCCTAAGTAATTCTTGTCTAGTTGAGTAATTTAAACTATAGTGGTGAGAGAACCGGATAGAATTGGCATTTACCACACTTCAACCATTCAAACCATTGTAACTCATTTTAAGTGGTTGTAAACTCTATGACTTAAAAAATATTTTCAGGGCGTGCTTCATTGCTTTTAATGATTGTAGAACTTCTCCCATCCACTATGATTTTAATATGATGTCTCTCATTCTCGTTTAGATTGAATAACCATTCAACCATTCTCGTATAGTGCAAAATAAAGATTTAAAAAAAAAGACATTCAGTTGAAAAAAATCTATTAATATTAATTAAATACAAAAATTAAATGATTTTGAATTAAATTCATTACCATATTCCAAATATACCTTTCAAAAATACTATAGATATGACCTTTTCTTGTATAAATTGATTAATTATGAAAATAAGAAGGATTTATACGTTTCTTTTCCTTACACGTGAATTGCACGAGTATAGCACGTGGATTGCATGTGAATTGCACATGTATAGTAATCTTTTTTTTTCACCTATAAAAAAGTATTTGAGAGGAAGACCTATGCACCTGGCTTCTATTTTTTACGATGTAGTTAGGTAATTTTGATGGTTAGTATCTTAAGGGGAGATGTATATATCACATGTTGCTTATTCTGCAAGGACATGGCGATAGCATATATGCAATGAAAGCTTTTAACGATTGTAGAACTTCTCCCATCCACTATGATTTTAATATGATGCCTCTCATTCTCGTTCAGTTTGAATAACCATTCAACCATTCTCGTATAGTGCAAAATAAAGATTTGAAAAAAAAAGACATTCGGATGAAAAATCTATTAATACTAATTGATTTCAAAAAATAAATGATTTTCAATTAAATTTATTACCATATTCCAAATATACCTTTCAAAAATACTATAGATATGACCTTTTCTCATGTAAATCGATTAATTATAAAAATAAGAAGGATTTATACATTTCTTTTCCTTACACGTGGATTGCACATAAATTGCACGTGTATAGTAATCTTTTTTTTTTACCTATAAAAAAGTATTTGAGAGGAAGACCTATGCACCCTTCTTCATGGCTTCTATTTTTTGCTTCGCCGAAACCCCAAATTTGTACCAACGTGACAAGAATTGAGGATTTTTTTTATCACGCTGTTTGAGGGTTTTGGTGCATAAATTTGGGTATTGGTGTTACGGTGGACATGATCTAGAGTCTTTCACTGTATTTTCCAAAAAATGAGGAAAAAATAGAAGTCGTTTGAAGTGGAGCTATATTACGAACAACGTGTGAACAATGCCGTGATCAAAGCTGGCTTTGCACAATTATATCTGAAAAATGCCGCGTTCCAGATTATGAATATTCATTTGATCATGATGATATGAATGAGGGGATGAGTGATTCAAATGATAATGTATCTTTTGACATGGTATGTTTACGTGATGAAATAGCCATGAGTTTACAAAGTCATTAAGGATGTTTGCAATATTTAAGGATAATGTATTTCATTCTTAGGGACATGTGATTATGTATATTATAATGAAATGACTCTTTTTTTTAAATTTGTTAATATATTTCTATTATATTATTCGAATTTTTTTAAAAATATAAATTAAAATTTTAAAAAATCATTATTTTTTTTTACTTCAATTTTAAACAATTAAAATTTTTCAAAAAATAAATTGATAGCACCCAAGGCCTTTCCAAAATATATGTTTAACAATGATTGTTATTACTTCTGCAGGAGCTACGACGTCATTCCTTGCGGCAACCATCAGTGTTGGCTATGCCCTTACCATTGCTCCTATCTACATCGTCGAGATCTCTCATACTCTCTACCGTGGCTTGCTCACCTCCTTTCCTAAGGTATTCATTTTTTTTCTTTTTTTTTTCCCTAATTTTGTAGCATATTTTTTATTTTTAAATTTATCATCAATTTTTGTTGGATGAAAAACTATGGCTAGAAAATTAAAGTTAAAAGGAAGGTGATTTCTTTTTTTCGTGTTTTGGTGGTTCAGGTATTCATCAACGTGGGCACCCTTCTCGGCTACATCTCCCATTATTGCTTCTCCAGGTTGCTTTGCTGTCGCCGAGATGGCTGGAAATTTTTTTTTTATTGGACCTTTTTATGTGAAATTTTCTTGAATGCTTTTAGTTCACTCCTTTTTTTTTGTTTTGCCCGTTTTTGTCCCCGTAACATGCATGCTCTGAATTCATTACCATATTCCAAATATACCTTTCAAAAATACTATAGATATGACATTTTCTCATATAAATCGATTAATTATGAAAATAAGAAGGATTTATATGTTTTTTTTCCTCACACGTGGATTGCACGAATATAGCACGTGGATTGCACGTGAATTGCACGTGTATAGTAATCTTTTTTTTACCTATAAAAAAGTATTTGAGAGGAAGACCTATGCACCCTTCGTCATGGGCAAAAGGCCTTCTTCTTTGTCGGGGCCCTCCTCATGGGCATTGTGCCCAACTCATTCTTCCTAATGTTGGGCCGCCTCATCACCAATATCGGTGTTGGCTATGTCCTCACCATTGCTCATGTCTACATCGTCGAGATCTCTCCTACTCTCTACCACGGCTTGCTCACCTCCTTTCATGAGGTATTCATTTCTTTTCTTTCTTTTTTTTTCCTAATTTTGTAGCATATTTTTTATTTTTTAATTTATCATCAATTTTTGTTGGATGAAAAACTAAGGCTAGAAAATTAAAGTTAAAGGAAGGTGATTTTTTTTTATACGTGTTTTGGTGGTTCAGGTATTCATCAACGTGGGCACCCTTCTCGGCTACATCTCCCATTATTGCTTATACAGGTTACTCTCCAACATTGTCGGTGGCGTGCCATGCTCTATGCGGGAGGAATCACCTTGGGCCTGCTTGCTTTGGGGGTCCTTGCCATGCCATAATATCCGTTTTGGCTCGTCATGCAAGGCCACACAGGCGTCGAAGCGCACCCTCACTCGGATCTCCAACTCTGAGGAGGAGGCCACACTTTGGCTCACCGAGATCAAGGAGGCTGCTGGCATCCCGAAAAAAGCAATGATGATGTTGTCGAGGTCACCGGCCAGAGCACTGAGGGCATGTGGCGGGAACTCCTCCACTGAACCCAGTCTGTCTTACACATGCTAGCGTGCGCCGTTGGAATCTACCTCTTCCAACAAACTTCTGGGATTGACACCATCATCCTCTATAGCCCCCTCGCATCCTTGAGAAGGTTGGCATTATCGATCATACCACAATAACCCAAATCGCCATGCTAGTCGAATTTACAAAGACAGTGTTCTCCATCGTCGCCACCATCCTCCTTGACCGGGTCGGGTGGCAACAGTTGTTGTTGAGCAGCCTAGGCGGAATGATTTTGTTGCTTGCCTCCCTCGGTGTGTGCCTCACCGCCATCGATAAACACTGGAAGGTCAAGTGGGCGATGGACATGTGCATCCTCTCGTTGGTGTGCTACGTGGCCTCCTTCTCCATTGGGATGGGGCCAATCGCAATAGTATATAGCTCGGAGGTCTTCCCTATAAGGTTGCGGGTATAGGGGTGCACAATCGATTGTCATTTGGGCCAAGTGGCGAGTGGCTTAGTATCAATGAAGTTCATGATTTTGTACAGAGCGATTAGACTAGGTGGGGCTGCCTTCTTATTTATGGAATGGCCATCTTGGCATGGATCCTCCTATACTTTCTCATGCCTGAGACCAAGGGAAGGTCTCTAGATGAGATAGCACAATTGTTCGGCAAATGGACCAAATGGAGGTCCTCGGCCAGAGAATTGGAATTGCGACGACGCAGCGTGATCGAGGGAGGTGTATGATCAGTAAAACTTATTTTGCAGACTCAAACATGGCTATTAAATATCGATTAATGCAGAAAAGGAGGCAATTAGGACAACCAAGCATGTTTGTTTCTCTATGTTGTTTTGTTCTGTACATTGTCTCTACATTGTTTTGTAATTAATTACAAAAAATTAAATGATTTTGAATTAAATTCATTACCATATTCCAAATATAACTTTCAAAATTACTATAGATATGACATTTTCTCATATAAATTGATTAATTATGAAAATTAAAAGGATTTATACGTTTGTTTTCCTCACACGTGGATTGCGTGAACGTATATAATACCTATAAAAAAGTATTTGGATTGCGTTGTGGGCAAAGGGAATTGCACCATAATGTATACTAATCTCTTTTTACCTATCAAGTATTTGAGAGAAAGACATATGCACCCCGGCTATTTGAGAGGAAGGGTGGGCAAAGGGACACACTTATAACGAAAGTACAAATAATTTGGCACCGCCATTCTCAATCATCTCGCTCACTTCCTGTGGACTCAAAAATTAAATTTATTAATTAGGAAAAGGAGGAAATTAGGACAACCAAGCATGAAAAATTTCTCTATGTTGTTTTGTTTTCTTTTTATTTTGTCTCTACCATTTTGAATTAAATTTTTACCATATTCCAAATATAACTTTCAAAATTACTATAGATATGACATTTTCTCATATAAATTGATTAATTATGAAAATTAAAAAAGGATTTATTCGTTTGTTTTCCTCACACGTGATTGCACGAATATAGCATTTGGATACCATTGAATTGATAGTTGTATAAAAATCTTTTTTTTCCTATTTAAATATGCACCCTTTTTGTGGGCAAGGGCTATTTGTACCATAGGCATTGAGGAGAGGCCAAAAAAGATGAAGAGGTGTTTTTTACCTATACTTGAGTCGGAGGAGTTGGTGTAACGAAATACAAGAAGAAGCGGACGTTGAACCAAGATGATGTGTTGGCTCCTACTTGAGTTAACTAAATACAAGAAGAAGCCATTCTCAATCATCTGATGGCAGCTAGGTTTCTTCTAGGTTTCTTCTATTTTTTCTCCTGTGGCCTCAAAAAGTGATAAGATGCTACAAAATTAGGAAAAAAGAAACAAAATGAGTGAGTACCTGGGGGAAAAATAGCTACATAATGATTTGTCTTTCTTTTATTTTTTAACTTCAAAGATATTTACAAATAACTACACCAAAATCACTAAATTAACACTATTTTCTTTGAGCATATACACCTCGAGGAGTCCTTTAACCATAAGTTATTCTAGAAAAAGTGCACGGTATGTGCACGGAATATTCATTAAGTTTGGACCCACAAAGTCTACATTTGCTTGAGCTTGAGTTTTGGGGAAATGACTTTTGGTTCAAGGTGCATTTGCCTAAATACCATTGATTTAGTTATTTTATGTAGTTATTTTTAAAATAGCTTTGAAGTTGAAAAAAAAAAGTTAAAGACAAAGAAATTCACGGAATTTTTTTATTTTTATTCTTTCAATTTCTTGTATATAGTTATAAGCATTGTAATGATAAATAAGATTTTTTTTTTAATTTTGATAATCCAAACAGCAATGAGCTGGGTGGCGGCATATATAAAAAGGTGGACGTGAATTATCCAAAGCGCATCTTGATGTTTTGACGGGGTACCTGAGCGTGTTCACATTCCTCAAATTGGTAACGACGAGATGGATCTCTGACCCGTTTGGCCGCCACAAGATGATTATGATAGCGGGGCCATGTATTTCGTCGGGCCCCTTTTTATGGGTTTTGCCCTCATCTATTTTGTTTTCTTGGCCGACCGCTCCTATGCCACGGTCGACACCGGTTTCACCCTCACGATTGCTCCCAACTACACGACTGAGATTTCCCCTGTCTTCTCCCATGGCCTTCGAAAAGTGATACGGATGCTACAAAATTAGGAAAAAAAGAAACGAAAATGAGTGTGTACCTGAGGGAGAAATAACTACACCATTATTTGTCTTTCTTTTCTTTTTTAACTTCAAAGGTATTTTGCAAATAACTACACCAAAATAACTAAATTAACAGTATTTGCTTTGAGTATATATACTTTGAGGAGTCCTTTAACTATAAGTCCTTCTAGAAAAAGTGCACATTAAGTGTACGATACGTGCACGGAATGTACATTCGATATTATGAAGCATGTGAAGAGTCACCCATGTAGTCGTCCACGAAGTTTGGACCCACTAACTCTATATTTGCTTGAGCTTGTATTTTGGGGAAATGACTTTTGGCTCAAGGTGTATTTATTTAAATACCGTTTATTTAGTGATTTTGGTTTAGTTATTTGTAAAATAGCTTTGAAGTTGAAAAGGAAAGTTACAGACAAAGCAACTTCGTGGAATTTTTTTATTTTTATTCTTTCAATTTCTTGTATATAGTTATAAACTTTGTAATGATAAATAAGATTTTATTTTTAAAATTTTTTTTGATAGTCCACATAGTGATAAGCGGGGCAGCTGCATATATAAAGATGGATGTGAAATTACCCAAAGCACATCTTAATGTTCTGACAGGGTACCTGAGAGTGTTCACGTTTCTCGGATTGGCGACGGCGAGATGGATCTCTAACCAGTTTGGCCGCCACAAGACGATTATGATGGCAGGGGCCATGTATTTCGGCTGGCCCCTTTTTATGGGTTTTTTCCCCACCTATCCTGTTTTCTTGGCCGGCCACTCTTGTGCCACCTTTGGTGCTGGCTTCGCCCTCATGATTGTCCCCATCTACGCGGCTGGGGTTTATCCTATCTTCTTCCACGACCTCAAAAAGTGATAAGGATGCTACAAAATTAGGAAAAGAAGAAACGAAAATGAGTGAGTACCTGAGGGAGAAATAACTACACCATGATTTGTCTTTCTTTTTCTTTTTTAACTTCAAAGGTATTTTGCAAATAATTACACCAAAATTACTAAATTAACGGTATTTGCTTTGAGCATATACACCTTGAGGAGTTCTTTAACCATAAGTTATTCTAGAAAAAGTGTACGGTATGTGCATTTGATATTCTGAAGCATGTGAAGAGTCACCCCTGTAATTGTTCATGAAGTTTGGACCCACTAAGTCTACATTTGTTTGAGCTTGAGTTTTGGGGAAATGACTTTTGACTCAAGGTGTATTTGTTTAAATACCATTGATTTAGTGATTTTGGTGTAGTTATTTACAAAATAACTTTGAAGTTGAAAAAAAAAGTTAAAGACAAAGCAACTTCATATAATTTTTTTTATTTTTATTCTTTCAATTTCTTGTTCATAGTTATAAACATTGTAATGATCCAAAAATGTATTGAATTAAATAATGAAGAGATAATGGTAGGGCTAAGGCAGACATGATCTCTTCACAATCCCATGTGGAGTTTTGTGTACTTAAGGTTGTACGGCTAGATATTTAGTCATCGTCGCGTCCTTGCATTTCCCACAAAGAACCAGCCATGTACGCATGTCAATTCAAGTAAGGCTTTTCAATAAGTAATCTCAATTAATTGGCTGTTGACACCTGATTTTTATTAATCTGGTAAATAGGTGCCTTAAAATGTGAATGGCCAAAGTAGTGTAAGAAGGAGAGAGAACAAAATAAAATTATTAGAATATATATTTAGATTAAAAAGAAAAGAAAGAAAGAAAGAAGAAAGGAGCTGGGCCGGTTCGATCCGACCCGTTTGAACCTGGCCCTTCTATTTTTCGTCCCCTTTATCTTCATTTGGACCCAGCTCATGCCTCTACCATAGTTTTCAAAGCCCACAAACTCATTACTCTCGATTTCCATTTTAGAAATTTCAATTTAAAGGTCCATGAAACAGCTTGAGGACTCAACAAGTCCAGCCCGGCCTTTCTCTCTTTCATCACCCTCACGCTCATTTCTCTATGGCATAGTTTATGAAGAGGACAGAGGACACAAGCCATACTGTAGAAAAGACAAAGGGAAGAAAGGACAAAAGGCCAAAACGGCCAGGGACAGGGACAGGAAGGATAGATAGATCCCAACGTCGGGTTAAATTTAAAAAAAAAAAGACCAACTTTGGGTCGAGGAACAATTCCGGCTTGAACTTTCTTTTGTTCCATAAAAACACTAACTTTGGGTCGAGGGATAATTTTGGCATGAACTATTTTTGTCTAAGTAAAAAAGTATCAACTTTCATTTAAATCCCAAATTTGGCCCTCCATTGATTTTTTCATCTTCAAGTTACCCTTGTTTGAGAAAAAAAAGTTATGGTGGTGAGCCTGGCGAATATCTTCCATAGCCTCTGTCGACAAGGCGGTGGTCTCTGACTTTAGATTACGACAAAACGATGAAATTTGGCCGGAAAGATTCAATCTGGACATATTTTTGACTTGCTAGTGAAGTGAAGGAGGCGAGAGCGTTTCACCGTTATTCTTGAAGTCATGGTTTAGAGAATAAGACAATGAATAATGTTTTAAATCTAGTGAGCAAGTCACGTGGATTTATTGCTAAGATGGAATAGTCAAGTTAGAAAATCAATGGTTTTAAGTCAATAAGGGCCGATTTAGGATTAAAGTGAAAATTAATGCTTTTTACAAGACAAAAAAAAGTTCATGTCAAATTGTCCCTTGACCTAAAATTGATGAAAAAGTTCTGGCCATAATTGTCTCTTAACCTAATGTTGATACTTTTTTTATGAAACAAAAAAAAATTTTAGACCAGAATTATCCCTCGACCTAAAATTGGTGCTTTTTTTTGGAATTAACCTCCCAACTCTGCGGGAGAGGTACAGTCCTTTGGGAGGGAGTGAGCCGAGAAGACAAAAAAGAAGGGGAACGCTCGGCGTAGAGGGGGGGAGGAGAAACAGAGACCAAAAAAAAAGGGAGAAAGAAGAGGGGTGCTGGAAGAGGAGAGGTTCCTCCACCCGTGAGGATTGCCGGCAAATCTCTTCCCCCCCGATCGATCGTTCATTGCCGTCGGACGCCATCGTCTCCGATCGCCCATTGCCTTGTCCAAGACCTTCCGGCTCTATAATCCTATCGTATCGAGATCAAATCGCCACGGAAGTCAAGCCTGGCCGCAGTGAGGAGTTTTATCCTTCGCCGACATTGTCAATTCCGCTCCATTCCCGAACCAGGTAACTCCTCCACTTTATGCTCTGTTTTGTCCTGCTTGTCTGGCTTGAAAACATCGAACCGAATTAGTGACTTTTCGAGCAAATCGTGTGAAACCGAAACAAGTCCATAATGATTTGTAATAATTTAGAGATTAAGACACTATGTTTGGATGGAGAAACGCTTTAAAAGTGGGTCTGGAATTCGTATTCATCTACGCATACTAGCTGTTCGCTGAAATGTCTCAATGAAACAACATAGGCTTAGAACGTTGAATCTGGTTTTGACGATTCACAGTGTTTCTTTGTAAACCGAGACAGATTTGTGGTGAAATATGGCCGTTTAGATCCTTGCACTTCATGTTTGAGCCAAAAATCGCATTAAATTTCAGTTTTAAGTTCCGGTCTGAACTTGCCCACCACCTGTTTGATAAAATGCTTGAACAAAAGGTCGAGACTGCTGTTACCAAAATCCGTTCTTGTTATCTTCGTTCTACGCTTTGTTTGTGCTTGAATCGACGTTCTGTCACTGACTCAATGTTTTCTCTTTTGGTTGTATGTCACGATGTTCACCACCGATCGGCCGTATGTATGTCTTTCCCGTCGGAGATGTCTCTCGTACCAGCTGAGTTTGAGGTCCTACACCATCCTGAGTTTGAACATCACTCGTCCTATTGGGGTGCATTTGGGTATGCTCGGATAGAAATGATCAGGTTCCATTTTGAAGTTTTATTCTTTTTCTCCTCTGTGTGGACTGAAAATTCTTCTCCGGTGACACAAAAAAAACGCCGGCCAACTAGTGGCCGGCACTGAGTTGGTGTTGGGCCGACCGACGGGGAGTGATTCGGCAATGACCTAAGGCTCCGGTGCCCGAGAAATGTTATTTCGGTGAAGGCGTGAGGAAGCAAGCTCTCGGTGAAGGACCAACGTGATGGGGGAACGAAGGAGACGTCCAGAAGGGAAGAAGAAAAATGGAAAAGGAAAAAAGAAAAATAGAAAAGAAAAAGGATAAAAAGAAAATCAGAAAAGAAATAGGAAAAGGGGGTTTACATAATCAGGTTAGACCAGTAATCGGACCCCCGGTCCGAAGTCCCTTTTCCGGAACCAAAAAAAAACAATATAAAAATAATATTAAAATGCCGAAAAATTCAGAAAAATTCATAAAAATTAGGAAAGGTTTAGAAATTAGTTTTTGGGTCAATTTCATTAGATTTTAGTGTAGATTTTATTCTAGACTTAGTCAAAAAATTGGAAAAAAAAAAGTGAAAACCTTTAAAAAATTGCCCCAAAATATTGAACAAGCCATTAGGGTTTTACGATAGGGCTTTTGATTGCCTTTTTTTTTTTCCATAGACGATGATAGGTTGCTGGTTGCGCATTTTTAATATATGATTGTAATTTTCCACTTTAGCATGGATAAACTGAACTTTAGGAACTTCGATAGGCTGCCCTAACTAGTTAGTTAGCAAATGGTCAAGTTTAGGTATCGGAAAGGTATTAGTTAGATGACCAGTGTAATCAAGTCCTTGATCCTTAAAATCTCTGGTTGCATACATATCGAGACGACACTCCTGCATCTCGATTGGGATTCTAGCCAACCCTTGATTATGGGTAGCGGCAACTCCAATTGAATGCATAGATTAGAAACGAACGTTGCGCGATGCATGAGGCTTGGGAGCACCTCCGTCCTTGGATAGATGAGCCTTTTGGTTTGTCCTTCAAACGAACCAATCAATATTTATGTCCATTGACAAATACCTCTTTACCTATTCATGCACTCTCCCCGGATCGGGACGGGTAGGTTGCGACACCGGCATATAACACACATATATACATATATATATGTTTTGTGTTTTCTGAGGCTTCGTGTGAATATTATTGGGATAATTTTCCAAAAAGTTCTAAATTTAGTGTCTAGCGACCAATTCGGTTTTAAATTTTCAATTTAATACATTTAGTTATAAATCTTTTTGTAATGTAGTCCTTCCGGCCAATTTTAGCCAGAAATCACTCACGTGGATGCTAATTGTCCTACGTGCTACGTGGCCCGATTGATGCTGACGTAGATGATTTTTCCAATATTTTTATAGTTTCTGAATATTTTTTTCCTTCCTTTTTTTATTTTTTCCCATTTCCTCTGCTGATCGCCAGCCATAGGCAAGGAATGCCCTCACTGGATTTAGCGAGGGGACGTCGATGAGGGCTGCTACAAGGATCATCGAGGCCTTGTCAACTAGCAGAGGGAAATAGGGAAAAAAGTAAAAGGAAGGAAAAGAAAAAGAAAAACTTCAAAATTTTTTTAAAAATTGCAAAAATCATTCCATCAGCGATTTTGGTCAATTTGACCAGAATGATTATATTGACAAATCATCAAAAGATTTTAAACTAAATTTGGTCATATTATTTTTTTGGTCGGAAAAAGTGGCCATATTGAAAATTTTATAACCAAATAGATTTAAGATTTTTGACAATTTTCCCGAATGTCAAGAGTTCGTAATTTCCTTTCATACTTGGATTTTCATTCATTTGTTATGCTGTTGTAATTATTATTTTTCCAGATATATTAGGCAGTTCCCACAAATATACTAAAAAAAGTTAAATAATTGCACTGGTGTAAACTAAACTTGGGAAAGCTCAACATGGACTTCGACGAAAACTGACGTTTAATTTCTAGATTGTAGGAATGGAGACAGTCCCTCAAGTTTCGACTCCAGTCGGTGGCTTGATCAGTGGACATGGTACATTTAATAAAATAACAATATTCGTGCATAGATAAAGATCATATTTCGTACAAATTATATACCAAAAAAATCATAAACTTATTAAAATTGTGCCAATTCAATCTTAAATCTTTTGAAAATTTGCCAATATAGTTCATCCATCTAATTTTCGCTAGAAATCGCTATCGTGGACGCCAGCTGTCCTATGTGGCACCATCGGTGCTATGTGGAAAATTTTTACAATTTGTATTATTTTTTCTGATTTTTTATAATTCTTTTTTGTTCTTTCTTTCTTTTTTCCTTCGTCCTTTGCAGCCGACGAGGGCTACCCTAACCTCCCTCTAGTGAGGCTCGACCTCTCTTGCCAAGTGATGATGGCGGACCGACAACATTCTCAAATTAATCCAACGCTCTAACATCTGAATGATATATGATTAGCGAAAATATGCAAACAAAACGAGCCACAACGGTTGCACAAACGACTGGACCAACCAGCAGATATGATGAAGAATAGAAGTTTCAGTCACAAAATACAAGACTAGAAACAACAAATTATGCAATTCGGAAATGGAACGTTGTGGTGGTTCGGGAGAAGAAGTGAACGAGAGTAAAGAGGGAAGGTGAAGCAAAGTGAAGCGCTAGAGGGTTGCACTTTTTCCACTCCTCATTTAGCTTAAACACTTCTTTGTTTCTTGTTTTGACCAAACTATCGCTTGTGTGGCCCATCATTTTTGTTGGTTAAAAAAACTACTTTTATTTTGTTTCTTTTTTTTTACCTTGCGGGTCTCACTTTCCTTATTCTTCTTTATTTCCACACCTTTGATGTCTCAGTTCTCGGCTCTTGCAAAACATCTCTATGTTTTCTCTCTTGCAGGCAATTCTCTTCTTTTTACGCCTCCCTACTCCTTGAATTGCAGGGCGTTGATACAAGGTTGGCTTGCATTCACACTAATAAAGATCGATTTTACAAAGACAACGTAAACATACATTGGCAATCCCAACACCAGTACACAGTTGCAAATGACAATTGACTAATAATTTTCCGTGTCAATCTTATGGCTTTTGTCCAATGATATATGGTACTCAGAAAACATAAGCATTTACACATGCAACACTTTGGCCTTTCTGTCATGAACAAAAACAATGCATTGATTATCTCAACTCATGTACAAGATGCCGTCAGAAGGTCAAAAAGAAAAACTTCACATCGTTGCAAAGAGTCACAAATTGAGCTGGACACAAATATCATTGGGTAAAGTAGAAAATGGCTTCAACATAACAATGTTGAATGTACGCCAACTTTCAAGTTTAGAGCTGGAAAACTTTATTCAACATGTGAATGTGACATCATACTTGATTCAATGGTGTAATATGTAATAAAAGAGCTCATTGCCTTATCTGAAACCTTATTATGACTACTGACTTAAATCCTCAGCACCTGTCTAATGGTGTTAGTGTTGCCAATATATGTTTACCTTGTTTTTGTTGAATTCTGGTCTTTATTAATGTGAATGCAAGCTAACCTTGTTTTAATGCCCTACAACTTGAGGAGTAGGGAGGCGAAAAAAGAAGAGAATGGCCTACAAGAGAGAAAACAAAGAGACATGGTGCAATTTAAAGTGTGGAAAGAATGAAAAAGAAGAAAAGTGGGATCCATAAGGAAAAAAAAAAGAAGAAACAAATTAAAAAGAGTTGACCAACCAAAAAAGACCAATCTATAGTAGAGTTGTAATAGAAGTGGTGGGCCACACAAGGGATATTATGGTCAAAACACAAAAAATCGGAGTGTCTAAGTTAAAGAAGGAGGAGTAGAAAAAGCGCCACCCTATATATTAAAAAAAATTGAAGAAAACCCTTTAAAAAATAATTTTTTAATTTTTAAATTTCTGTATTTCTGTGTTTTTGGGTATAGAGTCGTGTTTTTTTTAATTACACTGACGCCCTCACAAGTTGAATTGATGATTTGACCCCTCCGCCACGTCACATCAACCGTACGTTTTTTTTCAGAATGATTTTTTTTTTCATTTTCTCTCTATTTCCATTCCCATTATAGTCAATTAAAATTATCGAATTGTCAGTTCTATAGTGTGATCCGAGGAATGCCAATTTTTTATTAGGGAAAAAATCACCAAAAATCCCAAACTTTTATCCGGGTGACACATTTACTCTGAACTTTTTTTTGTGACACCAAAACCCCAAACTTTTTGTTTGTGACACATTTACCTCAATGCCTATTATCCATGGGCATTTTTGTCTTTTCGCTTTTTTCTTTTTTGTTTACTTTTTTTTCTTTTCGGCGGAGCTGCCCTCGCCGGGCGAGGTCTCCGGCGACCTGCTGCCGAGGGACCCTCGCCCCCCCAGCGACCTCGCTGATGCCGGCGAGGCTCGCCCGGGGTGGGAGGGAGCTCGCTCGACGCCCAAGAAGGCGAGGGCGCCCGCCCGACGCCGGGCGAGGGCAGCACCGCCTGGCGGGGGGCCGCCCGACGCCGGGAAGGGCAGCTACTGGCGGGCGAGGGTCCCTCGCGGGCGAGGTCGCCGAGACCTCACGGCGAGGGCAGCCACCGAACTTGAAAAAAAAAAAGTAAACAAAAAAGAAAAAGCGAAGACAAAAATGCCCATGGATAATGGGCATTAGGGTAAATGTGTCACAAATAAGAAAGTTTGGGGTTTTGGTGTCAAAAAAAAAGTTCGTAAATGTGTCACGCGGGCAAAGTTTGGGGTTTTTGGTGGTTTTTTTTTTCTATTATTAAATTTAGTCGAAGTCATGTACTAAATAAGAATGGGCGCAATTTGTAATTTAGAAAAAGTTGAGATAACTATAAGGGAAATCTCTTAAATCTTTCACACACTTCGTAAATCTATCCGAATGATTAAACAAATCTCATTCTGACTGAAATCTCACTCTTTTACGAAAAAGAAGAAGAAGAAAGTTCATGAAAAATCTATGTTCATATTTGCCATGCCCCACGATTACACGTAACTCTAGATAGCAATCGTAATTTATAATGCTTAAGATAATTGACAAGTAATCTATGAATGTTTACCCTTCTAAATTTGGATTAAATTTTTTTTTATTGAGTACTACATGAATCTCTCGTATTCCCTTATATGACAATGAAAAGTATGTTTAAAATATGGATCGAAATCTTTACATATTATTGTACTATCTATTAATTTCATTTCACTATTTCTATCTTCACACACCAAGCAAGCGTGTTATCTATTACTAATTTGAATTAAAAATGAAATCTTCTTATTATCTTACAAGCTAGGTGAAGTTTTTTTGAGATGGATAAAATTTTCAAATATTACCTCTCCTTTTACCTAATAAGTTTTTCCATTTCTTTCTAGACACGGCACTATTAGATTTTTACCAGCAGAGGATGAAGGGGAAAAAAAAAGAAAAGAAAAAAGAAATAAAAGTTATAAAAAAGTTGAAGAAAATCAGAAAAAAAAATTCTAAAATTGTCAATGTCATCACTTCGTATTTGCAATATATCATAAACAGATTCCATTTTTTTTATAAAAAAAAAAGTAGCTTGAATTCTGCCACAAATAAAAGGATAATAGATTTTTTTTTTATAATCGAGGATCCGCACGTACGGCCGATAGCCAACAGCGACTATACCTCGAGGGGAACTAGCATAGCAATCCACCGCCATGGCGCCCCACTTAAATTGCGATAGCAATACTGGGGAATTGATCCCAGATCTTACGGGTAAAGACTGGAAACGCCCTAACTAGCGCAACTGCCCACAGGTGGGTAAAGGATAATAGATCTTGCATGTAACATAAAACCACAAAACATGTTGTAGATAACCATCTTTGAATTTCGCTTTATGACTTTTTTCATTAACTTAGGCTTGATAAGATCTGTTAAAATCAGAATTACTGTTCAAACTTATTGTGCATTGTTGCCGAAGGTTGCTGTTCGAAAGAAAAATGGACTTTGTGGTTCAAAAGGCAGGCCCCGTTATCATGCGATTACCCATACATGCATATCGTTTTTTTTTTGGCCAACGTTTCTCGCTTTCATCCTCCGAAACCCTTGAAACTGAAAGCCCTGTCTTCCATGGCATCTCCTCCGCGGCATTCCGCCCCGGCAACGGTAGCCATCGGCTACCCTGCTCCTCATCCTCCGCCGAGGGGACATCACCGTCCCCACCCGCCTCAGCTGCACGCCCCCTTTGCAATCCGCGGCGGAAGTGCAGAATGTCTGTTCTCTGTGTCACGCTGGCTTTCGTGGCGATTTGTTTGGCACTGGTAGTTATCTGCTTCTTCGGTCGCCTCCTGAACGGGGCCGAATGCCCCACGCTGGAAGTCACCGCGCTGACCGTGTCCAACGTCACGGTCGCCGCATCAACCGGGGCTACCTGGAAAGCTTCCCTCTTGGTGGAGAGATCAGCGAGCTACGGGAACTTCTCCTCCCGCGAAGTCGAGTGTTTCATATACTACCACTGGGACACGGCGCAGCCCTTGGCAGTGGCGTCGGTGGCTCCGTTCGTGCTGCGGGGTGCCAGCCGGACTGTGATAGAGGCAAGGATGACGATGGAGAGGCCCGAGGCGGCCGTGGTCAGGGACATGGACCGAGAGCAGAGGTCCATAGGGATTGTGGTCGTCGGGTTGGGCCTAAGGATGCGGGGCCTGTATGTGTATGCCTCGTGGTGGAAGAAGCGACACGGCCGCATTGAAGCACGCTGCGACAACCTGAGGATTGCTTTCGCGAACTCTACCACAGAAGGAAGCTTAGTCATCAGCGATCACGTAATCATCGGCGGCGATAGTCCTTCGCCGCCGCCATCCGATAATCTTCCGTCATGCACGTACGATGACTGAATCCATTCATCCACGACCCCCACAGCTTAGGAGATATTTAGGTTTTTGGCCATAATGGTCCTTTTTTTTTTTTTGAGTGATGCATGATTTAGTGATTATTTCTACTACTTATTGTCAAATGAATGTAGCCCATGTTCAAAAACTAAGTCGGATGTTATATATATATATATTATTAGATACAACATCTGTCTGATGCTTGTATCAATGGATTAAGGTTTCGTTCCCAGAAATTTGATCTATGAGCTTCTTCCATTTCTCTCTT